>CM030366.1:87405760-87955760 GCA_017893485.1 Hemerocallis citrina
GAGGCGCAGAATGCGAACCAGCTTCCCAACTGCCTAGAACTCATTGACGAGATCCGCGAGAAAGCCGCAATCCGCCAGGAGACCTACCGTCGTAGGATCACTCAAGCTTACAACAAGAGGGTACGACCGACCAACCTAAAGGAAGGGGACTTAGTGCTGAGAAAGTTATCAATTTCGGAACCATGCAAAAGAGGCAAGCTGGCACCCAATTAGGAAGGACCATATAAGGTCTCCAGAGTTATACTGGCGCGTATCAACTCGAAGACCCGGGGGGCAGGAAGATGCCAAGGACTTGGAACGCCGAGCACCTGATGAAGTACCGAGAGGGTGTCTAAACGCCGCTCCAAGCAACTTCCCAGGATTGCAAAAACCTTACTTGTATCTTCTTCTTTATCAAAATGTAAAGGCGGTCTGCAACTTAGAAGCAGCCGCCCGGTTATTTCCAATAAAGAGAAATTTCTCCTCACTACTTCCCTATCTTTTGAGTAAACAAACTCTACCTAGAAAATTCTCTATTTTTGGGTAGTCCAACTCTACTTGCAAAAAAAAATTTCTTTTAAACAACGAGGTTCAGAGTCCAACACTTGGCTCGATTCCACTTCTACTACTCGCTCATAAGTGAGTAAGAAGTGGTTCTCTATTTGGAATTGCTCCCACAACTGTTGACTCTCTTTTAAACGACGAAGTTCGGAGTCCAACACTTGGCTCGATTATGCTTCTACTACTCGCTCATAAGCGAGTAAGAAGTTGTTCGCCATTCGGACTTGCTCCCACAACCGTTGACTCTCTTTTAAACGACGAAGTTCAGAGTCCAACTGTAATGCCCCGATTTCCGGTAACTGGGAAACCGTGACATAAGCCAGCATCTTGTCTTCAATTAGCCACAACACATAGAAAAACAGGAAAATTTAAAACTTTTTATTCAACACAAATGTATTACAGGTCTGAATGTTATACAACTGCAATACATTACAACAGTGTTACAATAATACCTTTACAATCCCAAGTATTACAACTTTCAACAATTTATAATGAATGAAGAACAACACTTGGTAATTCCCACTTGGGTACTTTTTAACAAATAGATAATCAACATAAATATTACAGCAGAACTTAAAATGACATCGATTCCTCGCTTTCCTTGCCTTGAGTCCTCCTGAATCTTGCACCTGTACTTCTGCGATCCAGTACCAATTGAAGTGGGGATATCAGTATTCACTGACGCTTTAAGGCTGATAACTAACAGCAAATCTCCCTAAACAAACATACAAACATGGCAAATGTGTCGGTGTAGTTTACGTGTTCGTGAGTGCTATGACTAGAATCTAATGCAATATCAACTAAGGCTAGGATGCTCCTACTCTAATGCTAGCAAGTCTCCGAAGTAACATGCAGCCCATACTACATGCACCCATCTCAAGCCGTCTCTTCATTATAGGGATTTGAACCCGCGCTATGATTTATACTCTTGTACTCAACTTGTTTCTGAAGATTGGACATGACTGATGAGGTTGCCTTAAAACTGTCTAATTCCGCCAATTGCAGTTATATAGTGGTGTCTTCGTTTGCCACTATTGCCTTACTCAAAAATCTAACGAACCCCGGAGTTTCTGCAAAACAGGTTAGCTCAAAGCATCCCCAGTCGCCCCCTAGCCAGACCGTAGTCTATGGCTTGTTCGCCCCTAGATCCAAGCCAAGACGGAGTGCCGGGGGTCTATCCCCCTGGCTTCGACAAGAATCTCTCCCGCTTATCAAGGCACTTCAGAAATTAATAGACGAGATACGGATCCCATGCTCCCAACTCGTGAGAAGGCATAGACCGTATCCCTTTGAAAAGAAGGGTACAACCCAATAACACCGCCTAATGCAGGCCTATAGGACAGGTCGGATCATAAAGAATCACCCTTAACACCAACTCCTTCCCTTCGGCGAAAAGTAAAGGTTAAGTAGCAAAAGCCATAAGTTACTACCTTAACAATGTCACTATCCCTAAACAACAGAAGGATGACAACAGAACTGACACAATATGCCGAGTCTTAAGTTAAACTTCGCAAGATAACTCTACTAGGCTGCTCAACCTGGACTTACCAGAATCTCTAAGGACCTAGTTTATGACCTATCGATCCAAGATCCCGACAATACGAATGTACCCGCATGCCACTACCCTGAACTTGGATTTCGTCTATACTCCGGTCCGCGATCAACCTATACCAGTTAAGATCCGACGGTACATAAGGAGTGACTCGTCCACAGTTCCTTAGGAGTAAGGAAACACATGTCTTGATGATCGATAACCCCTAGGGTAATAGTATCACCTTAGACGAGCACAATAAAACTGCGTACTAGCTAATAAGCTATATACGAGTAAACCAAATACATACGAGCCAATAAGCTACGTATGAGACCAACAGCTACTTACAGCCAGTCGAGCCGCATATGAGACAACAATATACATACGAGCCAAATAAGCTGCATATGAGGCCCACAGCTACATATGGGCCAGTCGAGCCACGTATGAGACAACAATATACATACGAGCCAAATAAGCTGCGTATGAGACCCACAGCTATATACGGGCCAGTCGAGCCACGTACGAGCAAAACCACATACAAAAACAACCATACAGGTAATCAAACCTAGAAACAACCAAACGTGCTTACTAGCAAACTTAATCTTCTATAATTAGAAGCAACAGAAGAATCTACTAACAGTCTAAAACAGGCATTCTACCAATGAGATGCCCAAAGCGACATAACAACTTTTATCGAGCTAACAATTACTAGTGACCTTCCCAACCCTTATTACTCATAAGGATGAGGAATGTCCCCATGATACGGTCCAATTTCAATTAGAACCTTACACGACTAGAATCCACGATTTCTTTCCCCAAATTGAACTAGAACTACATGTAACTAGATTCTTGGGTTCTCTCTCAAGTTTGACCTAGAATCACCTAGAAGCTAGGTGCATGGGTTCATAGGTTCCTTTTTTTTATCTTTCACAACCACATATAATTTAAGCATGGTTCTTTTAACTAGAATGCAACAATACACCATTCAAGCACGCATGGCTCTAACTATGTAATCTCAAACATGGGATTCCTTCTAGGGGATTAACTAGAACTACTTCACAACACAATATTGCAACTACAACATGATTGGTTCTTCACTAACGCTACTATCACAACATGCTAGTTCTTTACTAACATAATTTACTATAACGTGATAGTTCTTCACTAACACTATAACTACAATGTGATAGTTAATACTACAACTACAACATGAAATACTACCATCACTTATACATGAATGTTTATCACTATTTTAAGCATGGACTTTACTCACACTTAAGCATGACGTCTACTACTTTAAGCATGTATATCTACTACCCACTTTAAGCATGGATCTTCACCACTTAAGCATGGATGGTCACTACAACTCAAGCATGGATATAACTTATGTAGAAAGCTACTATAAGTTTAAAGCATGAATAGCTACTAGATTTAAGCATGGATATCTCCTACTACTTTAAGCATGGTTAATTGCTACAATTTACCATGAGCAATAACAATTTTGCATGGTATACAACAAAGCATGATTTTCTTTACTAGTTTTACATGCAACAATTAGCATAGTATAGAACCTTAAACATCATTCTACAACAATCTCAAGCATGGTAGGAACCTACAACAATCTTAAGCATGACATACTACTTAAGCATCAACCTAAAGCATGGTATATATTTTAAGCATGAACCTACAACATTCTAAATATGGTATACTACTTAAGTATAAACCTAAAGCATGGTATATATTTTAAGCACGAACCTACAACATTCTAAATATGGTATACTACTTAAGTATCAACCTAATCATGGTATACATTTTAAGCATAGATAAACATGAGTTCTCTACTACAATCCCTACAACATGCATACAATATAAGTATGAACTCACTACAACTTAGCATGAATGATTGCTATGCTTAAGCATGGATATCTACTATAATTTAAGCATGATCTATAATTCAAGCACAATGTTACTACGACTTAAGCATGAATGTATACTATTTCTTAAACATGGATCCTTACTACACTTAAGCATGAATGTCTACTACTATCTTAAGCATGGTCATTTTATTACTTACTTAAGCATCAACCTACAACATTCTTAAGTATGGTATACAACCTAACATGAATCTATGACAATCTTAAGCATGGTAGGTAATTTAAACATCAATTTTACAACAATCTAAGCATGGATATATACTTAGCATGAATCTACAACATTCCTAAGCATGGTAAGTAATTTAAACATTAATCCTGCAACAATCTAAGCATGGATATATACTTAGCATGAATCTACAACATTCCTAAGCATGGTAGATAATTTAAACATTAATCCTACAACAATCTAAGTATCGATATATACTTAGCATGAATCTACAACATTCCTAAGCATGGTAGGTAATTTAAACATTAATCCTACAACAATCTAAGCATCGATATATACTTAGCATGAATCTACAATATTCCTAAGCATGGTATTCAACTTCAATATTAATCTACAACAATCTAAGCATGGTAGGTGATTTAAACATTAATCCTACAACATTCTAAACATGGTATACTACTTAGCATCATTGTACAACATTCTTACATGATATATAGCATAAGTATCAATCCTACAATAATCTAACATGGTATATAATTTTCCTACAACAATCCAAACATGGATACTTACTTAGAGCATGGAAAATTGCTTCAACTTAAGCATGGATAATTAGTACAACCTAACATGGATACTTACTTCAAGCATGAAAATAGCATAAGCATGGGTCTTTATCAATACTTAAGCATGGATAATTAGTACAACCTAAACATGGATACTTACTTCAAGCATGGTTGTTACTACTTTTACAAGACTACCTCTTTTTACAAGATACAAGTTGAAATGCTACAAAAATCTAACCATATGATTTACAATTTAAAAAGCTACCTTTTATAGCTTACAAGTCTTACCCATAACAAAGGTCTACTTCTTTTTCTTCATACTATAAGTCTATCTTTTTATAACTAGGAGTTAGCACAATTTGTTACTTAATAAAGTAGAGAGAAAGAAGCAAATAAAAGACTCATTTATTAGTAGTCAAGTTCCATAACCCAAAAATGGTTACATAAATATTCTAGTTCACAATCTTCATATGCCTTTGTCCAATAGTCCAAATTGTATGTTCTATAACCCAAAATGGGTATGTACACAAATCCATATGCATATGTGTATGAGTCCAATGTCAAGTCCTACAACCCAAAATGGGTGTATACACAATCCTCCATATGTTTAGGTTCATTAGTCCAAAATAGCAACAACAAGAACAAAAATTACAACAATCAAAGATTCAATCTTTTTATTTATTTAGTACTACCACTTATCCCCATTTCCTTTTATCCACACCATTATTCTTAATCCAAGTTGTTTAATCACAAACAACATACACAACAAAAACAACAACACCGCAAAACAACTCACAAAAGAGAACAAACAACCCAAGGAACAAAAATCAACAAGGAGAAAAAAACAACCAACTCAAACAAACAAGAGCAAAAATGGAGAAGCCCCCACCTTAATTTCTTGTTGGAAGGACTAGCCTATGCAAACCTTCTCCTTCCCCTTAGCTATTATGAAATCTCTTTAAGGAAACCTACAAGTTAAACTCTCTAATTAGTAGTTCTCTCTTTCTTTTCCTTTCTTTCTAAAATGAGACAAGTGATGAAGGAAGGGGGTATTTATAGGATGAAGGAGAGGGTGGAGATTGCAAAATGCACCAAGGCATTTTGCAAAAAGCCCCTTGGGCAAGGTTTGGCCGGCCTCACTAGGGATGGGCAAGGGTGAGGTGGAGGTATGGGTGTGAGGGTGAGGTGGAAGAGAGAGGGTTTCTAGAAGAACAACTCCTAATTCTCTCATGCACACTTAATCTTAGGTTTAGTATTTCCTTAAAACTTAACCACCTAACTTAATTTGTCATGACAAAGAGAAGTATTTTATCCAAAAATACACACCATATAATTTGTACAATGTACTAATTTGCTACAACACACATATGTATGTATATATGTGTATACCGAAAATCTTCGCATAATCCATAAAAAATAATTTAATTTCAGAAATAATAATAAAATAAATTTTATTATCAGTTCGGAAGATCACAGTACCCATTTGATACAATACGGATGTATACAGACTGGTATATGTGTAAAGATAATGTTTATGAACAAAACTGTGTGACAACCACCAAAATTTTTCAATTATGGAATTAAAACAAAACAATAATAAAATAATAATTTATACAATGTAATATTCGTCCGGGACATTACACCAACACTTGGCTCGATTCCGCTTCTACTACTCGCTCATAAGCGAGTAAGAAGTGGTTCGTCATTCGGAATTGCTCCTACAACCGTTGACTCTCTTTTAAACGACGAAGTTTGGAGTCCAACACTTGGCTCGATTCTGCTTCTACTACTCGCTCATAAGCGAATAAGAAGTGGTTCGCCATTCAGAATTGCTCCCACAACTGCTGACTCTTTTTTAAACGATGAAGTTCGGAGTCCAATAGTTGGCTCGATTCCGCTTCTACTACTCGCTCATAAACGAGTAAGAAGTGATTCGCCATTCAGGAGTGCCCCTACAACTATCGGTAACCATAGATGCTAACAAAACACACAAGTGCAAAAAAAAACAAGTATCATTTCTGTAAAGTTTGAGGAACAAGTCAAATTACAAGACCAACTACTCATCTTTACGACGAATTACAAAACTTGAGAAGCCAAAATTACAAGAATACTTCAACACCTCCTAGGAAATGGGATACTCCTTTAAAGCGACAAACGAGGACGGCGAACATGTTTTCGCTGCGACCCCGCACCCGTTGAGGTCCCCAAGCCGGCGAGCCTAATTGTGTCTCTGAGCGTTGCGCCGGCTGAGGCTCCACTCGACGAACCAGCAACTCCACTTTGAGTGTCCCCAGGATGCCTTGGGATGGGAGACAAACGTGATGCTAACTCGTGGAACGATCGTCCCTATGAGTATTCGTCTCGAGAGCAAGACGTGGTCCTGAAGTTGCTCCCCTCCGAAAAACATCGTAGTCGGTGAACCTCTGCCTCTAACTCAACGATGCGCTCCTTCAGCGAATCATCCATTACCTTGACATGTAGGCGAGGAATTCTGCTCGTACTACCCACACGAGAAGCTTCATTGATAGTTCGCCGGAGCTGCGCCATCTCCAGGCTCTTCTCGAGCACCATGTTCTTTAGACCATCTCTCTCTGCACTGACGTCGAATAGGGTTTGCCAAAGTGACTCCGCCTCCCCTTCAGGGGGCGCTTCTCGAGCTCGTTTCTTTAGTCGCTTCAACTCGGAGTTGTGCCGCACCAGCTTCAACTTTAGTCGACCTAGTTCTGCCTCGCTCTTGAGAAACCTCTCTCGACAACGAGAGAGGGCCAACCTCGTCGCTCCTAAGTCAATCCGAAGACGAGAGGCATTAGCCGCTACCATCTTTGGCGATGTCTCGACCCATTGACACAACTTGGCGATTTGAAAAGAAAGAACACAACAACACAACAACGCTGAGCTCGAGAAACACCCATAGTAATGGCTCATATATGAAACAACTCAGGCCCCAACACTTAGCCAAATTTCAAAGCAAGTTGTTTTGAACACTTAGCCAAAGTTTCAAAGCTAGTTGTTGTAAACACTTGGGCCAAAATATCAAAAGTTCTTCGTTTCATTGAAGTTCAAAGGAGTACAAAAGAAAGCGGTGGCTAGTCCGCTATTAGGCATCAGTACAAAAGAACCTAGATGAAGAACCACAACTGAAACACAGAAAAGTTACTAAGGGAGTTGAGTGTCCACCTCGGCGGATGGAACCACGAGCACAAAGTCACCTTCGCCGCCCTCAGCTGTCCCTGACGCCAGCGCCATCGCCAACGGAGGCTCGGTCACTACGTCCTCTTCATCGGTAGCGTCGTCTCCTCCTTCAGCCTCTGCCCCTTCCTCGTCGGGGAACAAGAAATACCCCGAACAATCGAAGTCGGGGATACGCTCGCCGAAAACCTTTAGCGCCTTAGCGTAGGCCTTTCGCATGTTCTACTCTAAATAACCAATCACCTCCTTCTCCGCTGTAGCCTTGGCCTCCTTCACCACCATGTCCATCTCGAATGCGGCCTTCTCCTTCTCAGCCACCCTCTCCCGAGCCATCTCCTCCTTCTCCACAGCGGCGGAGTCCTTCACCTTCGCCAGTGCCTCCTCCAGTAGCCTGATCTCGGTGGCTTGCATTACTGCCTTGAGAGCGGCCGCCTCTAGCTCTCTCTTGGCCTTCAAGCACTCCAACCTCTCCTGATCCTGCAGAGCCTTCAGCTCTTTCTCCTGCTCCGCCACTCGCTTCATCAAGTGGCTGAAATGACAGATTGCCTGCAAGAAGAGCAGTGGTTCAAGAGAATGGTGAATAAAGAAGACAAAGGTCGAGCGGGAGATTAAGGCTTACCATCATCTGCACCTTGGCGATCCCTAAGGCCGAGTCGCCCACTGTCCCATGCTCCATCGCCGCCTTGTCCTTGGGTGTAGCGAGGCTATGGACGGCGTCCATGCAACTCGTCGAGTCTCCGAGGAAACCGTTGTGCCTAAGAACCTGCCAGTCCGGCACAAAGATCCTCTTCAGCTCGTCCGTCAGTATCACCTCGGCCGCCACCATGCGAGGCAGAGCTGTCAGAGCGAGCGTAGCTGAACAGTCGAGTTCCTTTACCGACGGAGCAACGAGAGAAAGAACGGCCTCCAAATCCACGACGGGGGCGGCAGCACTCTCAACTCAAGCTGCTTTCGACGAAGTTGGCCGAGCAATGACATGCTTCCTTTTCTTCTCCTCAACTCACTTGTCACTCAGCGCCGATCGCCTGTTCATGATATCCTCAAAGTCCATGGTAGTAGATCCTGCGAAAAAAGATAGAAAAAAAAAGATCAGAATTTTGTTACTAGTAAAGTTCTTGGAATACGATCAATGAAAGAGAACTCGTACTAGGGTCCATCAAGCTAAGGCCTCCCCCAAAGAGGCTCTCCTCGGAGATCTCCTTCCATTGCAGAGTAGGTCGATCCAAGAGAATGCCAACCATTTTGTCCTCCTCAAGACTCAAGGATGGCTCCATCTTCGCCCACTTCGGCACATCCTCCCTCCATTCCGTGGGAATGTCCCACTGCTTTTTACCCCGAACAAGGAAGTATTTATCTCGCCCTTCCGAGCAGTGAGATAGAAACGGTACTCCATCCTCGTCTTTTGATGGATCTTGTAAAGACGACGAAGTACGCTGATCCTAGGTTCGATCCTGGCCGCCTGGCAATGGAGAACGAACCCCGTGACATGCCTCCAAATGTTCGTTATCAGCTGAATAGGGCATACTCCATACCATTGCAGCACTCCCCTTATGAAAGGGTGTAGAGGGAGGCGTAGTCCCGCATAGAAAGCGTCGTAGGGAAAAATACAAGTATCGGAGGGGGGAGAAGAACAAGACCTAATGTAATACCCTGACTTTTCACATATATGAAAAATTATTTACTTCTACACGTGGTGTGCACGTGTAATATTGTTGACTAGTATTTTTTTCATCATGATGAGTATAAATCTCTAATTTTGTATTTTAATTATTTTTTTAACAAAACCTTCCTTTAAATAAATAAGAAAGCCCTATTTTAAAGTCTTTTCCTAAAGCCCAAAATTTAGTTTGTTTTTCTTTAAAATAAATTATCTTGGCCCAAATTAATTTAAGCCCATGGTTTAATTCTTTTTCTATTTTTCTACAACTTGTAATGTGTAACATTTTTAAAAAGGAGACTTATTATTTATGTACAAGTTCTTGTAGGGGTGATTTGTGCATACACGTGCATTTCACATAACACGTGCATTGAGCACTCTTTTTTTGGCCGGATTGGGTAGAGAAGTGGGTGTGAGTCATGGGTAGTTATGTGGAGTGTGGGTGGTTATCACAACTCCCTAGTCCATCCTAGCCCTTGATCCTATAACTATCTACTAAATCCTAGCCCTCCATCCTACTCAAATTTGTATATAAATACCCCTCTCATTCCCTATTTCTTTTACACTAGAATCATTATTGTAAGAGAGGTAGTTTGTGAGAGAGTTGTGTGTGCTTTTCTGTGGAGGCCGAGTAGCATTTCTGAAGGCTTCGGTGTGGAGCAAGGAGTGAGGATTCGTCCACTACATTAAGGAGCTTTTGCTGGATTTCGATTATTTCGTCAAATAAGGTGGGTGTTTCTCAGGACTTCTAATGTAGACAATATGACATGATTTTGATGATTGCTACATGTTTATGAAAAGTGAATTCGAACATATTAGAATTTGCCTGAGTATGACTATGATGATGATTATGAAAGATAAATAGGGTAATAACGACACTGTAAATTAAGAATGATTTGGGTCTGAACAGTCGTCTGCCAATGGGATGAGTCGACTGATACAAGATGTGTGCTCTCAAATTTTGTTAGAAAGTTTCATGATGTAGGTGTGTAATAACTAGAATGAAATAGAAATGCAAATTTGTATCTTCGATGTCTCATATGACTAAGAAGACATGAACATGTGGAAAGAAACAAGTGACAATTAGTAAAACTGAGAATGTCCTGTGCAGTCGACTGACGATGTGAACAGCCGACTAGTGCATTGATTAAATTATGATTATTCTGCAATTCTATGAAATGAGATATTCCATTGTGTTGACCTAGTATAATAAATTGAGATTAACATCTCATCTCTGCAAGAAAGTTATGAATAAGTGTAAATGTATATCTAGTATTTTCCTCAAAGGAAGGACAATATTGGTTACTTGAAATTCCGTGATTATGATGTTACTGAACAGTTAAGAAATTACATGTTTTGTGACATGGATATATTGTAATTTGACACCATGATGCATGAGTATATGGTGACTGATGGAAGAATAATCCCTTAACTTGAAATATGAACCTGTTCAGTCGACTTATGCGAGTAGTAAGTCGACTGGGCTGAGCATGAAAATGTGTATTATTAAGACTCGGTGTAGACGACTGATCTAGAGATAAGTCGACTGATAGATGAATGATTTTGAATATAGAAAGTTCCGGGACAGCCGACTGGTCTTGTGCAGCAGTCGACTCTCCCGAGCAATTGTGAAGAGTTTGATTTGACTGAACAAGTCGACTGGACTTTCTCCAAGTCGACTGTCCAGAGTATATTTTGATATGTCAGAGATTTCATTTGATATTGTGTGAAAAGTTGTGAATCCTGTGATTAATGTTGGAAATTCTATTTTTGTTGCTGCACATGAAATGAATCATCATTTATTGAGAATTTATATGAAATGAATCATAGTTTTGAACCGAGAATTAAATGAATATGAAAGTTAAAGAACATGATATGCTGAGGCAATGATAAATGAATTCATGAGTAGGAAATGCTCAAATTGGAAATTGTGAATTGTAAATTGAAATGAAGAGTAGCTAAGTCTCCCTGGCATTGGAAATGAATGAATGAAATGAAAATTGAAAGGAAGGCCAAGGTTGGTCATGTGTAAATAAAATGAGTAAGTCCGGTTTGGTGGAGAGGCTAACTCTAGAGCTTCGATTTTTATTCATGATTCTAATGATTTTAGTACATAGTGAAGATGTGATGAAAGTGAGAGAAAACATAAGTATGAGAACTAGAGTTTACGGTGCGGGTGTTTGAGCCACAGAATGCATGCTTGATGAGTCAAGACATGGCGTGGGCACAACTCAGTAATGATCGGACTTTAGCCACGCTTGTGGGATGTTTGGTGACTGCAAGAGGATCGTGTTCAGGGAGGAGGCTTGAATTGCCACAGAATGCATGCTTGATGAGTCAAGACATGGTGTGGGGTTCCCCTCCAGGGTCCAGGATACGTGCTTGTACTCATAGATCATCTAGGATACTCACCGTAATTACAGTAGTAGATTAAGTTATGGCGAGGGATTGAACCCTACAAAAATGAAGTACGAATAAGAGGCTTGCCCTCGGACCTATGTAGTATGGGATGCATAGAATCCGAACAAGTGCGCATTAGTGTCATGTAAATTAAGCAATTGCATTAAGGATTAAGTGCACAATCCCAACACGACATCATTAAGATTATTTCCTTTGTTTTATGTTTGATATGTGAACAAGTTTGTGATCTGTTAAGAAATGAGAATCATTATACTGTTTCTGGCATAGAGAGGATAGCCATGTATAATTATCGTCGGTTGAATAAACTGACGTACCCACAGTTTTGTATGCAGGATAAATGGCATGAAAAAGGTTAAAGAGGAACAATTGCTTAAAGATCCATTCAACGTTGTTGTATATTCATTCAAATGTTGTTGTATTTTTACTTCCGCTGTGCACATGAAAAGTGTAATATTGATGTAAACTCTGATGTAAAGTGGAAAGTTTAAATTTCCTTGTAAAATTGTACTAAAGAAAGTGAAAAGATCCTGTAGAACATCTCGAATTCAGTGTATTTGAGATTCGGGGCGTTACACCTAATTCCTGGCCCAGGGACGACGAGTTCAAACTCCGGAGGGATTATGAAGCACATCCGAATGATTCGCAGATCCGACTCCTTTAGGATGCTAACGATTTCGTTCGCCTCTATGCGCTCCCTCGGATCGTTCTCCTCGTAAAACTGCGCTAAACCTTGCTCCGTTCGCCTCAACTCCTCTGCACCATACTGCCGGGTCCCTCTAAGGGTAGACACGGCGATCGAATGTCTCTCGAACGCACCCATCCTCTGATCTCTCTCTGATGTGTCTAATTTTTATTCAAATATTTGTACTCATTTACCCATAAATAGCGCTTGTGTTCGTCTATATTGTTGATAATTAGCCTTATTTCTATAAGACTTCAATTAATTAATTATTTTGAATAAATAAGATTTTTGATGCAAAAAGTGATTATTTTTAATAAAAATCAACAAACAAAGCAAAACTATTGATTTATTATTTTTTATTGATTTGTTAAATTTTAATTTTTATAAATTGACAATATGAGAAGAAAAATAAAGTTTTAATTGTCAATAGGGTGTAAAAAGAATCAAAAAAATCAAAAAGGATTTTTGATAGAGCTAAAATAAAAATTAGTTACTTTAAGTTGATCTAATTAATTTAAATTTTTATTTTTATTTTTGAATTCTAAATTCTTATATTATTTGTATCTGCAGGACGTGTTTCAAATAAATAAAGATGAAGGGTTCTTTCTGCAAAAGAAACCCTAATTCTCTTATCTGTGCCTATAAATAGAAAAGCAAACAAAGAGAAAAAGGAAGTGCTTAACGAGGAGAGAAAGCGACGACTGATCTCCATATTTATAAAAAAAAATTAAAAAAAAATTTAAACTGTTGAAAACGAGGCAGGAGAGAGACTGAGTTGTTGACGTTTTGTGCGACATGTGGCTGAAGAAGAAACAGAGAACCAGTGGCTACAGGACGTGGAGAGAGGAAGCTGACGTGGCGGAAAACGACAAGCAAGTGGTGACGTGGTTGTGGCTGCAGACCACGCTGACGTGGCGACGTGTTTCTGATTTGGCGTCTCGTGTTGCGTGCAGACCGAAAGACAGTGGGAGAGAGAAAGATAGAGAAGCACCGTTCTGCGCTGATTTCGAGGCTGTTTGGTTTGCAATTTTTATTACAAAACAGTCTCTTTTGTATCTCTTTTCTCTCTCTAATTTTTATAATGCAATCATGGACAATATTTGTTAGTTGCAATTTCATTATGAACTAAATTTATTTTTCTAGGGTTTAGATGTAGCCTAGTTTTGACAACACAATTTTTAATTTCATATTATTTCTATTTTTCCATGGTTGTCTATTTGATTTTTGTGCTTAATGCTAACAATTATTTGGCCAATTTTTGTATGATTATTGGATCATGGAGAGACCGAGAGGTGATTTGTGATTTAGAACAATAAAAATTGAATACCATTGATTGAGCGAAATTAGAGATAATTTACCGCGATTAATGTGACCGTTAAGAAATCCACAGAACTTAATGAGTCTTCGATTATTGCATAGAGATATAACAAACTGTTAGTTGGAGATATTTTCGGTGTTGTTCGAGAGAAAGCATTGAATAATTAGGAGATTTTGGTCTACAACCTGGAAAAATAAATTATTTATTCACATGGAGTCATAAATTGTGTTTGATTAACTAGGTGAAATAAAAAAACCCTAAAATTGATTTTGCAATTAATAAACAATATAAATTCATAACCGTTCCTCTCAATTAATTTAGTTAGTTTTTCTTTAGATTAATTTAGTAGCTTCCTTTATTAAATTCGATCTTCCAAATAGTGATTTATCTAGTAATATCGGTACTCAATAAAATAATTAGTCCCTGTGGGTTCGACACTCTATTCACTTGACTATACTACTTGTTGCAATTTTGTACACTTGCAAATATTCACACCAAGTTTTTGGCGCCATTGCCGGGGACAAGTTATTCTTTTATTGATATTAAAAAGTGCTCGACGGTTACTTGTCTGGATTTTTATTTTAGATTTAATTATTTTACTCTTTTATTATCTTCTGACTTAATTTTCTTTATTTTATTTTAGGAATTAGAAGTGTATCCGCAGATCTAAATCATTAGAGCATATACTTTTTGACCCAGAGATTGAGAGGACTTTACGACAGATCAGAAAGAAGAAGAAAGAAAACACCACATCCTCTTTATCCATGGCGAACGAAGAGGAGAACAAAGCTTTGAGGGATTATGCAATGCCCTCAGTCAATGGAACAATATCAAGCATCACAAGGCCTGCAATTGAAGCAAATAATTTTGAAATTAAACCAGCAATTATTCAGATGATTCGGCAGACAGTTCAATTTGGAGAACTAGCACATGATGACCCAAATACTCACATCGCAAACTTTCTTGAGATATGTGATACCTTCAAACACAATGGAGTTTCTAATGATTCTATCCGACTGAGACTCTTTCCTTTCTCACTCAGAGATAAGGCAAAGGCTTGGTTGAATTCTTTACCAGCAGGAACTATTACCAATTGGGAGGGCTTAGCACACAAATTTTTGGCAAAGTACTTTCCCCCAGCAAAAACAGCAAAGTTAAGAAATGACATCACAACATTCACTCAATTCGAGACAGAGTCATTATATGATGCATGGGAGAGGTACAAAGAGCTACTAAGAAAGTGTCCTCATCATGAACTACCAAAGTGGCTACAAGTGCAAACATTCTATAACAGTTTGGGGCTACAAATAGATCCATGGTAGATGCAGCAGCTAATTATCAGTGGTCCTCAGAAAGAACAATGCAAAGAAAAGTAGCGGGAGTTTTTGAAATTGACCCTATTTCTGCTTTAACTGCACAAATGGCTACTTTATCAAAACAAATAGGTAACTTAAATGTTAATTCTATTCAATCTAATATCATTTGTGATATTTGTGTAGGAAGTCATTCTAGTGCAGATTGCCAAGTGGGGAATCCTTTTGCTCCATCAAATGCCGAACAAGCAAATTTTGTGTCAAATTTTCAAATGCAAAATCATCCTTATGCAAACACATACAATCTAGGATGGAGAAATCACCCCAACTTTTCTTAGAACAATAATCAAGGAGCAGCGAGACCACAACAAAATTTTCAACAACAAGAAAAGAAGCCGACTTTAGAAGAGATGTTCATGCAACACATACAAAAGACAAATCAGTACATGCAAAAGACAGAACACTTTATACAAAAGACGGATCAGTATATGCAGAAGACAGATGTGGCGATTCAAAATAATATGGCTTCCATTCACAATCTTGAGGTCCAAATGGGTCAAATTTTAAATATTCTTAACGAAAGAATGGCAGGAACATTACCTAGTAATACTGTGGTCAACCCCAAGGAGCATGTCAAGGCAATAACACTTAGAAGTGGGACAACAATTGAGTAACCACAAACAAAAATTGCCAAATAAAATGTAGTTGAAAAGAAAAGTGAGAACGAGCAAAGCGAGGAGGAACAAACGCAGCACAAAAAAGTCTCAAAACAAACAAGTTCAGAGAAGTTAAATTCTGACACTTATCCTTATTCACAATATGATCCACCTATTCCTTTTCCACAAAGACTTAAAAAGAATAAACTTGATAATCAGTTTTCAAAATTTTTAAATATTTTCAAGCAATTGCATATTAATATTCCTTTTATTGAAGCTTTAGAACCAATGCCTAAATATGCTAAATTTTTGAAGGATATTCTATCAAACAAAAGAAAATTGGAAGAGCATGAGATGGTGATGCTAACAGAAGAAAGTAGTGCCATTATACAAAAGAAGCTGCCACCTAAACTTAAAGATCCAGGGAGTTTTACAGTTCCTTGCACTATTGGAAATTCTTCTTTTCATAAAGCACTATGTGATTTAGGAGCAAGTATTAATCTTATGCCCTATTCTGTTTTCAGAAAATTAGGTACTGGAGAAGCAAAGCCTACCACAATTTTCTTGCAATTGGCGAACAGGTCCATCAAATACCTAAGAGGGATCATTGAAGATGTGTTGGTGAAAGTTGATAAATTCATATTTTCAGCTGATTTTGTTGTGCTTGACATGGAGGAAGATGAACAAATTCCTTTGACTTTGGGGAGACCTTTTCTTGCAACAGGGAGAACTTTAATTGATGTGCAACAAGAAAAACTTATTCTAAGGGTTGATAACGAGCAAGTAACTTTTGATGTACTTAAATCTATCGAGTACCCTACCGAAGTGCACTCATGTTTTCAAGTCACCGAAATTGATCTAGCCATCAGCAAGACACAAAGAGTTGAAGCTGACAAATTACCTCTAGAAGTGTGCCTAACAAATTCATCAACTTCATAATCCAAAAATGAAGAGGTGTTGGAATGTATTCGATATTTGGAGGCTACACCAACTATTCATCCTTTAGCTCAGGTAAAATTCAAAGATGTGGGGATACCAAAGATGTCATTATTAACAAATGAACCACCCAAACTTGAGCTAAAGCCACTGCCGGCTAATTTGAGGTATGCATTTCTAGGACAAGAACCCACTTTTCCAGTTATTATTAATGATACTTTGAATAATGTTGAAGAAGAGAAAATGCGAAGAATTTTGAGAGAACACAAAACAGCCTTGGGATGGAACATTTCTATCGGGATTAGTCCTTCAATATGCATGCATAAAATTTGAATGAAGGATGAATTTAAGCCTATAGTGCAACCACAGCGAAGATTAAATCCTTCAATGCAAGAAGTTGTGCATAAGGAGGTCTTGAAGCTTTTAGATGCAGGTATCATTTATCCAATTTCAGATAGTACATGGATCAGTCCTATACATGTTGTGCCAAAGAAAAAGGAATAACTGTTGTGAAGAATCACAATAATGAACTTATACCAACAAGAACAGTCACGGGATGGCGAGTGTGCATAGATTATCGAAGACTAAACGATGCAACTAGAAAGGATCATTTTCCACTACCTTTCATTGACCAAATGCTAGAAAGACTTGCAGGCCACTCCTACTATTGTTTTCTCGATGGGTATTCAGTTTACAATCAAATTGCCATAGCACCAGAAGATCAAGAGAAGACTACCTTCACTTGCCCATATGGAACTTTTGCATATAGAAGGATGCCTTTTGGTCTTTGCAATGCCCCCGCTACATTTCAACTCTGCATGATATCAATTTTTTCGGATATGGTTGAGAAATTTATTGAAATTTTTATGGATGATTTTTCAGTTTTTGGTTATTCATTTGATAATTGTTTATCTAACTTAGCTTTGGCTTTGCAGCGTTGCAAGGAAACAAAGCTAGTCTTGAATTGGGAGAAATATCACTTTATGGTCAAAGAAGGGATTGTGTTAGGCCACAGAATTTCCTTTAAAGGAATTGAAGTGGACCGTGCTAAAATTGATGTCATTGAAAAACTACCACCACCAACCAATGTTAAAGGAGTGAGAAGTTTCTTGGGTCATGCAGGATTTTATCGACGGTTTATAAAAGATTTTTCTTTAATCACTAAACCTCTTTGCAATCTTTTGAATAAAAATACACCTTTTGATTTTTCCCATGATTGCTTGCATGCTTTTGAACCATTGAAAAAGAAATTGATTTCAGCACCTATAATTATTGCACCAGATTGGAATTTGCCTTTTAAATTAATGTGTGACGCTAGTGATGTAGCGATAGGTGCTGTTTTAGGGGAAAGAAAAAATAAAATTTTTCATACCATTTATTATGCAAGTAGAACTTTGACAGAAGCACAGCTTAATTATGCTACTACTGAAAAAGAATTATTAGCTGTTGTATTTGCTTTTGACAAATTTCGGTCTTATTTGATAGGTTCAAAGGTGGTTGTATACACGGATCATTCAGCTCTCAAATACCTGCTTGCAAAGAAGGAAGCCAAACCAATATTACTTCGTTGGATCTTACTTTTACAAGAGTTTGATGTGGAAATCAAGGACAAAAAGGGTGTGGAAAATGTGGTGGCCGATCATTTATCTTGCATTGAACCTAAAGATAAAAATAAATTGCAGGCTACACCAATTAATGAAGAATTTCCAGATGAGTATTTAATGATGATACAAGATATGCCGATATAGTAAATTATTTGGTATCAAAAATTCTACCTTCTGATTTTACTTATCAACAAAAGAAGAAATTTTTCTCTGACTTGAAATATTATTTTTGGGAGGAACCTTTCTTATTTCGCCATTGTGCAGATCAAGTAATAAGGAGATGTGTACCTGAAGAGGAAATGGAAAGCATACTTAAACATTGCCACACTTTGGAAGTTGGTGGCCATGTTAGTGGATCAAAAACAGCAGCAAAAATTTTACAATCTGAATTTTATTGGCCCTCAATTTTTAAAGATGCTTTTAATTTTGTTAAATTATGTGATCATTGTCAAAGAGTGGGAAATATTTCTAGAAAATATGAGATGCCCCTAAATAATATCTTAGTGATTGAATTATTTGATGTTTGGGGGATAGATTTCATGGGTCCTTTACCATCGTCATTTTCTAATAAATATATTTTGGTTGTTTTAGATTATGTCTCAAAGTGGGTGGAAGCTGCTGCCTTACCAACCAATGATGCAAGAGTGGTGGTGAACTTTCTTAGAAAAATATCTTTTCCCGATTTGGAGCTCCAAGGGCAATTATTAGCGATGGAGGGAAACACTTTTGCAACCGTCAATTTGATGCTTTACTTGCTAAATATGGAATTACTCATCATGTGGCAACACCATATCATCCTCAAACAAGTGGTCAAGTGGCGGTTTCAAATAGAGAGTTAAAGCGTATACTTGAGAAGACAGTGAATATGGCACGAACAGATTGAGCAAGAAAATTGGATGATGCATTATGGGCATATAGGACGGCATTTAAAACACCAATTGGAATGTCCCCATATAGATTGGTATATGGTAAAGCATGTCACTTACCGGTGGAACTTGAGCATCGCGCTTATTGGGCAATAAAGACACTTAATTTTGACATGAAAGAAGCAGGCGAGAAGAGAATGATGCAACTAAATGAGATGGATGAGTTTCGTAATGATGCTTATGAAAACGCCAAGATCTATAAAGAGAAAACTAAACGATGTCACGATAAGCATATTTTGAGAAGAACATTTAATGTAGGGGAGAAGGTATTGTTATTCAATTCAAAACTTAGATTGTTCCCAGAAAAATTGAGGTCTAGATCGTCGGGACCATTTGTTGTATCAAATTTTTTTCCATATGCAGCCATTGAAATACATCATGAGACAAAAGGGACATTCAAAGTAAATGGGCAGCGATTGAAGCCATATGTGGATGGGAACTTTGACAAGCAAAAGTGGAGCATCGATCTAGCCAACCCCCTAAATGAGAGATGGAGAAAGTCTGGCTGAAGACTTAAAACTTAGCGCTTCTTGGGAGGCAACCCATGTTTCTTTTACTGCACTTAAATTTGATTTTTATTTTAGTTTATTTCTAATTTTAATTTTTGATTTTATTTTGTAGGATTGCATAATTTTGAAGTCGCCGAGCGGAGATGTTTTATATACCTGCATTGATGGCTGTTTTTTAGCAGTATGGAGTCAGAATCTGGAAAACTGATTCAAAGAGCGATTGTAGCCTATCGTCTTAGCTTTCCAGCATAAAAAAATCAGCCCATTTGGACATCTACAGCTCCAGATATTGCAAGAATACTAAACGCCGCGCGTGCAGAATTTTTAAGATGAATCAGGGGAGAAATTCCGAACTTTTTGCATTATTTTTGTTTTTCTGTTTCCTTTCCCATTGAGGACAATGTGATATTCAAGTTTGGGGGGAAGGTTTAAAATTTTATTATTTATTTTTAAAAAAAAAAGAAAAAAAACAAAATAAAAAGGGATTTCAATTAGGCTTACCTTTACACTTTTGAGTTCTTTATTGTGATAAGCATTGAAATAATTTTTTTAGGATAGAAAATTTCTTATAAAGCAAGATTTAGCATACTTATTTACTTTAGGATTGTTGAATTTCAAAATCCCATACACAATTGTAAGAGTCATGTGATTATACATAAAAGAAAGAAAAATGTGATGCTTTTTCTTGTGATTATCCCCTTTGATCTAATCCTAAACAGAGTTAAAGTAAATAGAGTAATAATGGAAAAAAAATTATGTAAAGACAATCTACTCCAATGTTTTGAGTTGCTTAGTAACTAGGAGTATTCATCACAAATGTTTACTTTTACGTCAAACGACAACTTGAAATATGAGTATGCAAAGCACTTTAAGTTTGTGACTTGTTGAGTAACCAGGTGAATTCATCACAAATGTTTGCATTCGTGAGAAGGGGAAATCACAGATGAAGTTGTTACATACTATAATTATATTAATTGCATGACAAATATGATTTGGTTTGGAATTATGAATAAATAATTGCACTAGAGAGAGAGGGTATGCTTGGTTTTACTTTATTTGCTATTGTTTATATTTTTAATTGAAATTTTGATGCTTACATGACGAGATCTCTTAGTGTGATGAGTTGAGTTATTATTAGTTATTATTTCCTTATTCATGATTTTACTTTTTGCTTGAGGACGAGCAAAATCTTAAGTTTGGGGGTATTTGATGTGTCTAATTTTTATATAAATATTTGTACTCATTTACCCATAAATATCGCTTGTATTCGTCTATATTGTTGATAATTCGCCTTATTTCTATAAGATTTCAATTAATTAATTATTTTTGAAGAAATAAGATTTTTGATGCAAAAAGTAATTATTTTTGATAAAAATCAACAAACAAAGCAAAACTATTAATTTATTATTTTTATTGACTTGTTAAATTTTAATTTTTTTAAATTGACAATATGAGAAGCAAAATACAAATTTAATTGTCAATAGGGTGAAAAAGAAAACAAAATTTAAAAGGATTGTTGATAGAGCTAAAATAAAAATTAGTTACTTTAAGTTGATCTAATTAATTTAAATTTAAATTTTTATTTTAAATTCTAAATTCTTATTTTATTTGTATCTGCAGGACGTGTTTCAAATAAATAAAGATGAAGGGTTCTTTCTGCAAAAGAAACCCTAATTCTCTTATCTGTGCCTATAAATAGAAAAGCAAACAAAGAGAAAAAGGGAGCGCTTAACGAGGAGAGAAAGCGATGGCTGATCTCCATATTTATAAAAAAAAATTAAAAAAAAAAATTAAACTGTTGAAAACGAGGCAGGAGAGAGACTGAGTTGTTGACGTTTTGTGCGGCATGTGGCTGAAGAAGAAACAGAGAGCCAGTGGCTACAGGACGTGGAGAGAGGAAGCTGACGTGGCGGAAAACGACAAGCAAGTGGTGACGTGGCTGTGGCTGCAGACCACGCTAACGTGGCGACGTGTTTCTGATTTGGCGTCTCGTGTTGCGTGCAGACCGAAAGACAGTGGGAGAGAGAAAGATAGAGAAGCACCGTTCTGCGCTGATTTCGAGGCTATTTGCTTTGCAATTTTTATTACAAAACAGTCTCTTTTGTATCTCTTTCCTCTCTCTAATTTTTATAATGCAATCATGGACAATATTTGTTAGTTGCAATTTCATTATGAACCAAATTTATTTTTCTAGGGTTTAGCTGTAGCCTAGTTTTGAGAACACAATTTTTAATTCCATATTATTTCTATTTTTCCATGATTGTGTGTTTGATTTTTGTGCTTAATGCTTACAATTATTTGGCCAATTTTTGTATGATTATTGGATCATGGAGAGACCGAGAGCTAATTTGTGATTTAGAACAATAAAAATTGAACACCATTGATTGATCGAAATTAGAGATAATTTACTGCGATTAATGTGACCGTTAAGAAATCCACAGAATTTAATGAGTTTTCGATTAATTAAATTTGCATAGAGATATGACAGACTGTTAGTTGGAGATATTTTCGGTGTTGTTCGAGAGAAAGCATTGAATAATTAGGAGATTTTGGTCTACAACCTGGAAAAATAAATTATTTATTCACATGGAGTCATAAATTGTGTTTGATTAACTAGGTGAAATAAAAAAACCCTAGAATTGATTGTGCAATTAATAAACAATATAAATTCATAGCCGTTCCTCTTAATTAATTTAGCTAGTTTTTCTTTAGATTAATTTAGTAGCTTCCTTTATTAAATTCGATCTTCCAAATAGTGATTTATCTAGTAATATCGGTACTCAATAAAATAATTAGTCCCTGTGGGTTCGACACTCTATTCACTTGACTATACTACTTGTTGCGATTTTGTACACTTGCAAATATTCACACTACTCTCCACTATTGTTTCCATTACCGATGAAGAGAGAGCCGCCTCGCCGCCTCCGCCTTCGACGACGAGATCTACTTCTACTTCCGGAGAGGACAGGACAATGGGGGCCTTCCCCTTTATCGACCGAAGAAGGAGTGGACAGAGGGGCTACTTCGGGCTGACTTGAGGAGAAGGCTTCTTCGCCATAAGACACCCTAGACATCTCTTAAAATTAAAATAAATTATCTGAGAAGTAACAACCACGGTCGGAATGCTCGTCGGAGAATGGAAAAGACGCCGGAAGCTCCGCTCAAAGATACAAAGAGAGGAAATCTCAGGTGAAGTGAAAGTGAGAAAGCGAGGTAAAAAAAAGAGGGGATGGGGACTTATAGTAAAATTTGACGGGCTCTAGCCGCACAGCTTAGGCGGCCCAACAAGCACGGAAGTCAAGGCGGTTAGAATATGAAACGACAAAAAAGAAGCTACCAGAAGCTGCTCGAACCCGTTGACCAGTCAACGTTCTTCGAGCTCGCCATTTTGTTCGCCAAGCTCGACACACCGTTCGCCAAACTCGCCGTCATATCCGAGCAGACGTGTTTCCGAGCTGAAAACACCAAAAAATGTGTTGACCAATCAACGCTTTCCCAGTTCGCCGCTTCGTTCGCCAAGCTCGACACACCGTTCGCCAAGCTCGCCGTCATATCCGAGCAGGTGTGTTTCTGAGCTGAAAACACCCAAAAAAGCATTGACTAGTCAACGCTTTCCCAGTTCGCCACTTCGTTCGCCAAACCCGACACCCCGTGTGCCAAGCTCACCGTCATATCCGAGCAGACTTGTTTCCGAGCTGAAAACACCAAAAATAGCATTGACCAGTCTACGCTTTCGCCCGCTTCATCTGAATCACTCGACACAACGTTTGCCAAGCTCGCCGTCACATCTGAGCAGATGTGTTTTCGAGCTGAAAACACCAAAACAAGCGTTGACCAGTCAACGCTTTCCCAGTTCGCCGCTTCGTTTGCTAAGCTCGACACCCCATTCGCCAAGCTCGTCGTCATATCCGAGCAGACGTGTTTCCGAGCTGAAAACACCAAAAATAGCGTTGAACAGTCAATGCTTCCCCAGTTTGCCGCTTCGTCTGAATCGCTCAACACAATGTTTGCCAAGCTCGCCGTCACATCCGAGCAGACGTGTTTTCGAGCTGAAAACACCTAAAAAAGCATTGACCAGTCAACGTTCTTCGAGCTTGCCGTTTCATTCGCCAAGCTCGACACCCCGTTCGCCAAGCTCGCCGTCATATCCGAGCTGACGTGTTTCATTGAAGTTCAAAGGAGTACAAAAGGAAGCAGTGGCTAGTCCGCTATTAGGCATCTGTACAAAAGACCCTAGGCATCATCTAGGGTCTTTTGTACTGATGCCTAATAGCAGATTGGCCACTGCTTTCTTTTGTACTCCTTTGAACTTCATTGAAACGAAGAACCACAACTAAAACACAGAAAAGTTACTAAGGGAGTTGAGTGTCCACCTCGGCTGATGGAACCATGAGCGCTAAGTCACCTTCGCCGCCCTCAGCTGTCCCTGACGCCGACGCCATCATCAACGATGGCTCGGTCACTACGTCCTCCTTATCGGTAGCGTCGTCTCCTCCTTCAGCCTCTGCCCCTTCCTCGTCGGGGAACAAGAAATACCCCGAACAATCGAAGTCGGGGATACGCTCGCCGACATCCTTTAGCGCCTTGGCATAGGCCTTTCGCATGTTCTGCTCCAAATAACCGATCGCCTCCTTCTCCGCCGCAGCCTTGGCCTCCTTCACCTGCCATGTCCATCTCGGAGGCGGCCTTCTCCTTCTTAGCGACCCTCTCCCGAGCCATCTCCTCCTTCTTCGCAGCGGCAGAGTCCTTCGCCTTCGCCAGTGCCTCCTCCTGTAGCCTGATCTCGGTGACTTGCCTTTCTGCCTTGAGAGCGGCCACCTCTAGCTCTCTTTTGGCCTTCGAGCGCTCCAACCTCTCCTGATCCTGCAGAGCCTTCAGCTCTTTCTCCTGCTCCGCCACTCGCTTCATCAAGTGGCTGAAATGACAGATCGCCTGCGAGAAGAGCAGTGGTTCAAGAGAATGGCGAATAAAGAAGACAAAGGTTGAGCGGGAGATTGAGGCTTACCGTGATCTGTGCCTTGGCGATCCCCAAGGCTGAGTTGCCCACTATCCTGTGCTCCATCGTTGCCTTGTCCTTGGGCGTGGCGAGGATGCAACCGGCATCCATGCAACTCGTCGAGTCTCTGAGGAAACCGTCGTGCCTAAGAACCTGCCAATCCGGCACGAAGATCCTCTTCAGCTCGTCTGTCAGTATCACCTCGGTCGCCACCATGCAAGGTGGAACTGTCAGGGCGAGCGTAGCCGAACAGTCGATTTCCTTCGCCGACGGAGCAACGGGAGAAGGAACGGCCTCCAAATACACGACAGGGGTGGCGGCACTCTCAACTCGAGCTGCTTTCGACAGAGTTGGCCGAGCAACGACACGCTTCCTTTTCTTCTCCTCAACTCGCTTGCCACTCAGTGCCGATCGCCTATTCATGATATCCTCAAAGTCCATGGTAGTAGATCCTGCGAAAAAGATAGAAAAAAAAGATCAGAATTTTGTTACTACTAAAGTACTTGGAATACGATCGATGAAAGAGAACTCGTACTACCATCAAGCTAAGGCCTCCCCCATAGTGGCTCTCCTCGGAGATCTCCTTCCAATGCAGAGTAGGTCGATCAAAGAGGATGCCAACCATTTTGTCCTCCTCGGGACTCAAGGATGGCTCCATCTTTGCCCTCTTCGGCACATCCTCCCTCCATACCGTGGGAATGTCCCACGGCTTTTTACCCCGAACAAGGAAGTATTTATCTCGCCAACACTTCACGGAGTCAGGGTTGTCGACCAACTTAACGCCCTTCCTAGCAGTGAGGTAGAAACGGTACTCCGTCCTCGTCTTTTGATGGATCTTGTACAGACGACGAAGTACGCTGATCCTAGGTTTGATCCCGGCCTCCTGGCAATGGAGAACGAACCCCGTCACATGCCTCCAAATGTTCAGCATCAACTGAATAGGGCATACCCGATACCATTGCAGCACTCCCCTTATGAAAGGGTGTAAAGGGAGGCGTAGCCCCGCATAGAAAGCGTCGTAGGAAAAATACAAGTATCGGAGGGGAGAGAAGAACAAGACCTGATTTCTGGCCCAGGGACGACGAGTTCGAACTCCGGAGGGATCATGAAGCACATACAAATGATTCGCAGATCTGATTCCTTTAGGATGCTAACAATTTCGTTCGCCTCTGTGTTCTCCCTCGGATCGTTCTCCTCGTAAAATTGTGCCAAACCTTGCTCTGTTCGCCTCAACTCCTCTGCACCAGACTGCTGGGTCCCTCCAAGGGTAGACACGGCGATCAAATGTCTCCCGAACGCACCCATCCTCCGATCCCTCTCCACTATTGTTTCCACTACCGATGAAGAGAGAGCTGCCTCACCTCCTCCGCCTTCAACGACGAGATCTTCTTCTACTTCCAGAGAGGACAGGACAATCGGGGCCTTCCCCTTATCGACCGAAGAAGGAGTGGACCGGAGGGCTACTTCGGGCTGACTCGAGGAGGATGCCTCTTTGCCGGAAGACACCCTAGACATCTCTTAAAATTAAAATAAATTACCTGAGAAGTGACAACCACAGGTCGGAATGCTCGTCGGAGAATGGAAAAGACGTCGGAAGCTCCGCTCAAAGATACGAAGAGAAGAAATCTCAGGTGAAGTGAAAGTGAGAAAGTGAGGTAAAAAAGAGAGGGGATGGGGACTTATAGTAAAATTTGATGGGCTCTGGCCACACAGCTTAGGCGGCCCAACAAGCACGGAAGTCTAGGCGGTTAGAATATGAAACGACAAAAAAGAAGCAACCAGAAGCTGCTCGAATTCGTTGACCAGTCAACGTTCTTCGAGCTCGCCATTTCGTTCGCCAAGCTCAACACACCGTTCGCCAAGCTCGCCGTCATATCCGAGCAGACGTGTTTCCGAGCTGAAAACACCAAAAAATGTGTTGACCAGTAAACATTTTCCCAGTTCGCCGCTTCGTTCGCCAAGCTCGACACACCGTTCGCCAAGCTCGCCATCATATCCGAGCAGACATGTTTCCGAAGTGAAAACACCAAAAAAAAGCATTGACCAGTCAACGCTTTCCCAGTTCGCCGCTTCGTTTTCCAAGCTCGACACCCCCGTTCGCCAAGCTCACCGTCATATCCGAGCAGACGTATTTCCGAGCTGAAAACACCAAAAATAGCGTTGACCAGTCAACGCTTTCCCAGTTTGCCGCTTCGTCAGAACCGCTCGACACAACGTTCGCCAAGCTCGCTGTCACATCCGAGCAGACGTGTTTCCGAGCTGAAAACACCAAAAAAAGCGTTGACCAGTCAACGCTTTCCCAGTTTGCCGCTTCGTTCGCCAAGCTCGACACCCCGTTTGCCAAGCTCGCCGTCATATCCGAGCAGACGTGTTTCCGAGATGAAAACACCAAAAATAGCGTTGACCAGTCAATGCTTTCCCTGTTCGCCGCTTCGTCAGAATCGCTCGACACAACGTTTGCCAAGCTCGCCGTCACATCCGAGCAGACATGTTTCTGAGCTGAAAACACCAAAAAAAGTGTTGACCAGTCAATGTTCTTCGAGCTCGCTGTTTCGTTCGCGAAGCTCGACACCCCGTTTGCCAAGCTTGCCGTCACATCCGAGCAGACGTGTTTCCGAGCTGAAAACACCAAAAATAGCGTTGACCAGTCAACACCTTCCCACTGTTCGCCAAACTCCACATAGCGTTTGCTGTGTTCGGCGCACCGTCCTCCAAGCTCGGTGCTCCGTTCGGCGCGTTTGCCTTACCATACGCCCAGATCGCCATACAGGCGTGATTCCAGCGAGGAGCCCCTTTTCTCCTGGCCGTCCGATCACCCAGAATTCCTCGCCTGTGCATGATCAAGGGCTTAGATTTGGCCTCATCATAAATACGGCGATTAATCCTTTTTATATTTTATTAATTCGGATTATTTATTTACAAATTGCGATAAATGATTAAAAATCCTGGAAAATTAATTTAAAATTCTGAAAAATAATTATAAATCCAGGGAAACATTTTTGAGTCTCGGGATAAATAACTCTTGCCCAGAACGATTAATTAGTGCTCCCGGAGAGTAAATCGATGCCTTGCAAAATTGAATAAATGGTTCAAACGAATGATATAAAAATCAGAAAAAAATCACCAACGATCCAGAGCAACCTAGAAGCCACTCTGAGCGCGCTACCATCTCAGAAGAGCAACATCACCCATCAGACAAGATTCGAACACCCGTTGAGAACTCCGATAAAGCCCTCTACGCCATTAAAACAACAAAACTACTCCCACAAGGCTGTAACACAGTCTTTGGGAGTGGAGGCTCGTACTGTTAAAGGTGAACACACTTTGCACACTTAAGTTCTTTTCCCTTGACTTTTCTCTGTGTATTGACTTGATCGTCGGAGGGTTCGTCACCGGAATCCATCCCGGTGTCTCGAACGTTTATGCAGGTCGCAAGGTAGCACCAAGGAGCCAACAAATCATCAAGGAAGAAGAAGGGGTCAAGCTGTGTGAGTTCCTCACGAACCTACAAATCTCATTTATTGCCCCCACACCCGAATTCAGCGGCAATAGAGTCTGAATTAGAAGTAGAGAAACCACCCACCTATTTGAAGAAAAACAACTACAAAACTCCTAGAATCACCTTGAACACACGAGCGGTCCTTCTCCTCCTAGTTTGTGCCACCATGAAAGCCTTCTCCTCCTTGCACTAGTGACAACCGAGCTCCTCTGTACACCTTGACGAATGGCCGACCTCTAAGAATGGGAACACACACACTAGAACTTATCTCAATCTTTTTACTCACTTTCTCTCAATCTTTTTACTCACTTTTGTGTTTTCTTTCTTTCTTTTCTTTACAAATTTTTTAATGTACTACATGAATAGAATGGGGGGGGGGGGGGGGGGAAGGGGGTATGTATACTAATTTTTGAGTGAAATGGAGGGCTAGGATTGATCTAGATGGTTAAAGATAATGGCTAGGATGTATTAGGGAGTTGTAGCAACCACCCATAAAGAAGTAACCACCTATCCACTAAGCCAACTCACCCAATCCCTCTCTCCCATTTCCGGCCTACACTTTGCATGGCTTAAGACACGTGCTAGTGCAATGCACGTGTAAAATGTAGCCCCCCTAGTTACTAGTTGTACATGATTAATTAATTAATGGTCTACAAAGTTAATCTACACTACAAGGCATGCTAATTAAAAGAGAAATAAACTAGTAGGCTTTCAATTAGTGGAATTAGAACTCCATGGACTAATTAAAATAATTAAATAATTAGGGTGTGCTTAAAATAAACAATTAGGCTTTTTAAAAAATATATAAAAAAGAGAGAGAAAAATATTTGTTCATGTTACAAAATAAATAATTTTCTACAAAAATGCACATGAATTAGTACATGCAAAACACGTAAAAATCAACAAACCCTTCATTTAATCATAAATAAAGAATCAGGATATTACAACACTCCCTCCTTAGAATAGTTCCGTCCCCAGAACTACACATTCAGGGTGAGAAAAATAGAAATACAACAAGAAGAAAAAGAAGGAAAAAGAAAGAAAAGAAGAGAAAATATAACTCAAACAAAGAGCTCAGGATGGTCTCCTATCATCCTCTCCTTGGATTCCTAAGTAGCCTCTTCAACCAACCGGTTTCTCCAGACTACTTTGACCATCGGTATCGTCTTGTTCCTCAAGACTTTCTCCCGACGATCCACAATCTCAATCGGGAGCTCAATGTAACTCAGATCCAACTGCAAACCCTCCAGCACCTTAGGAAAATGATGACTTGGATCTGGAATGTACCCTCTCAGCATAGACACATGAAAGACATTGTGCACCTGAGACAACTCCTCCGGCAACTCCAACCGGTAAGCAGTTTTCCCAATCCGCTTCAATATCTTGTACGAGCCTATGAATCTTAGGGCTAACTTCCCACCTCTGCCGAAGCAAATCACACTCTTACTAGGTGAAACCTTCAGAACGACAAAGTTACCAACATCGAACTCAAGGTCCCTTCTCCGGCTGTCTGCATAGCTCTTCTGCCTACTCTGAGCATCCACCAACCTCTTCCTGATCAGATCGATCTTTTAAGAGGTCTGCTGCAAAATCTCAGGCCCAAACATTTGTCGTTCCCCAACTTCAAACCAGCAAACAGGCGTTCTGCACTTCCTGCTATACAGAGCTTCGTACGGTGCCATCCCGATACTAGTCTGAAAACTGTTGTTGTAGGGAAACTCCACCAAAGCTAGATGCCTTTCCCAACTGCCTCCAAAATCTAGAACACAACACCGAAGCATATCCTCAAGAATACGATTGACTCTCTCGGTTTGCCCATCGGTCTGAGGATGAAAAGCAGTGCTAAAATCCATCTTGGTACACAGAGCTGTCTGAAGACTCCTCCAGAAACGCAAAGTAAACCACGCAACTCGATCAGACACAATGGTTAACAGAACACCATGAAGCCTGACGATCTCTCCAACATACAACTCAGCCAACTTTTCCAAAGACGAAGTGAGTTTCATTGCCAACAAGTGAGCGGACTTGGTTAGTCGATCGACTATGACCCAAATCGCATCATTGCCCTTTGAACTCTTGGGCAAACCCGTGATGAAATCCATACTGATGTTATCCCACTTCCCTTTCGAAATAGGTAATGGTTGCAATAGACCTCCGAGTTTCTGATTCTCGGCTTTGACCTGTTAACAGATCTCACACCTCGCCACAAACTCGGCCACATCCTGCTTCAGACCCAACCACCAGAAATGTTGCTTAATGTCCTTATACATCTTGCTACTACCAGAATGTACAGACAAAAGAGTAGCATGTGCCTCCTTTAGAATACTCTCCAGCAATTCTGCTTGATCCGGAACACGCAACCTCTCTCCAAACCACAACACTTTATCCCTAATCTGAAATTCTGACAACCTGCCAGCACCAACCTGCTCCTTCATCATCTGAATCTCTGCATCTTCCTTCTGACTTGCAATAATCCTTTCATTCAGTGTTGGTTAAGCCTCAACTGAGCTAAAGATGATCCCAAGCCTTACAGAACAACTTCAATACCAGCCCGATCAAACTCCTCTGCAAGATGCCTCTAAGTTGTAATCGAACTAGCTAGATTGCTCTTACGACTACGTGCATCAGCAACAACATTAGCCTTCCTAGGATGGTACTTAATCTCCGGACTAATGTCCTCAAGTACTTCCAGCCATCTCCGTTGCCTCAGATTAAGGTCCTTCTACTGATAGATGTACTTCAAGCTCTTATGGTCTGTGTACATGTTCAGCTTCTCACCATACACGTAATGTCTCCATTGCTTTCAGGTGAAGATAATCACAGCCAACTCTAGATCATGAATCGGATAATTCTTTTCATGCGGTCTTAGTTGCCTAGACCCATACGCAATCACTTTCCCTTGTTGCATTAAGACACAACCAAGCCCACGTTGTGAAACATCACTATAGACATCATACTCAACACCTGCTCTAGGCAAAGCTAAAATGGGAGCAGTAATCAGCCTCTCTTTCAACTCCTGAAAGCTTGCCTCGCACTACTCAGTCCACTTGAAGTTCACATTCTTCTTGGTCAGACCAGTGAGCGGCATGGCTATCTGAGCATAGCCCTGAATGAACCTCCTGTAGTATCCAGTTAACCCAAGGAAACTCCTTATTTTCTTCACTGTAGTAGGTTTTGCCCAATCCTTCACCGCCTCTCTCTTCTGCGGATCAGTTGCCACTCCCTCCTTAGAAAGGATGTGACCCAGGAATGCCACCTCAAATTTTCAAAAATTGCACTTAGATAACTTGGCATACAACCCATGCTCCTGAAGCTCCTCAAAACTGCTGCCAGATGCTCTGTGTGCTCCTCCTCCGACTTGGAGTACACAAGAATATCATCGATAAACACCACGACGAACGAATCAATAAACGGCTTCAGAACTCTGTTCATCATATCCATGAAAATTGCAGGTGCATTCGTCACTCCAAATGGCATAACTAAGAATTCGTAATACTCGTGTCGAGTTCTGAACGTAGTCTTATGCACATCTTCAGTCTTCACTCGAACTTGATGGTATCCTGATCGAAGATCTATTTTGGAAAAAATAGCCACTCCTTATAGATGATCGAACAAGTCATCAATCCGTGGAATCGGATATTTGTTCTGAATAGTGACCATATTTAGCTCTCGGTAATCAATGCACATCCTCATCGAACCATCCTTCTTCTTTACTAATAGCACCAGTGCTTCCCAAGGTGATGCACTCGGTTGAATAAAGCCTTTCTCCAACAGTTCCTCAATCTGTTGTTTGATCTCATCCTGCTCCACAGGTTCCATCCTATATGGTGCCTTGGAAATAGGTGCACTCCCTGGCTGAATAGTGATGCTGAACTCTACATCACGATGCGGGGGTAACCCTGGCAAATCTTCCAAGTATACAGTCGGGTAATCTCGAACAACTGGAATTTGCTTCACCTCTACAGGAATCCCCTTCTTCTTGCTAATAGCAGCCACCAAATCTGAACATCTCCTCTTTCCTTGGAAAGTGACTTCAGGACCACCTGGAGCCTTCACTATTACCTCCTTGGTCTTGCACTCGATGTTCACACTGTACCCGGACATTCAATCAATCCCAATAATAACATCGACTCCCAAGACATTCAACTCGATTAGATCAATCCCAAAAGTTCTATCTCCAATCATGATCTCACAGTCCGCATAGTACCGATCAGTGGTTAAAGTCTCCCATGACGGAGTAGCTACTGCTAAGACCTTGCCTGGAAATACCTTCGGTTCAACTCCCAAAACATTAGCATATTTAGGTGATATAAAGGTATGAGAGGATCCAGTGTCGAACAAAACAACAGCTTTCTTTCCATTCAAATAAAGTTCTCATGTTACATAACACACACTCGTTACATAACAGTTCACTAAATAAAGCGGAAAAAGAGAACAACAGAAAATACTGCTAATCATCCTCCCTCGTACTAGTGATGACAAGATCCACATCATCAGCATCAGCTTTAGTTAAGGCAAATACTCGCCCCTGCTGGTACGGCTTCTTTTCGGTCTGCTTAGTTGGTCCATTATCGACGACATCCTGCAGCTTAGAGCACTGAGACTTGTAGTGTCCTGTCTCTCTACAGTTGAAACAAGTCACAGGAGGTCTCACCCAAGTATTCCCGGGTCTTCCCGCCACAGGAACCGCGTTCGCCACCGAAGGTTTGAACCTTTGAGCCGGCGGTTGTCCCCTGACATTCCCAGTAACTGTGGGCCTCTTCCCCCACATTCCAGTTGTTCCTCCGATTCTGAACAGCATGGAACTACTCCATGTCCGCCTCAGTGGCTACCGCTCGTTTGACCAGCTTGTCAAACCTCCTGATGCCGAGGGGTATCATCCTTGATTTCAGCCTTGGCCTCAAACCATTCTCGAATTTCCGAGCCTTCTTTACCTCGTCCATCACCAATTCGGGGGCATACCTCGAGAACTGAGTGAATCTTGTCTCATATTCCCTAACCGACATGCCACCCTGTTGTAGCGCCAGGAACTCCATGGTCTTCTTTTCCTAGATGTCTGATGCAAAATAATGACTGCAGAACTCCTCCAATAATTCCTCCCAGCCAAGAACAATATCTCCCAGCGTCCGCTTCATTGAATGCCACCACACAGCCGCATCCTTCTCGAACTGCAGTGCAGCCAACTTCATCTTGCTGCCCTCCGAAGTCTCCAAGACTTCGAAGATAGTCTCGACCTGTCGGACCCAATTTTCAGCCGCGTCAGGGTCTGGCTTCACCTCAAACATGGGTGGTTTCATCCTTTTGAATGATTCCACGAGTTTGATTGCTTCAGGGACTGGATTCACAGGCACCCTCCCTTCGTTCTGATTCATGGCAATAGCAATGAGTGTCTGATAGAAACTCGCTAACTCCGTTTCCAAGTGTAGATCTTCTCCACTTCTAGCACTTCTTCCAGCGATATTCTGATTCAAAAGATCCATTAAATTCGAAGTAGAAAACATGAATTTAAATCAACTCTTCATTTTATGAAATTTCAAACTTTGTACATTCGAATTTAAAACATTTCTGACATCAAATAAAAGCAGTAAGAAGACACAACATTCTAGTTCCTACGGTTCCTCTTAGCTTCTCGAAGCTCTTCCCGTAGTTCCGCCACTTCTTCCTTCAGTACATCGTACATGTTTTTCCTCTTCTCGAATTCCCAAACACGATGACTGAGAGTTGCAATGCTCTTCTTGCACTTCGCACACTGTGCCTGCAGGAGCTCCACTCTGTCCCTCTGAGTCTCTACCTGCCTCTGAAGAGACACAATGAGACTACTCGGAACTAGTTCTTCCTCGTTGGAGGAATCATCAGATGAATCCGGAGGTGGAGTGATCTCTTGGGACTCAGTCCATTCCTTTTAGAATTCTTCAGGATCTTCTTCGTCTGAATCAGCTTGCCCGGGGTAGTAGTCCTCCACAACTATGTGCCAGTCATCACCTCCAGTTGGATCGAAGTGGTCCGCCATCTTAGAGAAAGGAGAAGAACAAGCATAAATCATAGAGCAACACAAATGTAAGTGGCTTACATTTACATCTCTAGACTCAACACACGCTCTAATGTCCACTCTAGAGTGTTGTTTCTTATAAATTTGTACTACTTGGAAGCGTGGCTGTGATACCACTCTGTAACACCCCAAATTTCAAAACAGATTGAATTCGAAGTTCCATTGGATCTTTACAATTCTCTTCGTACAATTTTACAAGGAATTAAAAACTTTTGTTACATCAGAGTTACAATTACATTACACTTATAAAGCGAAAGCAATTTACAACAATTACATGAATAAAAATATACAACACTTGAATCATTCTTTAAGCAGTATGCATACTTTAATCTTGTCAATCACTTCATCATGCATAGAAACTTTGGGCACGTCAGTTCATTTAACTGACGCTAGGATATAATACATCAATTTGTCATACTTAGAAAGCACATACTTGTCACAAAACAAACTAAGGGGACTACCCTATTGAGGTTGTGTTGTGAATGTGTACTTAGTCCTTAATGCAGTTGTTTGTATTATATGACAATAATGTGCACTTGTTCAAAGTCTATGCAGCCCATACTACATAGGTCCGAGGGCAAGCACTTAATCGTTCTTCATCCTGTAGGGTTCAATCCTTCGCCATGACTTAATCTACTACGGAAACTATGGTAAGTATCCTAAGTGTTCTATGAGTTACGAGCCCACGTCCAAGTGCCGTGGAGAGAATCCCACACACTGACACATGACTCATCATGCAGGCATCCTGTGGTCAATTCACCTCCTACCATAAACATGGCACCACCCGTAGTCACTAGACCACCCCATAAGCATCACCACCGGGACGGTACTCTGGAGTAGTGTCCACGCCCTAATCATGACACATCATGAGGACATCCTATGAACACTCTCTCGCTACAAATCCAATGGCCCTCAAACTCATGTTTTTCTCTTAAGTTCATCGCATCTCCACTATGTATCTAATCCTTATATATAAATGAAGCTCAATATTCTAGAATTTTGCATTACCCTACATCGGTCTTTCCAATATCAATTATTATCAACGATCCAAACTTGGTCAAATTATCACATTTCTCTTTTCAACATTTTCATTCTTGCCGATGTAAGGTCTTAGCTAAAATTCTAGTCTAAGTTCTCTTTTCATGTTCATAGAAGATAGCATACTTGCTCACAAAATTTTGCATTTCATCATGTTCTCTTTTTCAACAAATTTCCATGCACAACTTGCATATTCTTTAACCAATTTCTCATTTAATTCTACTCAATATTTTATAAGTGAAAAATCTCAAGTTGATCTCTTATCAATTCTCTCTATATTCAAAAATTCATTAATTTGTTTTGAATTACAAAAGAATCAAGTCCAAGGTTTTTCATGAATTTTATTCTAAATTTTTACTCTTAATTCTCATTTAAAAGTCCAAACATTTAGAAAATAATTTTTGTGAAGTCTATGTATTTTCTGAAAAAATTTTCTAATATTTTCTTCAATTGTTTTTATCACATTTAAAAACAAAACAAAATATCAAATACATTTAAAAAAATCGGATTTCAAAAAAAAATGTGACCTCAGCCGGTTTCGAACCCACACACAAAGGCCGCCCAAGGGTGAACAGTAACCGCACTAACCCCCACGCGCTAACCAGAAGGGACATAGTGCCCAACTGTCTAAAGGAGGGACTTTAATAAGGTTGAGTTCTATTCTCGGGTTTAGTGAAAAATCGAATTTGAAAATAAAAAGCCTTTGCCGAGACTCGAACCCAGGCACAAACAGTGCCGCTGAGCTACAGTAGAGCTCTAATGGCGCCTCCTCTAACCAGTATGACCTTAGTAGTTAACTGATATGAGAGTGGATTTGATTGGGTTTGATTCGAATCTCTGTTTATCAAAATTATTTCATTTTTCAAAAGCTCTTAACTTTGTTTCTCTTTCACATAAAGTGATAAAATTTTCCAGAATAATCAGTTTATATATAATTAACAAAACAGTGTTTTAAAAACATTTTTTTTGATATTAAAACATGAATTTCTCATTCTAATTTGTATTTTATGCCTACAATTGTAATATTTCAATTTAGCAAGCTCTCTACCAAATTTTGCATTGCAACTAATTAAAAGAATATTAACTCTTGCTTTTTCCTCTTTTATTTTCACAATACTCTATGCCATGGTCTCATTCATTAAACTAGTGTCACAATAGTTTAATAAGCACAAATTCAATATTTTCAACTACTAATCATTCACAAGCATATTCTACAATTAGCATGGTTCCAATTTCACATTTCCATAGCAATAAAACAATTCTACTGCAATAAACATAATTTATAGCCAATGACATGCAATTCATCAAGCGTTCATTTAATCATCTACTAAGTCCTTTTAGAGCCACCACATTGTTATATTATTAGTTTCTTTGGCAATCTCATTAATCAAACCCCTAACATGGTGTCTAAATTAGAAGTAGAGAAACCACCCACCTATTTGAAGAAAAACAACTACAAAGCTCCTAAAATCTCCTTGAACACACAAGCGGTCCTCCTCTTCCTAGTTTGTGCTACCACGAAAGCCTTCTCCTCCTTGCACTAGTGACAACCGAGCTCCTCTGTACACCTTGACGAATGGCCAGCCACTAAGAACGGGAACACACACACTAGAACTTTTCTCAATCTTTTTACTCACTTTTGTGTTTTCTTTCTTTCTTTTCTTTCCAAATTTTTTAATGTACTACATGAATAGAATGGGGGGGGGGGGGTATTTATACTAATTTTTGACTGAAATTGAGGGCTAGGATTGATCTAGATGGTTAAAGATAAATGGCTAGGATCTATTAGGGAGTTGTAGCAACCACCCATGAACAAGTAACCACCTATCCACTAAGCCAACTCACCCAATCCATCTCTCCCATTTCAGGCCTACACTTTGCATGGCTTAAGACACGTTCTAGTGCAATACACGTGTCAAATGTAGCACCCCTAGTTAGTAGTTGTAAATGATTAATTAGTTAATTGTCTACAAAGTTGATCTACACTACAAGTCATGCTAATTAAAAGAGAAATAAACTAGTGGGCTTTCAATCAGTGGGTTTAGAACTCCATGGGCTAATTAAAATAATTAAATAATTATGGTGGGCTTAAAATACACAATTATGCTTTAGAATTTAATTAGGCTTTAAAAAAATATATAAAAGAGAGAGATAGAAAAATATTTGTTCATGTTACAAAATAAATAATTTTCTAGAAAAATGCACATGAATTAGTACGTGCAAAACACGTAAAAATCAACAAATCCTTCATTTAATCATAAATAAAGAATCAGGATGTTACAAACATAGTTATAAAACTCTAAATGTAGTCATAAAACACTGACAAGTCTATCATAGTCATAAAGTTTAAACACCAAACTCCAAATTGTAAGTTATAACAAAACATATTCTTAAAATATTAAACTATTACAACCTTCAATATATCATCCACTACCCAAAATGATAACAACACATAAACAAAAAAAAACTAAACAAGTGATCACTTCATTATCCAAGTTTTATGCTTATTTCTATTTTATTCGTGCTAACTTTTGTCTCTACGTGCAGAAAAAAATATTGCATACTCGATTGGAGGAAAAAGAAGTGAAGGCTCGATTGGTGGTGGTGGAACTCAAACTTATGTTCACCGTTGTATCATAACATAATTGAAAACTAGCAAAGCTAAGTACTGTATTAGATGTGAACTCAGACTTAGTACAAGTTACATTCTGAATCTAGTACAAAGTATTGCTCAAAGTTGTAATGCATTCTTAATTTGGTGTATGTATGGAATTCATGTTATAACCCTAGTACTTAATAATATCGGATTTACTAACCTCATATATTCTCCTATATAATCACTTATGCATACATCATCATATTTCATGAAAGTTCCTCTCTCAGTCACGAAAACCATACATACATCATACCTTAGGAGAACTAGGAGAGTAGCGAGACTGAGTTGAAGAGGAGGGCGACGGCTTGAGAAAGGAAGAGGCAATGACGGCCAGGAAAAGGAAGAGGAAGAGGAAAAGGTGCGCAGGTATAGCTTGAGAGAGTGAAAGGAAGGAGTGTGCGTTGTGCGGAGCTCGAGAGAGGAAGAGAAAGAGGCTCGATTTAGGTTGCGAGATTTTGGGGATTTAGAATTTAGGGTTTTAAGAGGGAGAAAGAGATCGGTTTGTAAGAGAGATTCATGAATGAGATTGGGTCAAAAGATACCCAAATCCGCACTGAAAAATTGAGACTTGTGTCACGCCGCACTTAATACCTCACCCTACCACACTCTGTTATGTCCACCCGCACCCTATTTAATTATTGTAATTTAAATTAATGGGACACGCTCCCCTCCGCACCCGGTACGTGTCTTGCCACACCCGTGTCCGATATGCATACGAATCTAGTGCGAGCACCTCCGTGAAGAGTATGTGCTTCCTAAAGAGCGACAAAAGCAGCGTCAAACCAAGTGTTCGACTCCAAACTTGTTGTTTGAGAATGGTGAGCCATGTTCCACACTTGCTTGTTCGCAAGCGACTTGATGGAATAATTTGCAAATATACAAAATTGCAACAAGTAGTATAATTTTAAAAGAAAAGAGTGTCAAACCCATATGGACTAATTAATTTTTTGAGTATTGAAATTCACTAGGGTAACTACTATTTGGAAAGTCTAAAATATGATAAAAATAGCAATTAAACTAAATTAAACTAAAGGATAGAACTAAACTAATTAAAAAGAACGAAATCTGAAATTTTGTGATTTGTTAATAGCAAAACTAGTAATAGGACTTTTGATTTCACCTAGTTAATCTCACACAATTCATAATTTCATGTAAGCCCAATTTTTTTAAAAAAAACCCTATTAAACTTTGGGTCATTTTAAAAAAAACTGCACCTTTTTTTTTAAAAACCGCACAAAACTTAGGTCTAAAAAAACACAATGACAGAGTTAGGATTAGGGTTAGGGTTAGGGTTAATTCGGGGGGGTTTATTTAAACATCTGATTATTTAAGTGATATTTTTTTAAACACAAATCAAAGATGAATGTGGTTTTTTTAAACACAAATGAAAGATGAAAGTGGTTTTTTTAAATTTAGTCTGTCGGAAACCTAACCCCGTTAAAGTGAGTTTTTTAAAACTAAAGTTTTGTGCGTATTTTTTATATAAAAAAAGACTTAGTGCAGTTTTTTTTTAAATGGCCCAAAGTTGAGTGGGGTTTTTTAAATATAGCCTTTCATGTAACTAGAAATTCTACTTTTCCAAGTTGTAGACCAAAATTTCCTAATTATTCTATGTTTTCTCTCCAACAACACCAAACATATCTCCAACTAATAGTTTGTCATATTTCTATGCACATTTTTTAATTGAAGATTCATTAAGTCTATGAATTTCTTTACAGTCACATTAATCGTGGTAAATCATCTCTTATTTTGCTTAATCAATGGTGTTTAATTCTATAATCCTAAATCACAAGTTACCTATCGGTCTCTCCATTATTCAATAAATCAAACTATAGTTGGTCAAACAATTGTAAGCATTAAGAACAAAAATTAAACATACAACTATGAAAAAATAGATGAATCAAATAACATGAAATTCGAATTGTGTTCTCAAAACTATGCTACATCGAAGTCCTAGAAAAAAAAAATTAGTTCATGATGATTTTGCAACTAACAAACATGTTTTTGGATTGCATAATAATAAAATAGATTTAGAAGAGAGAAAAAAGAACTCGATTGTTGTTTAAAGCCGAAAATGAAAAGTCTCGGGATCTGCGCTCAAGTCAGAATCCCACTTCTCTCCTCGTGATCAATGTCGTACTCCTTCTTCTTTTCTTTTTCTTTCTCAACCGAAATTTCTCTCTCCTCCTTGTTCCTCGAATCTCGTGCCGCACTCCTTCTTCTTTTCTCTCTCTCCTTTTCTCAATCAGAGCTGCCACCTTTTTTTTCTTTTTTCTGGCCTCTATTTCTGTGCCACTAACTCCTTTATATAGGCAGGAGGAGTAGGGTTAGGTTTAGTTAAATAAAATTAGGGTAGTTTAAAAATAAATTAATTAAAATTCCAAGATTAATATTAATCTTTTGATTTTAAATTAATCAATTAATTAACCCATGACCAAACCCAAATCCATTTGTACTATTTTTTTTTTCATTACACAATTTCATTCAACCCCTAATTGACCATATTATTTTCTATTGATTCTTCAATGGGCCAATTTGTAAACACGTGCAGTTGAGTGCTTCAATTTTTCAGAAATTATCACATAGAATCAATTTGAATTTTTTAAAATCTTTATCCTTGCACTCTTCCTTGATTTCACCAAAAACGCTCTCATTTTGTACTTATCGTTCTCATTCCTATAAAATACGAACAAATAAATAAAATTAAGTAGAAATAAGACCAATTTTAAAGAAATAAACGAGAACATGAAATTTTGATACATAAAAGAGTAATATAAAGTTATATAAAAATATCACTCATCACGACTAAAGTGGCGTCGAACTAAGTGTTGGACTCCAAATTTGTTATTTGATCCTAGCAAGTTGTGGGAGCAGCCGTTGGAGACAAGTTAGACTCCGAACTTGCTGTTTAATGAGTCGTAGATGTGACTCGGGGGGACCAGTGCAAAGATCTTTCTTAGAAAAAGTGTAGTTTTATTAAATTAAAAGCTAAGTGGTTGCCTTGATGGGGACTAGCCTTTATTACATGCTTTGGTCGTATCACAAATGTTGGCCTTATTGAAAATTGAAAATCTACATCTACTAGGGGGTGTTAAACACCCCTGTGGTATTTCTTCAGATGCTTAGTATTCAAGGTCCTTGATATTTTCTTGCCCCCCGGGTCTTCTTGGAAGAGGGGATCTCCATAAGTTCGTAAACTGGCTCAGAAATGACTTTGACTGTTCTGTTAGAAGAGCTCTAATGCCTCGACTGGGAGGACCGAACCCCCCATTGTGGTTATGTAGCACCTCCGTGTTGTTTCTTGACTCCCTTTCGCTTCTCCTACTCCTGTTGTCATGGAAACTTCATTTTCATATGGAAAGTTGAGGGCACAACATGAAGTGCTTCTAAGCCAGGTCGACCAAGGATGACATTGTAAGCGGCCTTCTGACTATGAAATCCATTACCTCGGTTCGAATTGTTGGGGCCTTTCCTACAGTCACATCAAGGGTGATAATTCCTTCGATTTGAATTGGGATCCCGGAGAACCCATGGAAAGTGTAACCGGCGAGCTTGAGACGGTCCTAGCATTCGAAGGCTTCAAGAAACAGGATGTTGACAGAACTACCATTGTCCACTAGAATGCAACGTACCTTGTGGTTGGCCATGTAGAGATTGATTACAAGTGCATCGCAGTGGGCATTCAAATGCCTTATAAATCCTTATTTGAGAATGTCACTGAAACCCCCATACTCTTGGCTAGGAAAAAGTTATGCACTGAATTCACCTCTCAAATGAAGGCATTTCGGGAGGAGTTTGATTCCCCACCCATCGGCCCTCCGTGGATGGAGTTGAGGACAACTACATCATCTGAGTCTTGAGACTTGGATTCCTTCTCTGCACGCATGTTAGCCCCTCGAGCTAGTTGAGGATCGGCCATGTCATTTCGGACGAACTTGGATAGGTGCCCTCACTAGATAAGCTCTTTTATTTCTTCCTTTAGAGCCTGACAATCATCTATGTCATGGCCGTGATCTCTGTAAAAATGACAACACTTATCTCTGTTCCTTTTTCCCAGAGTGTTCATTCTAGGAGGAGTGTAAAGTAGCCCTTCCATGTGCACCTCCATGAGGACTGCCGATATGGTGGCCTTAAAAGGAGTGAACTTCTCGAAATGATAAGTAGGGAACCGTTCAAGCCATCTTTCTGGAATTTCGGGGATCCTTTGTTTGCACTCTTTCGTTTGTTCCGAGAGTAGGCTCCTCTCGACCGGGGGGGTTTGAGAGCCTCTTCCGCTCGGATATACTCGCTCCTAAGCAAGAGTTCTGAGAAGTCCCGAGAAAACATCTTGGCAAAGGGCACCTTAAGGTCGGCGTTCTTGACATTTTGTCTGAATGTGGCAGCCTCTACTGCTAGAATAGGGGAGGCGATAAACCCGGTGTAACCCCCATTCCCGGAAATACATATTTTCTGAATATTTTCTGTATTTTGATTATTTACTAATTTTTTTTGTTTAGCTTTTGTTTCGAAACTTTTATTAAAGCGTTTTCTAATCAAAAATTATATTTATTTCGAATAATGGTGTGTTTTGATCTTACTTCTTATTAATCAAATTTGATTTTATATATATATATATATATATATATATATATATATATATATATATATATATATATATATATATATATATATATATATTGGATCATTTTAATCTTATTATTAATTGCAGTTATTATCTTGTTATTGTTATTATTATTATTATTGGTATTGTTATTAATATTAATATTTTTGTCACTATTGTTATTGTAATTATTAGTATTATTGTTTTTATTATCATTATTATTATTATTATTATTATTATTATTATTATTATTATTATTATTGTAAAGCCCAAACATACTTATTTATTCGTATTTTATTATTTGATTTAATGTATGTTTATATATTTTAAAAAACCAATAGCCTACTTTCTAATTGATTTGTACCCAAAACCCAATGGCCCTTCTTATTGGATCCAAACCTCTACCATATAACCCAATATCCTACTAAACACCTATAAATAATCTACTATTTCACCTAAACCCTACCCCTAACCTAACCCTAGCCTACCTCAGCCGCCAAAGCCTTACCCCCATCTACTGTTGAGACCCCTACTCCATATTCACCTTCTTCCCTAACCGTCTCCTCCTCTTCCGCTTCTCCTCGTCGTCACAGCCGAACCCAACTCCACCATGACTCTGCCCATTACCTTGATCAGCTATCCTCTTCGCCGTCACCCTCCTGCACCCATCTCCATCCCCGTCGAGCTCTCATTGTCCCTCCTGCACCTCGACCCCCCGAACCCACTGCTGCTCCTGCCACCATCGACCCCCATTGCCCCGTCGAGCCGCCTGTGCAGCGACTGCCGTCTACCTCTCCTCATCGACCTTCATCTTCACCACCATCCCCTCATACCATCATCTTCCTACCAACCGAACCCATCATCGCCATCGCCTCCGATCGCCACCACCACCTCGTCGACCCTGTCATCACTCTCTCCGTCATTCCTGCAACCACCGAATACCCCTCGCCTCCTCATCGTCGTCCAGAGCCCCGCACATCCCCCCATTATCTCCTTCTCTATTTTGTCGAGAAACAGAATACCCATGTTTTCACCGCTGCGTCGCTCCTCGACCGCGGTGCAGCCACCAGTCACCCCGAGCACCCCCTCGCTGCCCTCGCTCGCATCACTGCCGTCGCCAGTCGTCGTTCCTCCACCGTCGAGCTGCTTCCTGTCTCTCTGTCGATGTGGAGAAGAAGGGGGAAGTGGGTTGGTGTTTGTTGTTTGGTGAGTAGGGGATCAACTTCCGGTGTTTGCTATTTTGTGAAGAGGAAGGAGTTGGATTGGCTGATTTTGTTGTGTTGCTGTTTCGTTGTGTTGGTGTGTTGCACGCGCTCGCACGTGTTTCCGTGCCCCGTTCGTGTTTCGTTGCTCCGGGATCCTTATCCCGTTATTCTTAGTATTCAAATTTTGCCGTCTAACAGGCAAATCACCATCCTCTTGAATTGTAAATTGTATCAAATTCAAGTTTTGTTGAAATTTTTGCAAGTAGATCCCCTGTTTATCGTATTATACTTTGTTCATCTCTTTGTTGGGTCTATTGAGGGTTTACACGAGCTAACCCTGATATTCTTGACATCGTGCCACTTTTGACTCCAAAGATTGAATCTTTCATGTGTGCATATAGAATTGATAATAGGGTTGTTCATACAATTATCACACAAATAAACTATTGTAGAGAGAATTGATAGGTTGTATATTGTTTGATCAATTGATGGGTGATTAATGATAAATTAGTGTATGTATGTGTTCTAATTTTATTTATCATGTTTTGACACTCATCATGCTGATTATATAGTTTATCAACTAATAGAATTGAAACCCATCATATTTAATTAAATTATTTTATGAATAATACCCTAAAACATGTATATTGCTTGTTGGCATGTATGTTGACTGCTATTTTTGAACCAGTAAATGACCTTAAAATGAATAACTTTCCGAAAATGAATTGTAGCCTTATCTTTCTAGTTTCCATAATATCTTGAATTTTTGAATTCTGAATTGTGTAGCAAAAGTTATGCCCGTTTTACTACAGCTGTGTTTTTACTTTCAAATTTTCAGATTCTTGTATCTTCCATGCTTAAACAGTAAAAAGACTGATCAAATGTTAAAAAATTTCTCTGATAATTTCCAGATTGTTAGTAACCATGTTTAGGAGTCTAGAAAATATTTTTAATGAATTTAATATTGATTTTTTGCTATTCCTAAAATTATAACAACATGATATCGAGATTCTGCTAGAACATGAAATCTGTAAAGAATCGTGTGATTGACCTAGCTACTTTTGTCGGATTTTAAACTTTAAATATGCGTTGGAACCGTGTGGAAGTCTAGTTTCTAGAACTTTGGACGGATTCAGTTTTCGAGTTTTGAAACAGTGGAAAACTATATTTTTGTACAGACTACTCTTTCTGTTCAGAATTTTATAATCCATATTTTAATAGATTAATTATTCCTATATCGTAGTATTGCATGAATCGAAGTGTGTATGTCGCATCGCATGATCCTAATACCCTATTTTCATTGTTCTAATTGTCCTCCTTCATGTTACCATCCTATTGTTTTCCTATTGATACTATCGTTCATCGAAATGTCCATTGATTGCATATTATATTATTGCATTAATAAAATAATTAATAAGCCGGGGTTTAAGGGATTGAATGGAGTAGTTGATGATATAGTAACTATACTCGGAGGAGGGGCCCGTGTTTCCCTAAATATTTTTTCGGCTATTGTTTTATCGATTAATTGTGGAGCGCTGACTACGACATCCCAATCTATCATGTATTGTATCATTGCCGAAGACCGTGTTGTGTATTGAATATTGATTATCGTTGCCGAGTACATGATCTATAGAATCTTCCACTTTAGTCTAGAACGATATTAGTTGTATGCATTGAACCTGCAGAATGGGATGCAGTAGTACATGCATTAGTTAGGATTAAAATGATTAACAGACATAAAGATTGACACATCACCGACATTGCATATTGTTCATCATTGTTTCTATTGGTATCGAATATTGGCTAACTGTTATTGTTATTGATCATTAATTATTATTACCGAATATTGAATCATTTTTATAGTTATTGCATCGATTATCGTAATATTGATTATTGTTATTGTCTTATGTTATTGATTCCTATTGATCCATTGAATTCATTGTTATATCGTTATTCCATTATTCTTTGCTTTCTCTACTTGCTGTCCATGACTTGCTCTAAGAACAACTTTTCTCCTCTTTTTAGATGAAGTGTTTACAGGTGCTGATGGAGAATTGCCTGATGGATTGGGAGATCAACATTGGTGAAGGAAATTGACAGCATCACCGCTTAATAAATTATTGTTTTATCATGGTGACTTAATTATTGAACTATTGTTATTTCATTGTGTTGTGGGATTTTGACCCGAATATTGCTATTTGTTTCTATACGTTGGATTATTGTATTTGGATATCTTATATTGTTTATTCCAAGTATTATTGTTCATGAGATTATTATTACTGCCTGCACAATTGTTCTGTATTGATTATATTGTTGAGTTAATCGGATAAACAGCATATGGGTGACGTTAGTCATTCGCTGGGCCAATCTCATGTGCTCGTATTCTGTATTTTTGAGACGCGGGGCGTGACACCGGGACACGGCTGTGAATTGCCAAACAAAGTCCCTAAGTCATTCCCCTTCCCTTTGATTCAGATCCAGTAAAGAGGCAATTGTCTTCTCAGTTTGGTGGCTGCTTACGAAGTGGATATGGAAAAGCTCCTCAAATTGGTCGAATGATAAGATGGAGCCTGGAGAAAGGCGGGAGTATCACTCCCTTGTTCCCCCTTCAGCATGGCAGGGAAAGCCTTGTAGAGGATTGCATCTGAAGCTTAGTGAATCATCATAAGGATTTTGATACACTCAATATGATCAGCTGGACCGAATTCTCCGTTGTAGGACTCGAAGTGTGGCAGCTTGAAGGTCCCAGGGATGTGGGCCTCCATGATTGACTTGAAGAAGGGAGGTCTACTAACTCAGAAGCTTCTGGCTTGACGGTCTTCCTCTTGGTTGATTCTGTTGAGATGGTCCTCTATCTCTCGGAGGTGGCAAAGAACTGGTTATTCCCTTTGATCAGATTGGTTAACCCGCTGGACTCTTCCTCATGTGTGGAAGTGAGACGATGACTGTTTGTTTGTCGGCCCCTAATTAGGGTGACTTAAGGGCTTGGAGGAACTTTTCGTTGAAATTTTGGAATTCTTCCTTGGTGATGGGCGCCTCTTCTTCCTTATTGTTCCTGTGAACTTGTCGACTTACTGTAGCCTGGCTTCTTCGCTCCCAAGAGGGAGGAGACCTTCGTCCCCTAGGAAAGAGAGATCTTCTTCACCCCCTTTGGGAGAGAGAGTTCTTCGAGACCTATGTCTTCGAGGAGAGGGGGTCCTCTTACTTCCCTAGTGTTCTGGACAGGGAGCTTCGTCATGGACTAGCCTTTTGTTCAGGTGATCTCGGAGATCAGACCACTGTTTTTAGTTAATGATTACATGACAGGGTTCTTGCTGCAACTGGAGCACCACAGGGGGCACTGTAGACGGGGTTGAGGTACAGACAAAACCCCTATTTTCAACAACGCGCTGTACAAGGTGTTGTTCGGGACAACTTCGACAGGAGCCCCCCGGTGTGGCCCCTTTGGAAGGATGTCGAGTCTGCTGATAAGGGAGTTGTAATAGGTTGTAATAGTTGAGGATGTTGATTCAGTTGAGGAGGTTGAATGGGGTCCTCCGCGTGAGGAGGTGAAGGAAGATGGTTAACTCGTCGGCTAGTAGCTGCCACCTTTCCTTTTTCTTTTGGAGGTACGGCTAAGAAGGTAGTTTTTGACCGGCGAAGTTGGATTGGAGATCTTTTTTGTTTCCAACAGACAGTGTCAAACTATTGCTGCTAATTTCTGTGTGGGAACAAATATATATTGTGAATTTTTTTAATGAAAACAATAAAGATATGACCTTTACTCTTTGTCAATGTTGACCGTCGCAAACTGCTGCTGTCTCTGAGATCTGATTGTCGGGGATGGATGTGGTCACTCATGTGGACCTGCAAAATAGCCTAAAACACCGAGGTTGTGTTGAATTCTAACTGCGGAATAAACTCAACGACGACGACGAGATGCAAGAACTATAGAATCAAAACAAGAGAACAAAGAACAACCGAAAGCAACACACAAGAACACAAGATTTTTATCGAGGTTCACCCAAACAATGCTACTTCCCCGCACAGAGGCACTCATGCGATTTTCACTAGAAATATGAAGATTAGGTTTACAAATCTCTCAAAAACTCACCACCAAGGTGTAGGGTTTCTCTATATCTCCCTCTCTCTTAATAACGGCTGTAGATCTTTATTTTCTTTTGGCTTTGTTTCAGTTAACCCTAAAATCGTACACAATACAATATATATAGGATTCCACATCTCTAATCTCAGACGTTCATCTATTCAGCATTGTGACGGTCGATCGGTCCATCTTGACGGTCGACCGGTCTTCTCCCTCTACTGCACGAAATCCAACAGAGAGCGGGTCGGTCGACTGCGCGGTCGATCGGTCATTCCTTCAAGCTACAGAGTTGAGTCAGAGAGCGGGACGGTCGACTGCGCGGTCGACCAGTCGTCTTGCCTGGGCGTTTGGGGGTTGCAGTCGACCGCAACTCTGCTATAGCCACTTGCTACTCTTGACCTGTTGCTCCCACTTCGACTCTCCTTCCCATCTATCTTCTTCAACTCATCATTATCGTATATTGGATCCACAAACCCCAACAATCTCCCACTTGGAGACATATACACGAAGTCTCTAACCTGTTCTTCATTCTTCCATTGGCCTAGTCTAGGCATGTGCCTCTGGAGTCTCCTCAACAATTAACCTGGAGGCAATCCGATAGCGCTATAGAAAAACTGATGTTTCTTGCTATCCACCACCTTAGTGAGCATGTCCGCCGGATTCTTAGTGCCAAGAATCTTAGTTAGCTTCAACTATTTCTTCTCAACCGCCATTCTGACAAAATGATACCTCATTTGAATGTGCCGAGTCCTAGAGTGATATGCCGAGTTTTTTGCCAAGAAAACTGCACTTTGACTGTCACATTATAGTTCACCTATGGGTTGCTTTCTGCCCAACTGTTTCATAAGCTCCGAAATCCACAACATGTCTTTCATCGCTTCTGTAAGTGCCATATACTCTGACTCTGTGGTTGACTACGCTACAACCTTTTGTAACTGGGAAGCCCAACTAACAGCGGTTCCACCAATTGTAAATACATACCCTGTAGTACTTCTGTAACCATCACGATCGCCCAAAAAATCTGCATCTACATAACCATGTATATGCAAAGAATCTTTCCCAAAACAAAGAGAGTGATCTGAAGTACCTGCTAGATATCTAAGAGTCCACCTTACTGCATCCCAATGTTGTTTACCTAGATTCTTCATGTAACGGCTGACAACTCCCACTGCTTGTGTGATGTCCGATCTTGTAGACACCATCGCATACATCAAACTCCCAACGGCTGAGGCATAAGGAATAGCAGCCATTTTCTCCATCTCTGCCTCTGTCTTAGGACACAAGTCCATTGATAACTTGAAGTGAGTAGCCAAGGGACAAGTGACTGGCCTCACGCCATCCATATTGAATCTCTTCAACACCTTCTTCACATAGTCTACTTGAGATAACCAAAGCTTCTTTCTACTCTTGTCTCTACTGATCTTCATGCTAAGGATTTGCTTTGCTTCAGCCAAGTCCTTCATTGAAAACTCTGAAGCTAGCAACTTTTTCACTTTCTTGATCTTCTCTATACATGAACCTGCTAACAACATGTCGTCCACATACAATGCCAAGATAATTGTATCATTGTCTTCATATCTACAGACATACACACAATGATCCGTTTCGCATCTATCGAAACCTTTTCCTTTCATGAAGCAATCAAACTTCAAGTACCATTGCCGCGGTGCTTGTTTGAGCCCATAAAGACTCTTCTTCAATCGACACACCATGTCTTCCTTTCCGTTAGCTTCAAAACCTGTGGGTTGTTTCATATACAGCTCTTCTTCGACATCACTATGGACAAATTCTGTCTTCACATCCAACTGCTCTAAGTGCAAGTCTTCAACTGCCACAACACTGAGCAGAACCCTATTAGAAGCCATCTTCACAACCGGTGCAAAGATCTCACTATAATCGACGCCTTCCCTTTGAGAGAATCCTTTCACAACAAGTCTGGCCTTGTACCTCTTACTGCCATCTACCTCATCTTTGACTCTAAAAATCCATTTGTTCATAAGAGCGCGCTTCCATGAGGGTAACTTGGTCAACTCCCAGGTTTGGTTCTGTTCCACGGAGTTCATCTCGTCCTTCATGGCTGACTCCCACTGAATTCGAGCCTCATCTCTCAAAGCCTCCTCATGAGTCACTGGCTCCCCCGAATCCGTGTACAGAACATGCTCGTGAACAACACTAGCTGATGATCAAATATCCTGGTTGGCCTCCTCTCTCATGTCGATCTCCTCAACGTGGATACCGGTTCACCGACCGGTTCAGGTTCTCCGAACTATTCTAGCTGTACCTGTTCGTCTTGGATAACCTACTCATTCCCAATAGGCTCACCATGAGCCTCCTATGCTTCATGTGGTACCTGTACCTGCTGCTGCACTGTAGGGCCCCCACCACTAGGGCTGCCTTCAGAATCTGAATCTGAGTCTGAGTCTGAACCCCAATCTAACTCTGAACTGGTTGTACTGTCTTGACCTGTGTGCCTGTCCTTGTATAGAACCTCTTCATTGAATACTACATTCCTGCTACGAATGGCTTTGTTATCCACAAAATCCCAAAGCCTGTAACCATATTCATCGCCACCGTAGCCAATGAACACACACCTCCTGGACTTAGAGTCCAACTTCTTTCTTTCTTTCCTGTCAATTAGTGCATATGCCATACAACCATAAACTTTCAAATGCGAATAATTAATAGTTTTACCTGACCATAGTTCTTTTGGAATGGCCCCATCAATGGCATTAGATGAGCGACGGTTAATCAAGTACATTGCTGTATCAACTGTAGAGGCCCAAAGATGGACCGGAAGACCCGCATGAAGTCTCATACATCTCACCCTTTCGAGTATCGTGCGGTTCATCCTTTCTGCTACACCATTCTCCTGTGGAGTCTTAGAAACAGTCTTGATTCCTCTGATACCTTCCTTTGCCAGATAGTTAACAAACTCTTTGCTTGTGTACTCCCCTCCGTTGTCTGATTTGATTGCTTTCACCTTGCAACCCGTCTCATTCTCAACCCTGGCCTTCCAAGCTCCAATAGCCTCAAAAACTTCTGATTTCTTGCAAATTGCATAAATCCAAACCTTTCTTGTAGCATCATTGATGAATGTGAGGAAGTATTTCTTACCACCATAAGAGAATTCCTGAGCTGGACCCCACACATCTGTATGTACCAACTCTAACTTCGCAAGCTTCTTCTCACGTCCACCTAACTGAAAGCTAACTGACTTCTATTTGCCCATCATGAAATTCTCACAAAAATCCATCTCAACCTTCTTCAGCCCCGGTAAAAGATCCCAAGAACAAAGCTGCTTGACACCCTTTTCACCAAGGCGCCCCAACCTGACATGCCATAGAATTGAAGAGGAACTACCTACTAATGCTGTAGCAATGATATCACCTGAATTACCTCCCCTGAGTAAGTACAACGTGTCACCATGCTTTCCTTTTGCCAACAGCCTGGCACCTGTAGTCACCTTCCATTCTCCATGCCCAAAAGTTGTTGTAAACCCTTCTTTGTCTAGTTTGCTAGTTGAGATCAAGTTTTTCTTCAAGCTCGGAATATGTCTTGTATCATACAAGACCAATTGCCCACCATTGCGAGCCTTCACTCTCATAGTGCCTCTAACCAGAACTAGACATATCTACCCATTACCAACTGAAACTGCACCAAAATTACATGTTCTGTAATCCTCAAAAACATCCCTCATGGGGGTACAATGATAAGAAGCACCTGAGTCTATACACCAATCATCTTGCAAAATATTAAATCCAGCAGACAAACACAATTTATCTAGACGGGGTTCAATACTTACCACATTGGCTACCTGTGACCCTGCTTGTGCTTTCTTATACTCCTCGCAATGGTCTCTCCTGTGTCCTGGCTTCTTGCAGTACCAACACTCGTCTTTGCAATTTCCTGTTCTTGACTTGGACCTATGATTCCTACTTTGCAACCTCCCTCTATTGTTACTTCTACCACGGTTATCAACTGACAGCGCGGTATTGCTAGGATATGGCACCGAAGTCTCTCCATGTCTCTTCCTCCTTACATCCTCATTCATGATGCTACTTATAACATCCTTTAGGATTTTCGTATCAGTCATGGTGCAAGTAATAGTCTGCTCTACTGTGCCCTAACTATCGGGAAGACTGGATAGCAACAACAACGATTGTGCCCTCTCCTTAAACTTTAAACCCAACGATTCCATTTGATTGTAAACCATACAGAAATTGATGATGTGCTCAGCAACCAAACCCCTTTCTGACAACTTCAAGTTAACCAACTTCTTTAGATGTAAGATCTGGTTCGCTGCATTTGGCTTCTTAAACATGTCTATCAATATCTCCATTGCCTCATTTGCTGTTCTTGCCTTCTCAATATGAAATAGCACCTTCCTACTCAGCGACAATTGAATCTGCCCAAGCACTTTCTGATCCAATCTATTCCAGGCCGCCAAAGCAACTGGATCGACCTCCGCCCCTTCTGGCTTCACACCAAACAACAAATTATCTAGATCCTTCTGTCGGAGATACGCAATCATTTGGATCTTCCACATTGTGAAATCCATTCCAGCGAACTCTTTGACTCTACTCTTGTCCCCCATCTCAATCAAGACTACCAACCTGTAGCTCTGATACCACTTTGTTGAATTCTAACTGCAGAATAAACTCAACAACGACGACGAGATGCAAGAATTATATAATCAAAACAAGAGAACAAAGAATAACCAAAAGCAACACATAAGAACACACAAGATTTTTATCGAGGTTCACCCAAACAATGACTACTTCCCCGTGCAGAGGCACTCCTGCGATTTCCACTAGAAATATGAAGATTAGGTTTACAACCTCTCAAGAACTCACCACCAAGGTGTATGGTTTCTCTCTATCTCTCTCTCTCTTAATGACGGCTGTAGATCTCTATTTTCTTTTGGATTTGTTTCAGTTAACCCTAAAATCGTACACAATATAATATATATAGGATTCCACATCTCTAATCTCAGCAGTTCATCTATTCAGCGTCGGGATGGTCGATCGGTCCATCTTGACGGTCGACCGGTCTTCTCCCTCGACTGCACGAAATCCAACAGAGAGTAGGTCGGTCGACTGCGCGGTCGACCGGTCATTCCTTCAAGCTACAGAGTTGAGTCAGAGAGCGGGACGGTCGACTGCGCGGTCGACTGGGGCGGTTGGGGGTTGCGGTCGACCGCAACTCTACTGTAGCCACTTGTTACTCTTGACCTATTGCTCCCACTTCGACTCTCCTTCCCATCTATCTTCTTCAACTCATCATTATTGTGTATTGGATCAGCAAACCCCAACAGGTTGGCCATGTGACAGACTCTCGGACGCCCAAGTCAGAAAACTCAGAAAATGTGAAGAGTTTTGAGAGCAAAATTTTCCATTACCCAGTTTCTGAAGATGTCAAGAGGTATTTATAGTCGCGGGGGGGGGGAGCAAAATTTTCCATTACCCAGTTTCTGAAGATGTCAAGAGGTATTTATAGTCGCGGGGGGGGGGGGGGGGGGGGGGGGGGGGGGGTGCAGTTTCATGATATTGGATTTATTTCTACTTCCTGGTGTTTTGATAAGGTTTGTTACCCTCTCCCATATAAAGCTATCGAATTAGGACTCTTCTCTTGATAAAGAGATAAAGTTTCCAAATCCTCTCGTATGCTTAAAGAGAGAGAAACAGTTATCATCTAGAGATAGGGGGTTTAAACTAGATTCTTGGAATGAACCTGGACTCCTTTGTGTTAGAGTTGCTTTGACAGTCCCTTATTGTAGGTTGGATCGGGTCGATGAGCCTGAAAGTAGCCTAACTCCTTCTGTCGGACCTGTATTTGCTGAAATATACCGTTTTACCCCTAAGAGTTTTAGGATTCATGTCCCATTTGAACAGTCCCGGTTTGGTTCTGTTTTTACCCACATCACTCACTAAGGCTTAGCAATGCCCATTAGCAGCCATTGGTTTCCATTTGTGAGATTCAGTCTTACAAGATAACAAGATAATGTACGTTATCCTTTTCTAGGAAACACTTGTTTTATATAAATTCACAAAGATTCTAGCATCCATATCCATATCCAAATCAATAATTTCTTATACTGATTACAGAGTATTGTTTTGCATTTCAATTTGGTATCAGGAAGTAACGGGTCAAATGGAAGGTGATTTGTTTCAGGTTCTCTCTCATCTGGAATTTGTCTGAACGGGAAGTGATGGTCGGTTTAGCTGTGATGGAATAAAGTATATTCTAAAAATAGATTACCTAGCAAGGCATCAGATTAAGGATGTATATTTGGATCCAATAAATAATCACGTCTATTTCTTGGATCTATACCCAGTCCTACAATATATCAGATATCATTTTACGAACCCAGACTCAAAGGTTGAGATTTGTTTGGTTGTTGGATGGTTGTCCCTGATCATTGTCACCCCTGATTCTCCATAGTTGGATTGTCTTATACTTTGGCTCAAAATCATGAAGGCAGGTGATGGGTTGACAACTGGTAATTAAATTGAGGAGGCGATACTTTTCTGGAGCTACCTTGTGCTTTGAGGCTCCATGGACGACAATCTTAATAGAAAGACTAATAAGGTTTGGATGATAAAAAAATTTTAAATGTCTTTAGTATGCTGCATGACCTCCCTGATTTATCATTAAGCCATATTTTTGCAATGGTTAATATTAACAATTTTTTCTCATTGATTACCAAATTGATGCATAAATATTTTTACAGGTACGGGGAGGTTGTTGATGTCAATCTTGTTAGAGATAAAGGTACTGGAAAATCAAAAGGTTATGCTGTCGTTGCTTAGAGCATCCACTATCGTTTTGTAAAAACTCAAAATTTAGCAATTGAGTTGGAAAAACCTCTATCATCGTTCGCTAAAAACAAAATTTTAGAATAGAAGTGAATAGTCGTGCGCTAAACATAGAAGCTGCGAAAATAGAAATGCTAAATATAGAAGACGAAAGAAGATGATCTGTTTGAGGGAAAAAATGGGACGGACGGAAGATGATGCTCCATCCGTCGATTATTTTGAAGGAAAAAAAATCGAAAAGATGAGAGACGGATGAAGAAGCTCCGTCTCTCATCTTTTCTTAATTTTGGGAAAAAAATAAATTTAAAAGGAAATAGTTGTTGATTCTTGATTTTGATGATTACAACACAATGCAAAGTTTGCTGTGCTACTTCTTATATATTACAGGATATACACAAAGGCAAAATGTTCTAACAAGCTTTATAAGATTCTTAAAGCAAGTTGATCAAGCAAAGCTACAAACAAAGCTCTTATAACTAATTGATCAAGAAAGCTACAAGGTTGCCAGCTTCAAAGAAAAAGACGAAGTCTAAAGCTCCATCTCAAGACTCAAGACTCAAGATAAGACATATGCTTCAATATGTTGTATTAAGTATCTTGTAACAATTGTAACATTTTTATTTCTTTGAGTCTTAGAAATTCTGTAATAGCCTTGTCACACACACTTACACATATCTTTAAAATAATTGAGTGTTTTTCAAACTTAAAAAAATCGAAACAAGATTGAAAAAGCTTAGATGTTAAGTACCAGTCGACCGCTATTAGGCACCAGTCGACTGTCCTAGTACGAAACTGTCTGAACTTATTCAAACTCTGACCAGTTGACTCATAACGGCAACCCAGTCGACTGTTCAAGTCATTTCAACAGTTTACTGATTTCAAAACTTGATTTTTCGAATTCAAAAGTTTTATTTCCGTTGGTTGACAGTTGGTACAACTGCTTCTTAATGTCCAGTGATTCTAACTCTATAAATAGAGTGTAGAAATCACTTGGAAAAGGTTACAAGACAATACTCTCTTTTACAAGCTTTCAAGTACTTATTTTCAAAAAGAGAACAAGAGTTCATAAGCTTTCAAATCCTCTAAGTTTTTGGTTCTCTGAAATCAATCTAGTATAACAGTGATTTCGTTTTAGACTGATTTCGGAAGTTGACCTAATAGCCACGCACAAAATCAAATTCACAACAAGGCTATAGGTTGATTGTAAATATTTTTTTGTTGTTCTTCACTCTCGGGTTATGAGAGTGGTTCCTCTCGGTTAGAGAGTAGGGCTCTAGGGTGTAGAGTAAGGTTTTCACTCTTGGTGGAAGAGTGGGTTGCTTTCTCTAGTGGTGAGAAAGGACTACGGGTTGGACAAGGTTGTTGTTTAACGCCGTAGGGTATTCTTGTATATTTTTCAAGAATAGTGGAAAATCTCAAATGGGTTGCTTGGGGACTGGATGTAGGTCAGGAGGACCGAACCAGGATACATCGTGTGTACTCTGTGGTTGTATTTCTCTGAACTTGCATTTCATTTACTTGTTTTTTTAACTTCTCTCTTAAACTTGTCTGGACAGTCAACTGTGTCCCTTTTTAAGTCGACTGATCAGACTTGTACTACATTCTCTCTGAAAACTTGTCTGGTAAGTTGACTGGTTCTTCTATAAGTTGACTGATCAGACTTGTCTTAAAATACTCTTCTTAACTGTCGCCCCAGTCGAATGGTTTTTCTTTCCAAGTCGACTGGACCGAAGAAAAAGTTCAATTCCGCAATTATTTTTATAAAACACTATTCACCCCCCCCCCCTCTAGTATTTCTTGCCTTGCCTACAGGATCCAAAACTTGGTATCAGAGCCTGGTTGAGTACAATGGCAACTACTTCTAATGCAAATCAATACCATGAAGGCCAATCTATACAAAGGTCACCCCTCCTCGATGGAACCAATTACAACTATTGAAAGTATAGAATGAAGATCTACCTTCAGTCCATCAACTATGAAATATGGAACAAGACGGAGACCGAGTACACCGCTCCTACCATTCCATATGCACAATGGAACGACGACATGAAGAACCAAACAATGAACAATGCAAAGGCGATGAACGCGCTATTTTGTGCCCTTACAAAGTAGGAGTTCAACCGTGTGTCTAATGCAACAACCGCACATCAAATTTGGCACACACTCGATGTAACTCATGAAGGAACAAATAAAGTAAAAGAATCTAAAATATCTGTTCTTTTTCACAGGTTTGAAATGTTCCGCATGAAGGAGAATAAGAATGTGTCCGAGATGATTACAAGGTTCACAGACATTACCAATTCACTTGTGGCAGTTGGAAAGACATACACTCAAGCCGAGATGGCGAGGAAGTACTTCGTGCACTAACCCCCGAATGGGAGATGAAGACCACCAGCATAGAAGAGGCCAATGATTTAACACAACTTTCTCTTGAGAATCTTGTGGGTCTTATGGCTTATGAGGTATAACTTGAAGAGCGCAAGAAGGATGCCAAACCACAACAATCAAAGAAGAAGACATTAGCATTCACAGTCATGTCGGACTCCGAGGATGAAGAAAAAGATGAGGAAGAGATTGCCATGTTCACGAGAAAGTTCAAAAAGTTCATAAGAAAAGGTAAGTTTAATTCAAAATCTAAGGAATCTAATGAACCTTCAACTTGTTTCAGGTGTAACAAGACAAGCCATATGAAGAAGGATTGCCCACTAGAGAACGTAAAATCTAAGGGAAAGGCGTCCAACTTTAAGAAGGACAAGTACACAAAGAACAAATTCGTGAAGAACAAAAAGGCATACCAAGCAGCTTGGGATGACAGCAATTCTTCGCCGCAAAAAGAAATTGATGAGACAAACGAGGTTGCAAATGTGTGTTTTATGGCATCTCAAAATCAAGTAAGTAATGAGTATGATTCTAATGATTTACTTGATGCTTTCAATGAAATTTTTCAAGAACTTAAAAAAGAAAAGATTAGAGTTAAGAACTTAGAGAAAGTTAATCAAACACTTTCTCAAGAGAATCTTAACCTTGATAAAGAAGTAAAATCCTTAAATTCTCGGCTTTCTAGTTTAGGTATGGATCATGAGTCTCTAAAAAATATTATGAAAAGATATCCAAGAACGTATCTAAATTTAATAAAGGTTTTAAAAAGTCCATTGAAAAATCTCATTCTTCTAAGAACACTAGTGTAAATAAACCTATATCTATTTCCAGTGTTAAGCATAAACTTTTTGAGTTTTTTGAAAAACCTAAAACTGTAAGTTTTCATGATAAAGGAAAATCTAAAGTTCAGACAAGTCGACTGCACCCAGCCACCAGTCGCCTGTCCTGAGGTACTGAGTCTCATTCAACGAGACAAATACCTCAGATAAGTCGACCTATAGTACCTCCCAGTCGACTAAATAATAGTAAAAGTCGACTGAAAGGTGTTGTAAAGTCGACTGGACATAGCAAATATGTATGGGTTCTAGTCAACCTGAGTTCGAAAGATAGAATTGCTTATATTAATTCATATATGCTTACTGTATGTAATTCTACTAATTTTATTTCTGCTTATGGTGGAAAATCAAACTCATCATAGGTTTGGTTTCCCACAAACTAATCAATTTTGGACCCAATAAAAAGGGTACCATATTCACATTGAATATTTTATAGGCACCTAAGAGAGATCGTTGGATACTTGACAGTGGATGCTCGAAGTACATGACTGGTCATGCCAACCTCCTATCTTCCATATAAAACATTGATAGAGGAACAGTCACATTTGGTGACAACAATAAATTGTATGGTCGGTAAGCACACTGACCCCTCTATAGAAGATGTCTTATTAGTTAGTGGACTTAAGCACAACCTTTTAAGTATTAGCAAACTTTGTGATTAGGGTTATAAAATCATGTTTGAAAAAGATGCATGTTTAATTTATGATTCTACCATGCAAAATATAATTTTTCAAGCTTTTAGGAAAAATTAACATTTATGAATTGTGTTTAAAAGCATATGAGTTTTCGAATGATTTTTGCTTAGTAGCTTCTAATAATGATTCTTGGCTTTGGCATAGACGTTTTGGCAATGGGAATATTAAAAATCTCTCTAAATTGTCTAAATACAACCTAGTTAAAGGGCTGCCAAGACTATCCTTTAAAAAGATAAGTTATGTGATGCATCTCAACTAGGTAAACAAATTAAATCTACTTTTAACAAAAGAAGTAAGTTCTACTAGTAGGACGGTCGAATTAATTCACATGGATTTATTTGGCCCTACTAGAGTTGCTTCTTTAAATAAAAGTAGGTATGTTTTTGTTTTAGTAGATGATTTTTTACGATTCACTTGGACTTTCTATCTAAAACATAAGAATGATGCTTTTGAAGAATTTGCTAAATTTTTGTAAACAAATTCAAAATCAAAAGTCTCTAACCATAGTCACTATTAGAAGTGATCATGGTGGAGAATTTGAAAATGAAACGTTTGCATAATATTGCAACAAGAATGGTATAACTCATTCATTTGCATTTCCTAGAGTTTCACCATAAAATGGAGTGGTTGAAAGGAAAAATAGGACGTTGCAAGAATGTGCACGTACCATGCTTGTTGAAAGCAATTCACCTAAGTATTTTTGGGCTAAGCCGTTGCTACAGTTTGTTATGTTTTAAATAGAATTTTGATTAGGCCTAAGCTAAAGAAAATATGTTATGAGCTATTTTTTGATTGAATTCATAAGGTCTCTTACTTTAAAATATTTGGTTGTAAGTGTTTTATTATGAACACTAAAGATAATTTAGATAAGTTTGATCCTAGATCTAATGAGGGTATCTTTGTAGGATACTCAAATAGGAGTAAGGCATATAGAATCTTCAACAAGTCAACGATGACTATTGAAGAATCCATGCATGTTGCATTTGATGAATCTTTGTCTTCATCAAATTTAATTGAAGATGATAAAACTAATTCATCACCTTTAAATAAAGTAATTACATCTTTAGAACAAACTAGTCTTACAGATAAGTCGACCGATAAGGAAGTCAAGTCGACTGCTGTAAATCAGTCGACTGATGGACTTGTCAAGTCGACTGATCCTGTTGTGATGTCTCCAACTTTACCAAAGTCTTTTGTTGAAGTTAGAGATCATCCTCATGACTTAATAATTGGTGATATTTCACATAGTATTCAGACGAGATCACATGTTAACCTGATATCTCACATAGCTTTCTTGTCGGATTTTGAACCAAAGAATATACAACAAGCGTGTGAGAATGAATTTTGGATGAATGCCATGCAAGATGAGTTAAACCAATTCATAAGGAATGATGTATGGGATTTAGTTCCATGACCTCCTAATCATACTATAATTGGTACTAAATGGGTATTCAAGAATAAGTTAGATGAATCAGGACAAGTTGTTAGGAACAAAGCTAGACTAGTTGCTCAAGAGTATAATCAAGAAGAAGGCATAGATTTTGATGAAACATATGCTCCTATTGCTAGATTAGAATCAATTCGTATCTTATTATCTTTTGTTTGTTTTATGAATTTTACACTCTTTCAAATGGATGTTAAAAGTGCATTCCTTAATGGGTTTATAAAGAAAGATGTTTATGTTAAACAACTACCAGGTTTTGAACATGAACAATTCCCAAACCACGCTTTTAAATTGAAAAAGACTTTATACGGTCTTAAACAAGCACCTCGTGCTTGGTATGATCCATTGAAGATTTTTCTTTTAGAAACAGGTTTTGAAATAGGTAAAGTAGATACTACTTTGTTTATTAGAAGAATTAAGAATGATATTTTAATCATACAAATATATGTTGATGACATAATTTTCGGTTCTGCTGATAGTAATCTATGTCAAGAGTTTGCTAACACAATGAAAAACGAGTTTGAGATGAGTCACATGGGTGAACTCAATTATTTTCTTGGACTACAAATTAAGCAGTCACATAATGGCATATTTATTAATTAAGAAAAATATGCTAAGGAATTACTCAAACGGTTTAACATGGATAGCACGAGTAGTAAGACCACACCTATGACTACTACCACTACCCTTGACAAAGATGAATTAGGTAAGAGTGTCGATTGGAAACTCTATCAAGGTATGATTGGCTCACTCTTATATATAACTGCTAGTAGACCGGACATTATGTTTAGTGTATGTTTGTGTGCTAGATATCAGTCAATTCCTAAAGAGTCTCACTTAAAAGCTGTGAAATGCATTTTAAGATATATTAAAGGCACGTCTGATTATGGTCTATTTTATCCACGCACCGACAATTTTTAACTTTTGTCATATAGTGATGCGAATTTTGTCGGTAGTAAAACTGACCGCAAGAGCACCAGTGGGACATGTCACTATTTGGGACATTCACTAGTCTCTTGGTGCAGTAAGAAGCAAAATTCGGTATCCTTATCTACTACAGAAGCTGAATATATCGCTGCAAGTTTGGCTTGTGCCCAAATTTTGTTGATGAAACAAACTCTATTAGACTATGGTATTTCATTTGAAAAACATTCAATAATGTGTGATAATACCAGTGCCATTAACTTATCTAAAAATCCGGTTCAACACTCACGTACGAAACATATTGATATTCGACATCATTTTTTACGTGATCATGTTTTAAAGGGAGACATTTCTTTAGACTTTATTTCTACTGATAAACAGGTAGCTGACATTTTTACCAAATCTCTTAAGGAAGACACTTTTATCACCTTAAGAAGAGAACTAGGGATTTGTAGTTTTCATGATGTTTCTTGAATTTTTCTGGTAAGTCGACTTACAAGTATTGTTCGGTCGACTGCCAAGTATCTTTTTCTAATTTTTGTCTGAGTTTTATGCTCTGGACAGTCGACTGTGCATAGTACCCAGTCGACTAACCAGTTGTATTAATGTTATGTTCAATTTTCTATTTTGACTCTCGACTAAGTCGACTGCCCGTTAATACCAGTCGACTGTCGCGAATCAGTTTTCTTCAAAATCGAATTTTGGCACATCGTTTGAGGCGATTTTTTTCACTTTACTGCTACCCTTTGACCAATCTGAGCCTTTGAAACTCCTTAAACTTCATCTCAGTCGTCCATTAAAAGTAAAAAACCCTCATTCTTTCACTTTTACCCTAACTCTCTCTCTACCGTGCTCTCAAGTCAGCTGCAGCTGCTTGGCGATTTCAAAGTTTTTGAAACCCCAGATTGAAGATCTCTTTCAATTTTCAGTGATTCTCAGAAGATCTCTTGAAGTTCTTTACTTCTCTTTGCTACTTCCTTGTCGGTATATTTTCTTAGAACTTTGTCCATCTCTTGATTTTTAGGATTTTTTTATGGCCCCCAAAAGATCCCGTTCATCTAATGTAAAAGAAGGACAAGGATCTAGAAACTATCTTCAGTATTTGAGAAAACCAGATCTCATTGATAAATGGTACATTATTTGTTCCATTATCATTTTTCCAGGTAGATTTGTGAATTTTACGGATTTAGATAGGTTCCCTTTAGCCCCATTGTTTGAGCAATGTGGGTTATTTGATCTATTGTCTCTTGTCAATCAACCCTCTTATTATCCTCACTTAATATATTTGTTTTATACACATATGAAGATTACTACTTCCAAGGATGGTAATGAGATTCTTATTTTATCATCTGTCAAAGATAAACATATGAGAATCTCCCCTGCTAGACTAAGTCTTATTTTGAGTTTGTCTGATGAAGTGTGTGACTTAGGAGATGTTGATATGAATGATGACTCCGTCTTTTCTAAAATTTACTTGCAAAATCATGGTCCTCCTATGACCAATCGATCTATCACTCCTATTGCCAAGCTAGTTGCACGAATACTGTCATATAACATTATTCCCAAAACTGGGAGTTATGTTCAGTATTGATTTGAGTTGCAACAAGCTATTTATACAATATTCGGCAATATTAAAATAAATTGGGGTCTAGTCATCTTTAAACGTCTTGCTAAGACTCATACTTCATTTCTTCCCTTTGGTGCTTTACTTACTCACGTCTTCTATGCTCATGGTGTTGATCTCGAATTTCAGATGGATGTTGTAAAACACTTTGATTCATTTGATCGTGCTACTTTAGCACGTATGAAGTTGCTAAATTCTCCACCTAGGTCTTCTTCTAGGAATGTCCCTCCTATCCCCGTAGCCACTTCAGCTCGTCGGTCTTCTGCTTCTAGTTCCTCTCGTCCTCGTGCTGATTTTAATGATCCAAGAAGTCTTTACACTTCTGTTAATTATATTATGGATCGTCAAGACGCTCTCATGGATCGTCAAGATGCCCTTGAAGCAAGTATTTCTCATCTTACTCACCTATTCACCACTCAGTTTCCTCCTCCCTCTCATGGTGGCCAAGATGAAGATGATGAAGATTGATGAGCTACTATTTTTATATTTTTTCTATGTATTTCCTACTTATTGTTGCATTTTCTATCTATTATGTAACCGTTTAAACTAAGACTATTCTCTTTTAATGTCATTTTGCTATGTATTATTTTTGTGGTTTATTTTTTTCTCCATGTTTTTTTGTTGATGACAAAGGGGAAGAAAATATAAATTATAATCTTTATGTTGCTTTGTGTTATGTTTTGGTGATGCATATCTTTGTGTATTTCTTTATGCATGTTTTTGTGCATGTTTTCACACCTATGCATGTTGTACATTTGATAAGGGAAGCATGTGAGCATTTGTAATATTTATTTCCATTATTGTAAGCTATTGTATTGTCATCATCAAAAAGGGGGTGAATGTTGATTCTTGATTTTGATGATTACAACACAATGCAAAGTTTGTTGTGCTACTTCTTATATATTACAGGATATACACAAAGGCAAAATGTTCTAACAAGCTTTACAAGGTTCTTAAAGGAAGTTGATCAAGCAAATCTACAAACAAATCTCTTATAGCTAATTGATCAAGAAAGCTACAAGGTTGCCAGCTTCAAAGAAAAAGACAAAGGCTAAAGCTCCATCTCAAGACTCAAAACTCAAGACAAGACCTATGCTTTAATATGTCGTATTAAGTGTCTTGTAATAATTCTAACTTTTTTATTTCTTTGAGTCTTAGAAATTCTGTAATAGCCTTGTCACACACACTCGCACATATCTTTAAAATAATTGAGTATTTTTCAAACTTAAAAAGATCGAAACAATATTGAAAAAGCTCAGCTGTTAAGTACCAGTCGACCGCCATTAGGCACCAGTCGACTGTCCTAGTACGAAACTGTCTGAACTTATTCAAACTCTGACCAGTCGACTCATAACAGCAACCCAGTTGACTGTTCAAGTCATTTCAACAGTTTACTGATTTCAAAACTTGATTTTTCAAATTCAAAAGTTTTATTTCCATTGGTTGACAATTGGTACAACTTATTCTCAACGTCCAGTGATTCTAACTCTATAAATAGAGTGTAGAAATCACTTGAAAAAGGTTACAAGACAATACTCACTTTTACAAGCTTTCAAGTACTTATTTTCAAAAAGAGAACAAGAGTTCACAAGATTTCAAATTCTCTAAGTTTTTTGTTCTCTGAAATCAGTCTAGTATAACAGTGATTTCGTTTTAGACTGATTTCTGAAGTTGACCTAATAGCCACGCACAAAATCACATTCACCACAAGGCTATAGGTTGATTGTAAACATTTTGTTGTTGTTCTTCACTCTCGGGTTGTGAGAGTGGTTCCTCTCGGTTGGAGAATAGGGCTCTAGGGTGTAGAGTGAGGTTTTCACTCTTAGTGGAAGAGTGGTTGCTTTCTCTAGTGGTGAGAAAGGATTACAGGTTGGACAAGGTTGTTGTCTAACGCCATAGGGTATTCTTATACATTTTTCAAGAATAGTGGAAAATCTCAACTGGGTTGCTTAGGGACTGGATGTAGGTCGGGAGGACCGAACCAGGATACATCGTGTGTACTCTGTAGTTGTATTTCTCTGAACTTGCATTTCATTTACTTGTTTATTTAAGTTCTCTATGAAACTTGTCTGGACAGTCGACTGTGTCCCTTTTTAAGTCGACTGATCAGACTTGTACTACATTCTCTTTGAAAACTTGTCTGGTAAGTCGACTGGTTCTTCTATAAGTCGACTGATCAGACTCGTCTTAAAATACTCTTCTTAACTGTCGCCCCAGTCGACTGGACCGAAGAAAAAGTTCAATTCCGCAATTATTTTTATAAAACACTATTCACCCCTCCTCCCCCCCACCCCCACCCCCCCCCCCCCCCCCCCTCTCTAGTGTTTCTTGCCTTGCTTACAGGATCCAACAATAGTTTTCTCATATTTTCTTTATATATATTTTTTAAATTACTCATTTACCCTCTCAATTTATATATCAACTCACAAAGTATTAAACTTGTAATTTATATATGAGGGTGGGAAAATTTTTAATTTATATATTCAACTTTTAAATATAAAAAAAAATCAAAAGTCAACCAGACGGATGAAGTTCCTTCGTCTGGTTGATTTTTTTTTTACATTGCGATTTTTTTTTAAAAAAAACCATCAGACGAATGAGGAAGATCCATCCGACGTATTTCAGAAATTTTTAAAAAAATCACAAACGGAGGATCATCATCCGTTCCACATTTTTTTAATAAAATATTTTGTAAATTTTGTGTTACATGGAAGATGATCATCCGTACTATTGTATTATTTTTTCCATTCTTGCATTTTTAGCCATAACGATAGCAGTTCTCCTGTACCATTTCTAAATCCCAAATGCTTAAAGTATAAAATTTAGAAGAAACGAAAGTGGATGCTCTTATGAGAATCAAAGAAGTACTGTTGTTGCTGTGGATGACTTCTGTTGCACTTCAGCCTTTCACTATGAATTTGTTAAATTTCAAGTATTACAGTGAGAGTTTCTAATCTATTTTTGAATTTTTTTTTGTACCAATTAACTCTTGCAGACAATGTGAATTGGGCCTGACATGGGTAAAAAGTGAACGAAATCATACACAAATCTTAAAGCACTCAGGGGTAAAATGGTAATTTTCACTAGAAACGGGTTCGTAAACAGGAATTTGGCCTCTTTCAAGCCCAATAGCCCCAAAAAGGATATGTCTAACTGGGTTATCATAACAACCCAACACAAATAAGTCCATAATTATTTAAATATGATTTAAATTCAAAAATATCCATAAGAGACGGTTCAAAAACCATATTTCTTATTATGAGAAGATTTTTAACTCATTCTCCACAACCACCCTTATCTTTCCATGAAGAAGAGAGAACCAATTCAATCCAAAAACACCGAAAAGTAAATATAAATCATTATCTTGAAACTAACCCCCTAAGCGACTATAAATACCACATGACCTCCACAAAAATCAAGTAACCAGCATTTTGCCACTAGAAACCTCTCATATTCATTTTGAGTTCTGACTAGAGCATCGGAGGGTCGGTCGTGTAGCACCCCGAATTTTCAATAAATAAAGTTTAGAAATAAGTAACACAATTTCCAGAATCAACTTCATTGTAATCATAAACATAGTACCAAATACAGGAAAAATTAAAATTTTTCATTTCACTAACTCTATTTACAACAGTACAGCGGAATTTAAACACTTTAAATTATAATTCTTTTTACAACACAACGGTATTTAAAAATACCATAAATACAATTTTCTCTTTACAATCATTCATTTTACAAAATATGAATAAACATTTAAATATTCTACCACATGCTCCAAATTCCATGATAATGATACCTACCTGTAAAACTTGAGGCTAGAGATATTCCTAACCCCCAAAACTACAGGGGTGTGAGACCCCGTATTTCTAGTGAGTATATATATATATATATATATATATATATATATATAAGAATGAGAAGTAGAAAGAAAGAAGGAATGGTGGTGACGTGGAAGGAAAAGTAGAAAGGTATTAAATGTGGACTATAGAAGATCCTATGGGAATTGATGACATGATGGGCCTATGAGATTATCTATGATTCATATGGAATGAATGAAGGAATGAAAGATGGCTATGAGTGTGTGGTGTTGGTTTGACCGGTTGACCCTTGGGGATTTAATCCCATATCGGTTGGGAATAGGAGGAAGTGTAAGTATATATTAGGAAAGCCAAGGATTAAGGGTACCCAACTGTCCGGACACCCTTTTGAGGCAGCCTATGGTAGGCGTGGCTAGAATTTAGTTAATTGTGTGCGTACGAGCTGAGTGCGGGGCGTTACAAGGGATTAGCCATAATGGTGCGAGTAATATTCAAAAGAATGCAAACTTAATGAAATCATAAAGAATAAAAATTATAAATCAAAAAGTGGAACTAAGCTAAGTGTCGCGTGTATGGAATGAAAACAAAGGCAAGCATACCTGAAACCAAGTCAAGAAAATACAAATGCATGTGCTAACTTTTAATGCATACTTATCGGATTCTATGCATCCCATTCTACATAGGTTCGGTGCAAGCCTTTAACGTTCTCCACTTTATAGGGTTTAATCCCTCGCTATGCAACTGACCTACTATGGTGGTAGAAACAAGATCTAGAGTACTCTGTGAATATGCCTACGTCCCGGTATCTACCCACCAAACTAGAACCCTCATCACGCAAGCATCATGTTAGCGTCGCCCTGAGCATTCCATGCCGAAATTCCACGAATAGGTCATAGCCTTCGGAATAAAACCGCCCAACTGTAAAAGTCCCTCATCGTGCGAAATACTTTTTTTACATTCCAAACATACATACATACATTAGTCTAGATGACATCTAACCGTTCACGTAGTAGACATAGTAGCCAAGAGTCCACTAGTAGTCGTCGCATTCCTTCCATTCCGATTCCATATGGAGAGAGTGAACAAACACTTATGAATTATGATAGTATTCATGATTTTCATGAATCACACATGGATCAAGTAGAAGTAGAAGACATAGAAATATAACCATTGGAACGAGGCCCTTCTCAATCCCGAAAAACAAGAGGGAACACTTCCAAAGTAAACAAATATTTTGACTATGTCCCTTCACAAAATGATAAGAGTGTTAGATTAAAAATTTGTAAGAAGTGTCAAACACCCTATAAGTTTAAAATATGACCGAGAACGGGTAAACTTCTACGTCACTTAAATAAATATCACCCAGAAATTTTTAAAAACAATCTCACACAACAAAAAATACACCATAAGATCAGTCAAGTAGATAGTCATAGCTACGATCACGATATCATTTATAGGGAAATGGCTAAGTTAGTAATTAGAGATGACTTACCTTATTCGTTTGGTGAAAGTAGGAATGTAGAGACTGATGTGATTTATTTGCAAGTCTACAAAATAGCAACAAGTAGTATAGTTAAGTGAAACGAGTGTCGGACTCACAATGACTAATTATTTTACTGAGTACCGAAATTTACTAGGTTAAGTACTATTTGGAAAATCAAAATTCAATAAAGAAAGAAATTAAATTAAATTAATCTAAAGAACTAACTAAATTAATTAAAAAGGAGCGAAATCTGAAATTTTGTTGTTTATTAATTGCAAAATTAATTCTAGGGCTTTTGATTTCACCTAATTAATTCCACACAATTTATAATTCCAAGTGAATAAAAAGATTATTTTTCCATGTTGTAGACCAAAATCCCCAAATTATTCAACATTCTCTCTCAAGAAATATCAAAAATATTCTCAACTAATTATTTTTCATAGTTCATGCACAAATTACTAATTGAAAATTCATTAAGATCAATGGACTTTTTTTATGGTCACATTAATAGCAGTTCGCTCTTATAACGGTGTTTAGTTTTAATTCGAAATCACAAATTACCAGTTCGGTCTCTCCATGATTTTATAGATCATACAAAAGTTGGTCAACCAATTGTAAGCATTAAGAACAAAAATAAAACACACAACCATGAAAAAATAGAAAAATAATATGGAATTAAAATTGTGTTCTCAAAACTAGGCCAGATCAAAGCCCTAGAAAAATAAAATTTAGTTCATAATAAAATTGCAACTAACAATTATTGTCTTAGACTGCATACTAAAAATTAGAGGAAGAAAAGTGATACAGAAGGAGCTGTTTTGTAAAAAAATTGCAAACCGAAGTCTCGATTTTTGTGCCGAACAGTAAGTCACTTCTTTGTCTTTCTCCTTCTCTCTGTCTCGAAAAGCGTGCCAGCAAAACAGGACGCTCTGAAGTCCTTGCTGACGTGACCTGGCACTGCTGACGTGGGGCTGACGTCAGCGTCTCGAGCCCTACGCCGCAACACAGAGCTGGCCCCTGTCGTTTTCTGCTGCCTAGGAAACCGAGCCGAAACCACAATAGATACCTTATCTTCTTTTCTCTCTCCATTGATTGTCGCTAATGTGCGCCTTGAAACCCGCAACGTTCTCTCTCCTTCTCTAATTTTCGATCACCGGAAAAAAAATAAGCAGCCTGTTACTTCGTCTTGGAGTACGTGCCCAAATAATGTGCCTGTTGCTTCTCTGTTTTTTTGTATGGAGATCAACCGTCGCTCTCTCTTGTTAGGCATGCCCTTCTTCTCTTGTCTTGCTATTGTATTTATGGAGATCCGAAACGTGGGAATTATGGTTTATTTTTGCAGAAAACCCCACATCTTTATTTATTTCTTTCCTTATTTGATTTGATCTTTATTTCATACTTCTTTTTCTTCTCTTTCTTTTTCTTGAAGCACGTGCTGCACACACACAAAATAAAATTATAATAAAATAAAATTAATTAGTTTAAATTAGTTAAACTAACTGATAATCACATTAGCTCAATTAAACTATTTTAAAATTGTTTATTGCACTTTCACCTCTAATGGAAATTTAAAATTTATATTTTGCTTTTCACATGGCCAAATTGTAAAATTTAAAATTCAACAAAACAATAAAAATTAATCAATCACTCTCCTTATTTTGTTTGTTGATTTTTTACTAAAAATCTTCACCTTTTGCATCAAAAAATTTTATTCCTTCAAAAATAATTAATTAGCTAAAATCTATGAAAATAAGATAAATTATTAACATAATAGACGAATACAAGAAATTTTTATGGGTAAATGAGTACAAATATTTATATAAAAAATAGATACATCAAATACCCCCAAACTTAAGAGTTTGCTTGTCCTCGAGCAAAAAGTAATAGTAATCAATAATAGGCTCAACTCATCACACCAAGAGATCTCATCATGCAAGCATCAAAATTTCAATTAAAAATATAAACAATAGCAAATAAAGTAAAACCAAGCATACTCACTTTATCCGGTGGAATTATTCATTCATAATTCCAAATCCAATTATATTTGTCATGCAATTAATGTAATTATAGTATGTAACAACTTTATCTGTGATTTCCCCTTCTCACTAATTATTTTTTTTAGTAAGTTGTCATTTGCCATTTGACGCGAATGCAAACATTTGTGATGAATTCACCCGGTTACTCAACAAGTCTTAAACTTAGAGTGCTTTGCATACTCATATTTCAAGTTGTCGTTTGACGTAAAAGTAAACATTGGTGATGAATATACCCAGTTACTAAGCAACTCAAAACATTGGAGTAGATAGATTTTTTTTTTATATAAATCATTATAACTCTATTTACTTAAACTCTGTTTAGGACTAGATCAAAGGAGATAATCACAAGAAAAAACATCACATTTTTCTTTTATGTATAATCACATGACTGTCACCATTTTGTAAGAAATTTTGAAATTCAATAATACTAAAGTAAATAGTAATGCTTAATCTTTCTTTATAAGCAATTGTCAATCCCTAATAAAAAATATTTCAATGCTTTAGCACAATAAAGAACTCAAAAATGTAATGGTGAGCCCAATTGAAAATCCCTTTTGTTTTGTTTTTCTTTTCAAATATATATAAAATAAAAAATAAACTTGTAACCCTTCCCCCAAAATTGAATATCACATTGTCCTCAATGGAAAAGGAAAAGAAAAAGAAAAAGTATGCAAAAAGTTCAGAATTTCTCCCCTAATTAGTGTTAAAATTCTGCAAGCACGACTTTCATTGTTTCAGCAATATCTGGAGCTGTAGATATCCAAATGGCCTGATTCTTTTTGTTCTGGAAAGCTAAGATAATTTTCTACGATCGCTTTTTGAAACACTTTTCCAGATTCTGACTCCATCCTGCTAAAAACAGCCATCAATTCAAGTGTAGAAAACAGCTCCGCCCCGATGACTTCCAAAATCGTGCAATCCTACAAAATAAAATCAGAAATTAAAATTAAAATAAACTAAAAGAAAAAACCAAAACTAAATATGAAAAGAAAACATGGGTTGCCTCCCAAGAAGCCCTAAGTTTAAAGTCTTCAGCCAGACTTTCTTCAATTTGTGACTGTTGTTTGGCCTTATCGATGTACAAGATTTTCTTGCCAACTTGTCCATCCATGTAAGGCTTCAACCGCTATCCATTGACCTTGAATTTTCCTTTTTTCTCATGATGAATTTCTATAGCTCCATATGGAAAAACTCGTGTGACAACAAATGGTCCCGTCCACCTAGATCGCAATTTTCCTTGAAAAAGTCTTAAGTTTTGAATTGAATAACAACACCTTCTCCCCTTCCTTAAATTCTCTTCTCAAAATATGCTTATCGTACCATCATTTAGTATTTTCTTTATAGATCTTGGCATTTTCATAAGCATCATTGCGAAACTCGTCCATCTCATTTAGTTGCAACATTCTCTTTTCACCTGCATTTTTCATGTCAAAACTAAGTGTCTTTATTGCCCAATAAGCGTGATGCTCAAGTTCCACCGGTAAGTGACATGCTTTACCATACATCAATCAATATGGAGACATTCCAATTGGTGTTTTAATTGTCGTCCTATATGCCCATAATGCATCATCGAATTTTCTTGCCCAATTTGTTCGTGACATATTCACCATCTTCTTAAGTATACTCTTCAACTCTCTATTTGAAACCTCCACTTAACCACTTGTTTGAGGGTGATATGGTATTTCCACATGATGAGTAACTCCATACTTAGCAAGTAAAGCATCAAATTGACGATTGTAAAAATGTTTTCCTCCATCTCTAATAATTGCCCTTGGAGCTCCAAATTGTGAAAAGATATTTTTCCTAATGAAGTTCACCACCACTCTTGCATCATTGGCTGGTAAGGCAGCAGCTTCCACCAACTTGGAGATATAATCTACAACAACCAAAATATATTTATTAGAAAATGAAGATGGAAAAGGACCCATAAAGTCTATCCCCCAAACATCAAATAATTCAATCACTAAGATATTATTTAGGAGCATCTCATGTTTCCTAAAAATATTTTCCACCCTTTGACAATGATCACATAATTTAACAAAATTAAAAGTATCTTTAAAAATTGAGGGCCAATAAAATCCTGATTGTAAAAATTTTGCTATTATTTTTGCTCCACTAAAATGGCCACCAACTTCCAATGTGTGGCAATGTTTGAGTATGCTTTCCATTTCCTCTTCAGGTACATATCTCCTTATTACTTGTTCTGCACAATGGCAAAATAAAAAAGGTTCCTCCCAAAAATAATATTTCAAGTCAGAGAAAAATTTCTTCTTTTGTTGATAAGTAATTTCACGAGGTATAATTTTTTATACCAAGTAATTAACTATATCGTCATACCATGGCGGAGTATGTATCATCATTAAATACACATCTGGAAATTCTTCATTGATTGGTGTAACCTGTAATTTGTTTTCATCTTTTGGCTCAATGCGAGATAAATGATCGGCCACCACATTTTCCACACCCTTCTTGTCCTTGATTTCCACATCGAACTCTTGTAAAAGTAAAATCCAGCGAAGCAATCTTGGTTTGGCTTCCTTCTTTGCAAGAAAGTATTTGAGAGATGAATGATCCGTGTACACAACCACCTTTGAACCTATCAAATAAGATTGAAATTTGTCAAAAGCAAATACAACAGATAATAATTCTTTTTCATTAGTAGCATAGTTAAGCTGCACTTCTGTCAAAGTTCTAATTGCATAATAAATGGTATGAATTTTTTTGTTTTTTCTTTGCCCTAAAACAACCCCTATTGCCACATCACTAGCATCACACATTAATTCAAAAGGCAAATTCCAATCTGGTGCAATAATTATAGGTGCTGAAATAAATTTCTTTTTCAATATTTCAAAAGCATGCAAGCAGTTATGAGAAAAACCAAAAGGTGTATCTTTATTCAAAAGATTGCAAAGAGGTTTAGTGATTAAAGGAAAATTCTTTTATAAATCGTCGATAAAATCCTGCATGCCCCAAGAAACTTCTCACTCCTTTCACATTAGTTAGTGGCGGTAATTTTTCAATGACATCTATTTTAGCACGATCCACTTCAATTCCCTTAAAAGAAACTTTGTGGCCTAGCACAATCCCTTCTTCCACCATAAAGTGACATTTCTCACAATTCAAAACCATATTTGTTTTCTTGCAATGCTGCAAAACCAAAGCTAAGTTAGATAAACAATTATCAAATGAATAACCAAAAACTAAAAATCAGTCATAAAAATTTCAATAAACTTCTCAACCATATCCAAAAAAATTAACATCATACAGCGTTGAAATGTGGTGGGGCATTGCAAAGACCAAAAGGCATCTATCTATATGCAAAAGTTCCATATAGGCAAGTAAATGTTGTCATCTCTTGATCTTCTGGTGCTATGGCAATTTGATTGTATCCCGAATACCCATCAAGAAAACAATAGTATGAGTGGCCTGCAAGTCTTTCTAGCATTTGGTCAATGAAGGGTGGTGAAAAATGATCCTTAATAGTTGCATTGTTTAGTCTTCGATAATCTATGCACACTTGCCATCCCGTGACTGTTCTTGTTATTATTAGCTCATTATTGTTATTATTTACTACAGTTATTCCTTCTTTCTTTGGCAAAACATGTATAGGACTTACCCATGCACTATCTGAAATGGGATAAATGATACCTACATCTAAAAGCTTCAAGACCTTCTTATGCACAACTTCTTGCATTGATGGATTTAATCTTCATTGTGGCTACACTATAGGCTTAAAATCATCCTGTATTAAAATTTTATGCATGCATATTGAACGAATAATCCCCTTTATATCAGAAATGTTCCATCCCAAGGCTGTTTTATGTTCTCTCAAAACTTTGGACAACTTCTCCTCTTCAAAATTATTCAAAGAACAATTAATAATAACAGGAAAAGTGGAGTTTGGGCCTAAAAATGCGTACCTCAAACTAGATGGGAGTTGTTTAAGCTTGAGTTGTTGTGGTGAAGGGGAAATGAGTGGTGTATCTTCCAAACTTTTATCACATTCCAAGATCTCTTCAATTTCTAATTCAAGTGTTTCTGAAGTTTTTAAGCATTCTTCTAACGGTAATTTAGCAATTTCATCCCAATGTGTTTCTCCCATGCCTTCGCTTACTTGAAAGCATGAATGAACTTTTGAGGAAAGCTCCGTGGATTTAAATACATCAAAAGTCACTTTCTCGTTGTCAACCCTTAGAATAAGTTTTCCTTATTGCACATCAATTAATGTTCTCCCTGTGGCAAGAAAAGGTCTCCCCAAAATCAAAGAAATTTGTTCATCTTCCTCCATGTCAAACACAATAAAATCTATGGAAAATATGAACTTATCTACTTTCACCAAAACATCTTCAATGATCCCTCTTGGGTATTTGATATATCTGTCCGCCAATTGCAAGGAAATTATTGTAGGCTTTACTTCTCCAATACCTAATTTTCTGAAAAGAGAAAATGGCATAAGATTAATACTTGCTCCTAAATCACATAGTGCTTTATGGAAAGAAGAATCTCCAATAGTGCAAGGAATTATAAAACTCCCTGGATCTTTACGTTTAGGTGGCAGCTTCTTTTGTAAAATTGCACTACTTTCTTCTGTTAACATCACCATCTCATGCTCTTCTAGCTTCCTCTTGTTTGATAAAATATCCTTAAAAAATTTAGCATATTTAGGTATTTGTTCTAAAGCTTCAATAAGAGAAATATTAATATGCAATTGCTTTAAAAAAATTTGAAAATTTTGAAAACTCATTATCAAGCTTGTTTTTTTAAGTCTTTGTGGAAAAGGAATAGGTGGATCATAAAGAGATTTAGGATAAGTGTCAGAATTAAACTCCCCTAAAATTATTTGGCTTGAAACTGCTTTATGCTGCGTTTGTTCCTCCACACTTTGCTCATTCTCATTTTGCTTTTCAACCACATTTTGTTCGACATTTTTGGTTTGTGGCTGCTCAATTGTTGTTCCACTTCTAAGTGTTATTGCTTTGACATGCTCCTTGGGATTGACCACTGTGTTACTAAGTAATGTTCATGCCATTCTTTCGTTAAGAATATTTGAAATTTGACCAATTTGAACCTCAAGATTGTGAATTGAAGCTGAAGTTGAAGTTGCAACGTTTTGGATTGCCAAATCTGTCTTCTGCATGCATTCTTTGTCTTCTGCATGTGTTGCATGAACATCTCTTCTAGTGTCAGCTTCTTTTCTTGTTGTTAAAAATTTTGTTGTGGTCTAGCTCCTCCTTGATTATTGTTCCAAGAAATTTAGGGGTGATTTCTCCATCCTGGATTGTATGTGTTTGCACAAGGGTTGTTTTGCCTTTGAAAGTTTGATACAAAATTTGCTTGTTCGGCATTTGATGGAGCAAACGGGTTCCCCACTTAGCAATCTGCACTTGAATGATTTCCTGCACAAAGATCACAAATCATATTAGTTTGAATAGCATTAACATTCATATTACCTATTTGTTTAGATAAAATATCAATTTTTGCAGTTAAAGTAGTTATAGGATCAAGTTCAAAAACTCCTACCACTTTTCTTGGCATTGTTCTTTCTGAAGACCACTGATAATTATTAGATGTCATCTCCTCTAAAAGTTCATAGGCTGCTTCATGAGTTTTGCTCATTAGTGCACCTCCAGCTGCCGCATCTATCATGGATCAATTTGTAGCTCCCAAACCGTTATAGAATGTTTGCACTTGTAGCCACTTTGGAAGTTCATGATGAGGAAACTTTCTCAATAGCTCTTTGTACCTCTCCCATGCATCATATAATGACTTGGTCTCGAATTGAGTGAATGTGATGATGTCATTCCTTAATTTTGCTGTTTTTGCTGGGGGAAAAATACTTTGCCATAAATTTTTGTGCTAAGCCCTCCTAAGTTGTAATGACTCCTGGCAGTAAAGAATTCAACCAAGCCTTTGCCTTATCTCTGAGTGAAAAAGGAAAGAGTCTCATTCTGATAGCATCATTGGAAACTCCATTGTGTTTGAAGGTATCACATATTTCGAGAAAGTTTGCAATGTGAACATTTGGATCATCATGTGCTAGCCCTCCAAATTGAACTGTCTGTTGAATCATATGAATAATTGATGGTTTAATTTCAAAATTGTTTGCTTCAATTGCAGTCCTTTTGATGCTTGATGTTGCTCCATTGACTGAGGGTATTGCATAATCCCTCAAAACTTTGTTCTCCTCTTCGTTCGCCATAGATAAAGAGGATGTGGTGTTTTTTTTTCCTTTCTGATCTGACGTAAGGTTCTCTCAATCTCTGGGTCAAAAAGTGTAGGCTTTAATGGTTTAGATCTGGGCATACACTCCTAAGTCCTGAAAAAAAAAATGACAAAAGAGAATAAAAAGGTAAAATAATAATTAAATCTAAAATAAAAATAAAAATCCAAACTAGTAACAGTCTAGCAATTTTCAATATCAATAAAAAAAATAACTAGTCCCCGGCAATGGTGCCAAAAACTTGATGTGATTTATTTGCAAGTGTACAAAATCACAATAAGTAGTATAATTAAGTGAAACGAGTGTTGAACCCACAATGACTAATTATTTTACTGAGTATCGAAATTTACTAGATTAAGTACTATTTGGAAAATAAAAATTCAATAAAGAATGCAATTAAATTAAATTAATCTAAATGACTAACTAAATTAATTAAAAAGGAGCGGAATCTGAATTTTTTTTGTTTATTAATTGCAAAATTAATTCTAGGGCTTTTGTTTTCACCTAATTAATTCCACACAATTTATAACTCCAAGTGAATAAAATGATTATTTTTCCACATTGTAGACCAAAATCCCCAAATTATTCAATATTCTCTCTCAAGAAGTATCAAAAATATTCTCAACTAATTATTTGCCATAGTTCATGCTCAAATTACTGATTGAGATATTCATTAAGATCAATGGATTTTTTATGGTCACATTAACAGCAATTCGCTCTTGTAACGGTGTTTAATTTTATTAATTCGAAATCAAAAATTACCAGTTCAGTCTCTCCATGATTTTATAGATCATATAAAAGTTGGTCAACCAATTGTAAGCATTAAGAAAAAAAATCAAACACACAACCACGGAAAAATAAAAAAAATAATATGGAATTAAAATTGTGTTCTCAAAACTAGGCTACATCAAAGCCCTAGAAAAATAAAATTTAGTTCATAATAAAATTGCAACTAACAATTACTATCTTGGACTGCATACTAAAAATTAGAGGAAGAAAAGAAATATAGAAGGAACTGTTTTGTAAAAAAATTTACAAACCGAAGTCTCGATTTTTGTGCCGAACATTCAGCTACTTCTCTGTCTTTCTCTTTCTCTCTGTCTCCAAGAGAGTGCCAACAAAACAAGATGCTCTGAAGTCCCTGCTGACGTGGCACTGACGTTAGCGTCTTGAGCCCTGCGCCGCAACACAGAGCTAGCCCCTGTCGTTTTCTGCTGCCTAGGAACCCGAGCCGAAACCACAACAGAACATTTCTGTTATTTTCACTCTCCGTTGATTTCCGCTGATGTGTTCCTTGAAACCCGCACTGTTCTCTCTCCTTCTCCGATTTTCGAGCCGCCGAAAAAAAACAAGTAGCCTGTTACTTCTTCTTGGAGTACGCGCCCAAACAGTGTGCATGTTGCTTCTCTGTTTATTTTATTTTTTTATGGAGTCAGCCGTCGCGCTCTCTCTTGTTAGACGTGCCCTTCTTCTCCTATTTTGCTATTGTATTTATAGAGATCCGAAACGTGGGAATTATGGTTTATTTTTGCAGAAAACCCTACATCTTTATTTATTTCTTTCTTTATTTGATTTGATCTTTATTTCTTGCTTCTTTTTCTTGAAGCACGTGCTGCACACACACACAAAATAAAATCATAATAATAATAAAATTAATTAGTTTAAATTAATTAAACTAACTAATAATCACATTAGCTCAATTAAACCATTTAAAAATTGTTTATTGCACTTTCACCTCTATTGGCAATTTAAATTTTATATTTTGCTTTTCACATGGCTAAATTATAAAATTTAAAATTCAACAAAACACTAAAAATTAATCAATCACTCTCCTTATTTTGTTTCTTAATTTTTTACCGAAAATCTTCACCTTTTGCATAAAAAAACTTATTCCTTCAAAAGTAATTAATTAACTGAAATCTATGGAAATACGATAAATTATTAACATGATAGATGAATACAAGAAATTTTTATGGGTAAATGAGTACAAATATTTATATAAAAATTAGACACATCAGAGACTTTTACACAAACCGCATTAAATATCTATTATAAAAAAATTGCTAGGAATGTAGTTAAGGGTGATTGTAAATTAGTTTACAATGAGGCTAAGGATATTTTAGTAGCAATACTAACATCACTAAACACTAGAGTTTATTTGACATCAGATGGGTGGGTTGGAGTGAACGACATACCAATGATGTGTGTATCGTGTTATTTGATAGACTCTGATTGGCTACTTCAAAAGAGGATAATTTCATTCGGATTTGTTAGGTACCAACATAAGGGTGAAATAATTGCCACACATATCATAGATACATGTAATAATTTCGGTATTTTTGATAAAGTTTTTGCTATTGGCTTTGATAACGCTTCTAATAATGCTAAGGCAATTGCTAGTTTGAAAATTTCATTAAATCCTGTAGAACCGAAAAAATTTCATGTTAGTTGTGTTTTTTCATATTTTAAATCTTTTTGTACAATATGCACTAAAATATGGACAGGATAAAATTGAGGCAATGAGAAATTGTGTTCATTTTATTACGTTTAGTGGTCCAATATATCAAGTTTTTAATGATTGGTGTCAACTTAGGAAAATTGTATTTAAAGATTTTTCTAAAGATGTTAGACATCGTTGGAATTTTACTTATGATTTATTAAGTGTTGTTCTTCACTATCATTTTAATCTTAGAGAATTTTGTGTTGCAATGGGTATGCAAGATTGTAAGTTAGATGATAATTTTTTGTTTTTTGCCGATAGTTTGTATAAATTTTTAGAACCTTTTAATGATGATACTTTACAATTATCAAAAATATATACATCTACATCTAGTGGTATTTTATTTACAATTGTCACTATGATGACAACAATTAAAGATTTGATAAATGACCCTATTATTGGAGAAATTGTTTATGCCTCTTATATTAAAATTTTAAAATATTTCATACACTTCCTATGTTATATTGTGTTGCTAATGTAATGAATCTCATGATTAAGTTAGAGGATACAAAAAATTTAATTGAGACTTTTTATACTTATGCTCCACACAATGAAATACAAGATTTTGATCATGTTGTTTTCACTACAAAATTTGAGCATGTTTTGAATACTTTATATGATAGTTATGATAGACTTTATTCATCTAACACTATACAAACACAAAATGTTAGTTCTTTTTCTTTTTCTATATTATCAAAGGAAATGGTCTTGCAACTAGCAGTATTTTCAATCTCATAAAATCAAAAAACCAAGAACCAATTCACCAAATGAGTTGAATTGGTATAATGCACAACCTCCCATTGATGATGTAGTAGATATATTTTATTTTAGGAAAACCAATGAAATTATTTTTACTGTTCTTTCTCGTATGGCTAAAGATTTGCTAACTAAACCGGTGTCAACCGTTGCATTGGAAATTACTTTTTCTCTTTGTGGCAGAATTATGAGCCCAAATAGAAATCGCTTGGCATCAAAGAATTTGGAGATGTTAGTATGTGCCGAAGATTGGATGAAAGCAGAATAGATGACCCAGGATTTACATGAAGCACACAATGGCTCAACGAGTAGCAACGAATGAACATCTAGTACAATGAAGCTTGGATAATGTATTATAAATAATTAGGAAGTTTAAGGGGATGAGATTCTATATTTAGGTTAAGTAGAAGTGCACGAAAATAATCCAATGCCTCTCTTCAATCTAAATAGAGGCCATCTCGATCTCTAAATACAAATGTTCCCCTCATATTTTTTCATCTATATATTCTTGACAATTCTGAACAATATCCCTTCTCCTTTGTCTTTTTATAAAAAAATAATAATAATAAATAAATAAATAATCTAGCCCGGTCCGTACCAACCAGGTCCTGCCCCCGAGCCAGGGGCCTAGGGCCAGGTCCGGCAGGCATTTCCCCGCCGTGGCCCAGCCCGGCCTAGGTCAAAACCTGCGGGGTTTTGACTAGGCCCGGCCTGATAGGCCCGATGCCACCCCTAACATTTGCTCCTGATAAATTCCTTCCTTCAGCTTGTAATTATTGTATCCTTGAATTATATTACTGCTATATGCGGTAGTGCTTTAATTTTCTACTGCTTTGTTCTAAATGATTGTTTGTAGAAGCTTGCCGAAAAATTTCTGAAACATTGTGACAAAGATGGAGCAAACTATTGAGATTGCTTACGTCATTTAACTTGATGATTGAGTGTGCATTTCTTGGTCAGATCTCTTACCACTTTTATCGGTATCTTAGTGGGCAAAGAACTGTTTAACTAACTCTGTTGAGAGACGAAAAGCTCACCATTCTTAGGAGTATGTTTGCAAGCTTGTATTGCTGTTTGGATGTGAATCAAATGATGGCTGGGGTCGTAAGATCCTATCCGATTCATCTAAAAAAAGATGTGAATCAAATGATACGATACTAGCTTGATGATACAGACACGAGATGATCAATAGTATCTTGGATTATGGAGTAACCATTATACTTTAGATGTAAGGCAACAAAAAAATTTCATATTTCTTCAAAGGAAAAACAACATTTACATTGCCAACCCAACTAGAAAACACTTGGCTGAAAAAAAATTCAGACTATCTGGCATTGTTATGCAACTTGGTAAGAATAAACTTATTAAAGGTCAAAAATCAAAGCAGCAATCTCAGAGACCGAAGAACATAGGCCAAAACGCCTCTCAACAACGAACCCAGCTCAACTGTAGCAAAAGTGAGACACATACAAAGCAAATTTCAGTAAGAAGTTGAAATAATGGATCTACGAATTCATCCTTCCAGGATCAATAACTGTTGTTTTTCCTCTCTTGTTTAATAGCTTCATAGGATGTCATCACTTTTATAAATTTTTCTTCTGGGGCCTCTGAAAAATACAAAGAAATGAACTAGTAAACGAATAAAAATAAATCCCTGGGAAATGCTAAGAGTAATCCATTGCAAATTACAAAGAGAAAATAAGATCAAGCATTGTTCACCTTTATGAAATGCTAAGGGCTAGGGTTCTGATGAGGTCGGGGTGGATTTGGGGTTGGGAATTAATTAGAGCATCCACAGTCCTTGAGGATCAAAATATGCATAAATGGATAAATGAATATAGCAAAGTTACATTTTGCTGCAGTCGTTGAATGCTATTTTTTATCTTTTTAAATTAAAATAATAACAGACGGTGTTTCATGTGCCGTCGGAGAGAAAAAAAAATTAAAAAACATTTTAAAACGGTGGGACGGCATGTTCCGTCGGAGGAATATATATTTATATATATATATATATATATATATATATATATATATATATATATAAAGGTGGGACGGCACTTCAAGTGCTGTCCGAGGGAAAATTCGTCCTCGAAGTGCAAATAAAAAATTACAAAAAAATTATAAAAATTACAAAAATATTACATAAATTACGAAAAAATTACAAAAAATTACAATAAAATTACAAAAAATTGCAAATAACTACCTACAAGGTGGGACGGCACTTCAAGTGCCGTCCGAGGGAGAGGTGGGTTTTTTTGGTTTTTTTATTAGGAAATTATTTTTTTTTTGGGAGGGACGGCACTTCAAGTGCCGTCCGACCATTAAAAAAAAAAAATTTTTGCGCCCGACCATTAAAAAAATATTTTTTTTTGGTGCGACGGCACTTCAAGCTCCATCTCTCATTTATCCATATTTCTCATATCCATTCTCATTTATAGCAATCTCCTGTAGCAAAATATGCATAATATGCATATTTGGCCAACGACTGCAACGGAGTTTTTGACCAAATATGCATATTATGCATATTTAGCAAAAGACTGTGGATGCTCTTACGGGAAGTCGGGGGATGGTCGGAGGAAATTGGTGCCCATGGTCAGGGGTTGAAAGCTCGGAAGCTTCGGGGAGGAATTCAGGGTGGAGCGTCGGGGAGGAAGACGAAGGAAGATGAGGATTTAAGGGATTTCGAGGGCGCCAAGCGGCAGGGTGTATTTTGGCGTCGAGCAGCTGGGGAGATGAGGAAGGTGGAGCTAGGGTTCAGCTGAAGGCAGAATTTGGGGGTAATTTTGTGAAGGAGGTGAAGATGAGAAGAGAAGAGAAGATTAAGAAATGAAGAAATAACTTATCTGCCCATCTCTCACTTAGATTTGGGAGGAGCAGATCTTGGGCGTTGGATCGCAATCAAAGGGTTGAGATCTTTTGCTCACGAGAAGGGGCTCTTCTCACCATCTCATAATAGGCTTACTATATATACAGAGAGTAAGTATATTTTGAGATTGTGAGAAGAGGCCCTTATCGTGAGAAAAAGATAAACGGTTGAGATTTATTTTGCCCAAACATCTAATCTACCTATGTTTTGAAGGGCAATTTAGGGATTTCACTTGCAGGCTATTCACTTCTTCCCCTTCTTCTTTACTTCTCTCCCGGTTTGAGGTAGTTCAGCCCCCGAAATCGTAACCTAGCTCCTTCCAACCTTCTTCTCTCCCCCAAATCAAAACCCTAGCTAGCTTCCAACATTCTTCTCTTCCTCAAATCCCGATGCTCCTCGTCTCTCCTCTTCGCCACTCCAAATCCTCACCCCTGACGCTCCTTGACTCTCCTCCTGGCCGCTCCAAACCCCCAACCCGATGCTCTTCGTCTCTCCTCCTCCCCAAACCCCCACCCCGACCGCACCCCAAAACTCTACCCCACTGCATACCTTCCATCTTCCACCCCAAATGTCCCTGTTCTGAACATGAATTTCCCCCCCCCCCCCCAACTCCATACCTTCCATCTTCCACCTCAAATGTCCCTGTTCTGAACATGAATTCCCCCCCCCCCCCCTCCCAATTTTGATTGTGTCTGGGTCTTGGTCTAGGAAGTGTAGACTTGGTGTAATTTTAAATTTAAATTATGGATGTTTGCTGAATTATTTTTGAATTGTCCTATTCTGTATTCTGAATGGTGAAGAATTGTTGGGTTTTTGCCAACTTCAGTGAAGAGCAGCAGTACAATATTTTCAAACTGCATCATCATTTTTTTTTATTTGGCATAGTGTATTTATGTGAATATTTTGGATGTAATCTGTATGCATGAAACAATGTTTCTGTAACTAGACTTGATGCCTTAAAACATGTTTAAATGACTCGTATGCAATTCTCAATGCATATGTAACATCTTTTGTATAAAATGTGGATTATGCCCAAAAAAATTGAATCTTATTCCTTGAATTTGTTTATCAGTGCATTTCCTACTATCTAATGAGCTACTTTGTTTTTTTATTTTTTTTTTTGTAGAGAAAAGGTGGAGTATGACCACCATGTTTCATTAATAAAAGATTAATAAAACAAACTCAGAGTACTGAGTCAGTTTCAAAGTCCTACAAACATAACAAAAGTAAAACATAAACAAAAGCACATAAACTCCACCCCAAGCAAGAAGAGTGGGACAAAAGCACATATTACTGGTGGGACACAAACAGAAAGACATAAGCAAGCTCCCACCAAAAGACCAACACCAACATTCCCTGAGGAATGGGGGTCCATCACCAGAAATAGGATAGATGAACAGAGCTGCATCTCCCATCAATCAAAATCCTCTCTAGATAAATCCCACCCTCTTATCTTGTTAAGGAGCATCGCATTTCGTTCACTATCGTTAACCGCCAGGCCACAAATAATAGCAAGATTGAAAATTTGAGCGTCAATCATAAAATTGAACACGGAAGGTAACGAGCCGCCACCTTTGTACTTAGCCAATGCGGTAGCAGCAGCACTATCCAGGTAGTCATCAAGCGATTCTTCCTGACTCCTGTTTGAGATCTCCTGCACAAGCCGACCTCTGTTCCTCGATTGTGACTCTGAAGTAGAATTGGAGGAGCAAGCCGCCAACTCGGTGGATGAAGGAGGGTAAACTTCTGACGTTTTGGCGAACTGAGGGGTATCCTGAAGCACCTCTTCTATTTCTGAGTATGTTTTCCAATACGATACATCGTCCTCATCACTAGGCGGCTCGGCCGGAATGACCGTCCCCGTCTTGGGCCTTTTAGTAATAGAGAACCAGGCCCAAATATCCCAAATCCATTATCGACGTCCTCTAGATTGTCAGTATCTAAAGTACTACTAACAGGCTTCAGATGGACATTGCCGAAGACCACATTCTTTGGTTCCTCTACAAGCTTAAAACACTCATTTGGCCCACAAAAAGCCAAGACACTCTTATCCCCAGTGGATAAATACTCGACCTGTCTTGGTTCCTCAACCATCAGCCTCTTCCCCTTATCTTCTCGTCTATCTGAGGCATTTGTCGTCATGCACCTTGTCTTCTTCCTTGTTGTGAATCTCGACTGCTCAGTCCCGAACCCTAAAGTTGCCCCCTTTTTAGATTTTTGCGCACCTCCTGCTGGGTCTGACCACCCTAGCCTTGACTGAGGTTTTTTTAGGGGTTTGCACGGCTTTTGGGCTACCTGATCCCTGATATCGTGGTCACTCATTACGGTCGATGCCCCCTCTTGGCCACTCGATTGTAAAGGTGCCCTGGTGAAAGCCTTTATGGGCTCGATGTGCGAAGTGGAGGAGAAAGCTGGTGTTGTTGCCTGCGCCACCTCCACTTCCTCCCTTTTATTGATGATGAAACGCTTGAAGCAAGCATTGCTCCATGTCATGCAACCGGTGCATCGAAACTCTTTAGTGCATGCTTTTCGGTATTGACCCAATTCCCCACATTTGAAACAGACCGCTTTAAGAGGGGGATTGGATTTAATGGTGGGGTTGGGGATGATAGTAGGGTTAATCTGAAGAATTGGGGGAAGTTGAGTATTGTTTGAACCGATGGGTGTGGGTTGATGTATGTGGTTAGGAGGTCGATTGGAAGGAAAAGTATGTTGAAGTGGTTGTTTGTGAGGCATTGGAAAGGCCTGAGGCTGTTGATGTTGTTTATGTCTGATGCCTGTAGCGAAACTCCAATGATCCCCCCTCTCCCCTAGTTGGTGACGATGGTCTTTGAGTGGGTACTTTTTACGCCGTAATTGGCCAGTAGAAGGACCCACTCTATGGGCCTGTTCCCTAGGAAGATATGCGGGAAAGCGATGATGACCAACGTCGCCCCCAAAGGACCGATGAACAGCACCGCGATTTGTGCTCGCGGTAGGGCGACTGCGTCTAAGCTCCCTGAGATGAGATTCTTCATCGTGCCAGCATCCCCTAATCTCGAACTCCAACATGGCCATCTTGATAAGAGATGCAAGTGCGCTGGCCATCTCGAGTAGGAGGGTAAGCTCAGACATTGTGCTTCGTTCACTGGATAGTTACTCAACCAAATCCTAAACCCAAACATCTCCTCTCTCCTCACTCTCCCCCATATCCAAATCCACACAAATAACAAAGAGAGCAGTGAGTAGTATACCAGCACCTTCGTTCTTGCTGATGTGCTATCACAGCCATCGTCGACAAAGAGGTCGTGGCCACCACAAGGCCCCAGTCTAGTGAAGCTCTTTCCTGACGATAATGGAGGTGGAGTCGCGGCCGATGGCGGCAGTGGCGGCGTGTTCCAGAGGATGCAGAGCTACTTTGTTATAAGAATTGATGTTTCAATTTGATGCTAAAGTACTATCTGTTCAATTTGCTAAAGTGCACAGATTATGAAATCACACCAAAATAGCTGTCTTAATAATCTGTCATCCCATTTTCATTAGGGTGATCATACTCAGAAATGCACTAAGAAATTGAAGGTCATAGATTAATGCAATATGATGCATTTATTCTCACCAACATTTATGCTTAATAAAACCATAAGTAGGGATGGCAATCGGGCCGGGTTGACCCTCGACCCGCCCACTATAACCCGGCCCGCAATTAAATGGTTCGGGTCCATGTCAAACTCGTGGGTCGATCCGAGTCAACCCGGGTCTCCAAATCCATAAAACCAACCCGCTTGACCCGACCCGCAAACCCGTTGACCAAGTCAAATCCGTCCGCCAACCCGTGGGTTTGGAACCGCTTGACCGAACGGGTCAAACGTTCGACCTGCGCGGGTCAAACGATCAAAACAGAGCCATTGGCTATTTTTTTCCCTATAAATACCCCCTTAATTCAATCTTAAAATTTCTCACCTTACTTTCTTACTCTCTACTACTACCACTCAATTCAATCTTAATTCAATCAAGTTTTTTCAACAAACAAGCAAGCAACAAAGAAGTGAAAAAATTCGATATCAAATTTTGTTGATTCAACTCTCAACTACGTCTACTTCAACTCCTCCAACAAAGAAGCTCTCTCTTACAACGAATACCAAACTTCTACTTCTACTTTTATTTTCTCTCTCATTCTTATATATGATTATCCGCGAAGTACGATATCAAAATTTCACAACCCTACTATTGTCTTGATTTTTGTTGTAGTTCTAATTTTTTTGTATCATATTTATTTGTTAGTTTTTCGCTTTTCTCTTTCAACCCTCCTATTGTTTTTTAGATTTTACTTTTTAACATATACCTCCGAGATTATTTTATATTATTTCGCATACACTAGTAAAACACTAGAAATTAATTTTTTTTGTCACATACATTATTACCATGACTAGATCACGAAGGGAGCGTCGTAGCCAAAGTGGACAAGATTCCACCAGTACTTCACGTCAGCCTCCAATAGTCGCACATGTAGAGCCCGAATATATACCAAATCTTATGGTAGGAACTCACGATAATCCTACACACGAAATAGAAGAAGAAATGCATGATGTTGACACACAAACACAACAAACCGAAGCCACTAGTATTAGAAAAACTAGGGGGAAACAAGTGATTGGCACAAATATTATGACTATATCTCCGATGCGGATAATCCGGGTGTAGAAAATAAGATTTGTAAAACTTGTGACAATAGTTATAAATGGAGGAAGGGTGAGGGAACGGGTACAATTAAACGACACATACAAAATTTACACAATGAATTATTAGAAAATCAACCCGGCCAACAAAAAGTCAACCCTAAGACTAGACAAATAGATAGCCAACCCTATGATCCTGAACTTGTTCGTCGGACAATGGCCCAACTGATTATTAAGGATGAGCTACCTTTTTCCTATTCTGAGAGTAGGAATGTATTGTCTTTCAACCAAAATGCACTACGTCCACATTTTAGAATAATTCCTAGAAACACACTAAAGCCGACTGTTTTAAACTTTACAACAAAATGAGAGATGCTTTAATTGCACTCTTGTATTCTTTAGCTTGTAGAATATCGTTAACTTCCGATTGTTGAAAATGTTGTAACGATATTTCGATGATGAGTTTAACTTGTCATTGGATAGATAGTGATTGGATGATTCAAAAGAGAATCATCTCACTTACTGCTCTGCCGTATCCCCACAGTGGACTAGTTATTGCAACACGTATTTTAGAAGTTTGTGAGTTATATCATATTCATGATAAAAATTTTACTTCTAGTTTTGATAATGTATCTAATAATAATGTTTCGATTAGTAGATTAAAAACACAATTGGCTCCTTCATGTAATGAAAATTTTCATATTAGATGTGCATGTCATATTTTAAATTTATGTGTATAAGATGCATTGAAAGTAGCCGATGCATATATAATTGCAATTAGAAATTGTATACATTTTATTTCTTTGAGTGGTCTTATACTTCAAGAATTTAAAGGATGGTGTAAAGATAGGAAAATACATTTCAGAAAATTTTCTAAAGATGTTAAGCACCAATGGAACTCTACTTTTGATTTACTTAATGTTGTTACTCAATACAAAGATATTATAAACGATTTTTGTCTTGCAAAAAACATGAAATTTTTTCAAATGACTCCCCAATTATGGTATTTTGCCGAATCTTTATTACGATTTTTGGAGCCTTAAAAAACCGCAACTGTGAAGTTTTCTACATCTTGTGATTCTTCTTCTAGTAGTATTTTTATTTAAATCATTACTATGATACAAACTTTTCAAGATTTGATTTCGGACGAATACATTAGACATATTGTTGTTCCCGCTTATAATATTTTTTTGAAGTATTTTAATTCTCCTTTTATGTTGTATTATATTGCTACTGTTATGGATCTCGTATCAAATTAGCCGGTTTGAGGAGTTTGATTAAAATATTTTTTACTTTACTTGGTGATTCTTAACATGATTGTAATAAATTTTTAGCTATCTTTGAATCGACATTGAATAATTTATATGATTATTATGATAGAACTTTTGCATCTAGTAGTACAACTAGTATAGGTAATTCTTCTTCGTCTACTGCTAGAGGAAAAGGTAAGAGTACATTAGAAGATGTCACTGCTAATTTACTTGCTCGTATTCAATCAAAAGAACCTAGGACTAATGCCCTAATGAATTAAATTGGTATAATTACCAAGATAGTGAGAGTTCTAGTACTAAGATTGAAGTTCTACAATGGTGGGAAAAATATGAAAATCTTTTTCCAATTCTTTCACATATGGCTAGGGATCTACTAACTCCTCTTGTCTTCATAGTTGCTTCAGAAAGTGCATTTTCTACAAGTGACAGAGTTCTAACAGATTACAGGAATCGCTTGAAGCTGAATTATTTGGAGATGATCGTGTGCACTGAAGATTCGATGAATGCTGAAGACAGGACTCAAGGAAAAGCGGCATCTACATCAACAAGTGGAAGCAACTCACCTGAAGTCCAACAACAAGATTAGGAAATTTAGGGCGATGAGATCCTAGATTTAGGTTAAGTAAAGGTGCACGACAGTAGTCCATTGCCCTATCTTCAATCTAACTCTAGGATATCTCGAACTCTAGATTGTCCTCTTAAACATGTTATTGAAGGAATTTGTATATTTTTTTAACAGTATTTGTATGTTAAAAAAGTTTTAAATTTTTTATAGAAGTTGAAATGAATAATATATACAATTTTGTTTAATTCTTAGTCTCTTATACTTGTACAATTTTTTTAAGGTTAAAACTTAAAAGAGGGAAGAAAAAAATAACGGGCCAACCCGTTGACCCGCCCGGCCCGACTCGGGTTCAACCCGAATGTGTTCACGGGTCGACCGGGTCGGTTTTTTCAGTTGGCAACCCGGCCAGGCCCAATTATTGACCCAAACCAAACCGAGCCCGCCCAAAACTGGGTCAAAACCGAACGGGTTGGGCCCAGCCGGCCCGGTGGACCCGATTGTAATCACTAGCCATAAGTGACTGCACAATTGTAACATCCATAAAAATTTTGAGGTAAACTTGTATATGATCATACGCTACGGGCAAGTTTTAAGAGTTTGGACAGGTTGTACATGTAACACCCGCAAAATTAAGTTATGACAAAAAAAATTCTCTCGTGTGTTGTGCAAATGTATTTTGTACCATTACGTGTAATATCTGTAACGTATTTTAATACAAATATCATACATATTTTGTATTTCAATTATTTATATATTTTACGTCGTCTCAAAATTCATTTTATCCTATTTTGAGCCAACTCAAATATTAATTTTAATCTTTATGTTTTTATGTTCACTGCACATACTTTCAAAGCACGTATTGTCAATTTATATTAATTGGAGTAACATATGCTATTTTAATTAAATAAAATTCCAAACTTTTGTGTGCATTTTACGTGCACACACAAACACATAAAAAGTACGTGCACGTGTTTCTCACCCCCACACAAGTGGCCGGCCATATTTAAAATGAAAAGGGGATTTAACTAATTTAAGTTAGTGTATTAGAGCATCTGTAGTCGTTTGCTAAATATCGATAATATGGATATTTGGCTAAAAAAAGCGCTGCACTCGTTTGCCAAATATCCATATTATCGATAATTTGCTACATTCAATTGCTATAAATGGGAATCGATATAGCTTTTATCCATATTTGAGCGACGGCACTCGAAGTGCCGTCCCAAAAAAAAAAATTTCTTCGCCCTCGAAATTTTTTTTTAATTTTTACAATTAAAAAGCGCAAAAATAGAATTAAAAAACCCAAAAAAAAATTTCCCCTCGGACGGCACTTCGAGTGCCGTCCCACGCTCTCCCTATTTCTCGGACGGCACATGATGTGCCGTCCCTTGGTATTTTTTAAACAAAAAAAATTTTAAAAAAACCTTTAATAAAGCCTTAATAAAGCATTAAAGCTTTAATAAAAGCTTTAATAAAGCATTAAAGCATATATATCTACACACTTAATAAATGTTCTAATCCTTCTGCTCTCGGACGGCACTTCATGTGCCGTCCTTCGATTGATTTTTTTTTTCTCTTCTCCGTCGGCACTTCATGTGCCGTCGCTCCAATTATTATTATTTATTTTTTATTTTCGCGCTCTGACGGCACTTCGAGTGTCGTCCCACAAAATTTATTATTTTTAAAAAAAAAATTTCTCCGACGGCACTTCATGTGCCGTCGCTTATTATTTTAATATAGAAAGCTAAAAAATAGCTTTAAACGAGTGCAGCAAAAGTGCGATTCCTATTTCCATTTATCCATATATCCATATTTTTATATTCAACGACTATAGATGCTCTTAGTGGGTAGTTAACGAGGCTAAGTGGGTAGTTTAATCAAATCTCTCTTCCTCTCTCCTTTATAAAACTCTCGGCCATTCATGAGTAAAAACAAAATTTTCATTTTTGGCATTTTCAAAAGGGTTTTGCTGTTGTTTTTTTTTTTTTAGCTTGGCTTTTTTTTGGAGAGGGATTGGAGGGCTTTTGGGAGTTCATTTGGTAGGGATTTCATCAACATGGGTGTGTGTTTTCACTATCTTCTAATATGTTTGTTAGTAGATTGTGCATGCTTAGCCACAAATATGTGGATGATAATTAAATTGATATGTGTATGTGTTGGAGTTTTTCTAGAATTTTATTTGTGCATGCTTAGCCATAAATATGTAGATTGGTATGTTAATGTGTAGGAGTTTTTCTAGAATTTTATCTAAAATAATGTTGTGGAAAATTCGTATAATAAATTCATGATATTGATTTCTTATATACAAATTGTTAATTTCTCCTCTAAAATCTAAATAAATGTTTATATGATTCAATTTATAGAATTACGAGTAGAGTAATATACGTGATTTATATGATAAATTTTACATTTTACAAGAGTAGATTGTTAATTATATGTATAATTTCGTGCAAATACACAAATTTTCATGAAAATCCTTCGCTGAGGATTCACCAGGAATTGTAAAATAATGCGTAGAGGTTGTGAGATCGAACTTTAAAGTCACATTTAAATTTTCTTTTGTAGTATGAAACAGAGAGTTGCATTTTAAAATAATTATGATGGTAGTATAATCAGAATTAGGGGCTTCATAGCCTGGTCATGGCATTGGGTTTGGGGTCACTGTGTACAGTGCTCACGGGTTGCACTTCGAGCCCTGTGAGGCTTAGTTTTTTTTTTTTTTTTAAGATTTTAATTTAACTATTTACTGTAGACAAGAATTATAAATATTCTGTGAATCCTTCCTACACCAACAGTATGTTGGAAAACTGGTTGTTGGGTGTGAAGTTGGAGCTCTGCGTACCTGTGGTCTGGTTCGATTCTGAACAGGGCCAGCTTTGACTTTTTTGGTTATTTTATATTTTTAATTCTTTTCTTTGAAAAGAAAAGTTTAGATTTAATGAAGAGAATTAGGAAATATTTGAAAAAATATTTATGTTATTTTGTTGATAAACTAAGTTGCAAGTCAAGTTACTTTAAAAGGAAATGTTGGAGCAATTTTCTGCTTTAAACTTAAACGTGATTAAGAGATTAAAACATGTTGGTTTTAGTATAGTTTTATTCTAAAATTTTACATCGTATGAAAATGAATTTAAATTTTGGAATCTATATAAGTAATCTAAATGAGGAATTTAAAGATAATTAAATGATGAATTTGGAATATTAAATTTGTGATATTTATGAGGGTTTTATCAATTAAAATGTTATTGAAATGTTGTTATAAAGAGATAAGAGGTTCTTTATTTACTTTGAGATTGATAAATGTAAAGAGAATAGATCAAAGAAATTAAATGATGTATAATGAATGGGAAATTTTATGAAGAGGTCAGAAATAACCTAGAAGATCTCTTTGTTGAGATGGTTGGATTCTAGAGGCTGAGCGAGAGCCATAGTGACCGCCAAATCGTGATAAATAAAATTTTGAGAAGTGACCAATATGGTTCAACATTACCCGTGAGTTATTTTAAGTCCGGCCGAGTAAGCTATCTCTGGGTCATAATAATTATAATTAAACCTAGGGACAGGCACTAGAGGGAGATGTGATGAAGTATGGGAAAACATGAGTATGAGGATCTCATATGATTTGCGGTCGGAGATTATCTCAAGAATTATCGGGGTGTGAGGCATGAAATCAAAAATCACTTACGGTGTGGGATTTATATTCAGAATTCGGGATCGAGGCGACGCTCATGGGATATTTGTGTGATGAGGTACCATATGGCTTGCGGTGTGGGTTTCATCTCCAGAATTATTGGGGTGTGAGGCATGATGTCCAAAATCACTTGTGGTGGGAGAATAATTCTCAAGAATTACCGGGGCGAAACCAGAAACTCACAGGATATCTAAACCTTACATTAATTGTAACCCTTGTTTTCCACAAAAAAAAAAATGTATGTTTGTGTATTTTCTGTATTTAAAATTTTTGCAAATTATTTTTGTCGATTTTCAAATTCTTTTGTCAAGATGTATTCTAGACACTTCTATTAAAATCTGTTTTCGATCAATAATTTCATTTTTAACTATTTTATATGATTTTATATTGAAATACAATTCTTATTTTTGTTATTATTACTCTTATTATTATTATTGTTATCATTTTCTTATTATTATTGTTAGTATTGTTATTTTTTACTGGTTATTAAAAATCCACTTTTATTTACTAACTGTGTTTGTTGTATTTTAAATAAATTCTATTTTGTAATGCCAATTACATTTTTATTATAAACAATATTTTTATTGGTTAATTATTTTCTATTAGTTTTAAAACCCTAATCCATTTTAAACCCCATTTATTACCTTATGTTCTTATTGGGTACCCTTATAACAATTACCCTGTTTTATACCTGAGCTCTAAAATACCTATTTGAAACCCAGTAAACTACCCATTTATCCCTATATAAACCGGAAACCTGTTTACTTAACCAACCCGAAACCCACCCTAAAACCTACCCTGCCTATTTAAACACCTACTCTGCTAACCCTATTCACAAATAACCCATGCAGCCGCCTATTTTTCTCCTGCCGCTTCGTCTTTGCCCCCGTCTCCCTCAACCCATCTCCCTCCCGTTCGTCTCTCGCCATCCTTCCCTCCTGTGTGCACCTCCAGTGCAACCCCACCTCCACCATCCTGCCGTCTGCAGCATCACGTCCTCCCCCTGTCGCGACACAGTAGCATCGCCGTCCACCCGAGCGACAGCAGCCAGAAGTCTAGCTTGTCATCCTGCTCCTCCCAAGCACATCTCCTCCAATGCTGACAGCAGCAGCGGTGAGCGCTTCCCGCCGACGCACCGCCTGTTCGTCGTCGTCCTCTGGCCGTCATCTGCCACCAATCATCGCCAAGCCATTGCCATTGCTTGCTGTTATGCATGGGTTTTGATCAAGTGGTTTTTTATCAAGTGAATGTGGACCGTTCGTTTGATCAGATCTTGATCTTGATGGTTTGAATTTTGGCCATCCGTTGGATATTAATCATCATGCTTGATTGGATGTGGACCGTCGATCTCCTGTTGATCAACCGATTAGATCCTAGCCATCTGATCTCTTCTTGGTCGTCACGATCATGATGATCATCAATTTCCTTTGATCGCAGTCGTTCAATCGATCGATCTTGATCTTCATCATTAGGGAGATCTGGCCGTCTGATCTGATCCGATCATCTTGATCTTGATCTTGATCTTTGATCTCAGCCGTCCGATTGTGTTCGTGATCTCGATCATCTTAATCTTGTTCGTGATTGTGTGTTCATGATTGGTTTGTGATCCGTTCGTTGTGTTTGTATTCGTGCTCCGGGATCTGTTCCCGTTATTCTTGTTCCTTGCATCGTTTTCATCGTCATCTTCCAGGCAAGTAACTTGTACTCAATTTCTTTGTATGATACAAGTCATAAATTTCGCTTGTAGTGTAGTTGGGTTCTAGAGATAACTCGTGTGTGATGTATTTTTGATGAGTATTGTCTCTATAATGCTATTTGACCATAGTTGCCTCACGACACAAATTTGACATAAAACAACTTAGGTTTTGACCACTCTTGATGTGATTATATTTGTGAGATAATTTTGAGAATTTGTGTGTTGTTTGGATCCATGTGATATACATGTTGTGGACATACTATATACCCTATTTCATGATGTTTGGACACTTAGTAGACTCTATAACATGTTTGGTTGTGTTTGAGGCGAGTTTCGTATGTTGTATGTTAATTTGTTGTTAAAAGAAAAATCTGTATTTTGTCGATGATCAGTTTTGATTGCTATTTTAGACCATATTAAGGTCAGTATCTTAACTTCAATATTAAATATAATTTTTAAAGGAATTCGTCTTCTTTCCAAACTCTCTAATTCTATAACATGTTTGGTTGTGTTTGGGATGAGTTTCATATGTTGTATGTTGATTTGTTGTTAAAAGGAAAATCTGTATTTTGTCGATGATCAGTTTTGAATGCTATTTTAGACCATATTAAGGTCAGTATCTTAACTTCAGTATTAAACATAATTTTTAGAGGAATCCGTCTTCTTTCCAAACTCTCTGACCTTGATCGATTTCGTTTTCTTATGTGTGAGATATGATTGTTTTACTACAGAGGTATATTTCATTTCCAGATTTCGTTTCTTGATGATTTCGATGACTAAACTATTTTGATAATAGTGCTAAACATATTATTTTGATTTGAAATTTTGCACGGTATTTCTATACTTGATTAGGGATTACCCAGAATTATTGTGGATTTAATTGGTAAGATTATATGCTGTTTCATGCTTTCGAATAAAAACTATACTTGCTGGATTTTGCTCGCTGTTCTGTAAAGATTTGTACTTTCACCCTAATTCCTTTTCCTATATGGAAAAATATTTATGAAATATGAAAGTTAGCTTATTTTATCTAATTTCATCTCCATTTGGAGGATTTGGATTTCGTTTCATGGTTTGCGAGATCTTACAGTTTTCGTACAGCAGTGTTGGGAATACCAGATTTGCTAAACTATCGTTTCTTGATATTTTTTGATTTTTGATGGCTAAACTAATCTTACTGGAAAGCTATGAACCTTTATATTCTGATACTAGACATATAGGGGAATACCCCAGATATTTCTCGGATTTATTTGAGGTGTTTTGATGTTGTTTTCCTGACTTTGAATTCGATTTACTAATTTCTGGCTGAACGTATTTTTTGGATTCAAATCAGTTTTGAGTTATAATTTTGTGAAATATTATATGACTTATATATGTTTTCTGGATTCGGAAGGGAGTCTATTTTCCAGATTCTTCGACGGATCCAGATTTGCATTTCCGTGGTAGCGGAAATCTTAGTTTTGGTGCAGCAACGTGGTTCTGTCCCGAATTGATATTTTGCCATGTTTAAATATTTGCATGTTGTTTCTTGCATTTTGTGATTTAGATTATGTTCCTTGCATCATATAAGCTCTTGATACATCCTTTTCATGTCTCGATTTTGTTCTTGTTATCTCGTGATCATGTGTATTTTGTAATAAAAAGTAACAAGTCGGGGTTTAAGGGAAAGATCTAATAGTGGATAATTCAGAAATGTGTACTTGGAAGGGGGCCCGTATTTTCCACATTTGGAATTTGGTATATGATTTGGATTATTTGGAATTTAGTATATGATTTGGTTAATTTGGAATTTGGTATATGATTTGGATTACTTGTTCCTGAGTACACTGCCCTCTATGGTCCACTATGAAATCTAAAGCGAAACTGTTTGTTATAGCAACCATGTAAGGTGGACTGCATGAAGTGCTACCTAGATAATAATAATAACAAGACTTGATACATGACACGTGAACATGATACTTGAACTTGACTACATGATACTTGATACTTGTTCACTTGATACTTGATCCTTGATACTTGATACTTGTACTTGATCACTTGATACTTGACACTTGATACATGTTTACATGATACTTGATACTTGTTGCTTATTTACATGATGCTTGTTCACTTAACACTTGATACATGCTACTTGTACTTGTTCACCTTACCATGCTAGTTGTTTACTTTGTTATCATGCATATTCTATGTTATTAGTTAGTTTTTCTCATGTACTTATATCCTGCATTACAAGCGGCCCGTAACTTGCATTGACGGCAGTTTTTTTTCTTTTTCCTATCCCTGCAATTGTTAAATTGCAGATTTTAGAGAACAGGTTTCAGATTGTATTTGTGATATGAAGTATTTGTGCTGGATTTTCTATTATTATTTCTTATTTCTTGCTTGAACAAATGTATCTGTTACTTGGATTCTTTGTGTTTGGGCCATATGACCCAGGATGTTGACTTATTCAGATCATGATTATTTGAGATTATTATATTTTGGTTTCAAGTATTCTTTTTGGTATTTTGATTCATATGTGCATGATTGGTTGATTCTTTTGCTTCCGACTCTAATTATTTTTGTGAAATGTTGTAAAGATTCCTGAACAGCTTATGGATGATGAAAATCATTCGCTGGGCTTAGTCACGTATCCGTATTCTGTATTCTCTTTTGGGAAGTAGGGCGTGACATTAATCACCGTAGTAGGATTTCATAATGAGGGATTGAACCCTATAATGAGGAGTGCGCTATGGGTTTTCCCTCGGACCTATATAGAATGAGATGCACAGAATCCGAATAAGGGAGCATTAGTGTTGCATTATAAGTATTTATCTACATTAGTCATTAGGTTCATATCATACACTGACATGTTTAGGATAGCCACATTTTCTGTTTCTGCATTCAAGTTTTTGATTGTTAAGATAGTGGAATCATTGTATTATAGCATTGCATCAGTAGTATGCAACTGACGTGCCAGCAGTTTTCATGTTGCAGGACTTGGATTAGCGAGAGACATGGAGATGAGTTTGATACTTATGGATTTTCCAGATTGAAGTGATTGGATGTTAAAGTTGTATTTCTTTATGTAGTTTCCTATTGTGTATTGCAATAAACATTATTGAAATGAAAAAGTTTTAAATCCTTGTATTTTCGTATGAAATTGAAGAAAATATCATGTTTGTGCTATGAATTACTTGTTTTTGGAATTTGGGGGCGTTACAGTACAAGTGCCTGAAGAAAGATTATGATTCTTTGAAACCAAAAAAGAACAAGGAAAAAAAATGTCGACAATAAAGAGGTATACATACAGCAATATAGTTAACACAAGCAAAAAGAACAAAGAAAAAGCCCACAAATGAAGAGGCATACATCTCATTCAGCATACAGCAATACAGTTAACATCAGAGCAAAAAAGAACAAGGAAAAACCCCACAAATGAAGAGGCATACATACTTAAAGCAATAAAATGTACACAATTTCTAATGTTATGCACAAATGGTTCGGCTATTTTTAATGCATCTTGAACACATAAATTTAAAATATGACATGTACATCTAACGTGAAAAATTTCTAAACATGGAGGAGCTAATTATGTTTTTAATGTATTAATCGAAATATTATTGTTAGACGCATTATCAAAACTAATACAAAAAATTTTATCACGAATATGAAAGATATCATAAACTTCTAAAATACGATGTGCAATTACTAAACCACTATGGGGATACGGCAAAGCCGCAAGTGATATGATTCTTTTTTGAGCCATCCAATCACTATCGATCTAATGAAAACTTATGTCCATCAATGGAACATCGTTACAACATTTCCAATAATCGGAAGTTAACGATACTCTACAAGTTAAACTAAACAAAAGTGCAATTAAATTGTCTCTAATTTCGTTGTAAAGTTTAGAACAATCGGATCTAGGAATTCTTCTAAAATGTGGATTTAATGCATTTTTGTTAAATTGCTCTATGTTCCTACTCTCGGAATAGGAAAAAGATAACTCCTTAATAGCTAGACGGGCCATTTCCCGCCGAACATTTTCCGGATCATATGGGTGGCTATCTACATGTCTGGTCTTCGGGTGGATTTTTTGGTGGCCAAGTTGGTTTTCTAATAGATCTTTGTGTACATTTTGTATGTGTCATTTAATTGTACTCATTCTCTTACCCTTCCTCCATTTGTAACTTCTAAAACAAGTTTTACAAACCTTATGTCCTACACACGGATTATCCTCTTCGGGAATATAGTCATAATATTTGTGACAATCACTTGTTTTTCCCTAGTTTTCTTAACTACTAGCGGGGTTCGGTTTGTTGTGTTTGTGTGTCAACATCATTCATTTATTTTTCTATTTCGTGTGTAAGGATATCGTGAGTTCCTACCATAGGATTCGATGTAAATTCGGGTTCAATTTGTGGGACATTGGAGGCCGACATGAAGAACCGGTGGAATCTTGTCCACTTTGGCTATGGCCGCTACCTCGTGATCTAGACATGATAATAGTGTATGTGTAAAAAACAAATCTAGTGTTTTACTAGTTTATGTAAAATAATACAAAAAAATTCTATGAGGTATATGTTAAAAAAAATCTAAAAAATAATAGGAGGGTTGAGAGAGAGAAAAGCAGAAAACCAACAAACAAATATGATACAAAAATTTAAAACTACAACAAAAATCAAGACAATAGAAGGTTTGTGAAATTTTCATATCATACTTCGCGGATAATCGTATATAGAAATGAGAGAGAAAATAAAAGTAGAAGTAGACGTAGTCGATTGAGAAATGTAGTCACGTAGTTCGGTAGTCGTTGAAAGAGAGAGAGAGCTTCTTTGTTGGGGGAGTTAAAGTAAACATAGATGAGAGTTGAATCAACACAATTCCATACGATCAAAATTTTTCACCTCTTTGTTGCTTGCTGCTTTGTTCAAAAACTTAATTGAATTGATATTGAATTAAGTAGTAGTAGTAGAGAGTAAGAGAGTAAGAGAGTAAGGTGTGAAAATTTTTAGTTTGAATTAAGGGGATATTTATAATGAAAAAAAAACCAAAACAGAGTTTTTGGCTCTATTTTCTGCAAAATCATATCGTTTGACCCGCGGGTCGAACGTTTGACCCATTCCGGTCAAACGGGTCCAAACCCATGGGTCGAGCTGCCGGGTTGTGAGCGGGTTTGACTTGGTCAACGGGTTAGCGTGTCGCGTTGAGCAGGTTGGGTTTAGGATTTTGGCAATCCGGATCGACCCACGGGTTCGACCCGGACCCGAACCGCCTACTTGCAGGTGGGGTTCGAGTGGGCGGGTTGCGGGCAACCCAGCCCGGTTGCCATCACTACATACATATCATTCATGTAATAATAGTTTACAAGAATAAAGGGCATACACAAATACATTTAGCATCAAAGCAAAAAAAGAACAAGGAAAAACACCACATATGAATCAGCATACATCTGATTCAGGTGGTAATAGTTACATCTCATTCATCTCATTCATCAAATGTTACAATTTATTTTTGAGCCCTATAATAATAACTACAGTTCCAATTGTATAGTTTCCTCGGTTTCCTTCTTCATGGGTTGTGCGACTGCATGTAAACAACCAAAGAAAGATTTAGTATTGTTAAAATTAATTTGGAGTAATCTGATGCATCAAGAATGTAGTAAGATCATCAAAATCATGAATTGAATTAGTCGTAGGCTCAGAACACACTTGTGTATAAAGGCTGTTCAAATCAAGCATCAAGATTAGCCTAGGTCTGCATTACTATGTCATGAAAACTACGGCTAGCCATGTCCCCCCCCCCCCCCCCCAAAAAAAAATCATGCTAAATTAAGCAAGCATGTTCCACATATGAGTTAGTCCATGAATTATCCATAATTTCATACAAATACATTTAACTGATCAGCACAATCAAGCATCTCAGAGAGCTTGCATTTAGTTAATCGGCAAATATCTCATCCAGGTCACAACAGGAAACAAGAATTGAGGGGTACACAGCAATACAGTTAACAGCAAAGCAAAAAAGAACAAGGAAAACCACACATATGAATTAGCATACATCTGAGTTAGGTAATATTGCTACTTTATGTAGACTTGACCAAGACATAGTAATACTAGGTAGAGGGGGGAGACACACGTTCAAAATAATAGCTTGTTAAGTCGTGCTTATCATCATTGCCTAGACCAGCACAACAAAAATAGGGCATTGGGTAAATTTAAAATGAGTGAGAATCAAGCACTTCCTGTGAGTGAGAATCACATGCACCCTTTTAACCATCATAGGGCACAACATGCGTCCATGCACACTACCTGTAAACATCAAGATTGGAGTAAAAGATCAGACAATATAAACATGAATGATTTAGAATGAATACCTTTCATTGGTAGACTTGTCAACCAATGTAACTGACTTGCGAACCGAAAAACCAGCTAACTTTGCATACTTTTTATAAAATTCGAATATTTCTTCTAAAGTTTCAAATATTAAGCCAACAATTGGTTTACAATCTTCATCAACTTCTCTCCACCCGTTATAAAGATCTTGGCTTAATATCTCTTCATTTTCAAACTCCATTTTACAAAAGCATGTTATTCACTATGAAAGCAAAAATAATCACTTCTAGTTATCTAAAAAACTAGTTACAACAATCAGTGAGATAATAAACATAAGAAAACAAGCTATAACTTAAGAAATGAAAGAAACTAAACTATTTTTCAAGTGCACACTCATCCAGCCATAAAAAAATATTTTTGAAGTGCACATTGTAAAAATCCAGCCACAATACCATAAAGTTTCATCTTTTCGCTAGAAATTAATCAAAACAATAAAATTCATTAACCCACAAAAACTAGGGTCATGATTCAATACCTGAGAGTTTATAATATGAACGCAGTAACTTGGAATTCAGGGTCGTCATCAACTTGGGTTGCCTGGGAGTCTTTCGAGCAAGATTTAGGTGGAGATGGAGGATATGGAGGAAGGTAGAGTTTGGCAGAGTTTGGGGTGGATTTGGGGGAGTTCAAGGGCGTCAAAGGTCAGGAAGGAGCATCGGGCTAGGGGTTTGAAGCGGCAAGGAGGAGAGACAAGGAGCGTCGGGGTGGCGGTTTGGAGCGACGAGGAGGAGAGACCAGGAGCGTCGGGATTTGAGGAAGAGAAGAAGGTTGGAAGCTAGATAGGGTTTCGATTTGGGGGAGAGAAGAAGGTTGGAAGGAGCTAGGGTTACGATTTCGGGGGCTGAAATACCTCAAAGCAGGAGAGAAGTAAAGAAGAAGAAGGTGAAGATGTGAACGGCCTACAAGTGAAATCCCCAAACTGCCCTTCAAAACTTAGGCAGATTGAGATGTTTGGGCAGAATAGATCTCAGCCATTGGATCGCGATCCAACAGCTGAAATCTTTTGCTCACGATAAGGGCCTCTTCTCACCATCTATAATATACGTACTCTCCCTATATATATATAGTTCCCTTCCATTTTGCACTAGCCATGATGTGCGCCTTCGGGCTTTCGTATCGGCAATTTGAACCGTTCACATTGATCTGCACGTCTAAATCAATCTAAATTTGTAAAATCAAGTCATTTGAAATTTATTTGCCCATGCATTGAAGTGTTAGAAAAATGTATGGCTGAATATCATTTTTTTTATTATAATGACATGATGGATGGGCAAATGAATTTCAAATGACTTGATTTTACATATTTACACTAATTTGGACGTGTAGATCAATGTGAACGGTTCAGATCATTGATACGAAGGCCCGAAGGCCAAGTGCACACCATGGCTAGTGCACAATGGAAGGGGACTATATATATATGTATAAAAGGGGATGAAGAAGGAAAATGAGTGAGAGCTTTTACGCGACAGTGTTAAATTAATATATGTGTGTGTGTGAAGAAGGAAAATGAGTGAGAGCTTTTAGGTGACAGTCTTAAATTTAAGAAGATCTAACTAAAATATTCAAACACATAAATTCATAAGATTTGTTCAGATAAGCTTCTAGGTTTGATTAATGTCATATAAAAGAATAGAAAATAGAAGTTTTAAGAGAACTAACACTTTAATGAGGGTTGTTTAGGTTAAAAGAAGGATATTTAGGTAAAAATGGGTATTTAGGATAGGAAAATCAGCTGGAAATGGTAATGAGGGGTATTTAGGTAAAAAGAAGGATATTTAGGTTAAAATGGGTATTTAGGAGAGGAATATCATCTGTAAATGGAGAGGAAAGAGGGTGTGAGCAGTGAGCTGGAATGATTATTTTATGCTGAGGATATATTTTGGTCTTTTCATATGACCTTTTTGTTAGAAGAAATTCTCAGTGAAGGATTAACTGAGCAAAAAAATGATGAAAAGTTTCTTCATTTTGGACCACAATCTTGGAAGGTTTCATGGTTTTTTCCATAGAATCTACATAAACTTGGTGTATTCGCAACTGAATTTGATCAAAAGACTTGAATCTAACCCAATACCATACAAATCTACTTTGAAACTTATTATTATTATTGTTTTGAATAAAAAATTTACTTCGAAACTTGTTGTGCCATAATTTTTACTGCTTCCCATGAATTAGAAACAGAAAAATGGATGCACCTCGTGACACATCAGATAGGTATAGTAAAATTTGTAAAATCATTTGTAGTCATTTGATCTCAAAATTTGGGTATTTGACTTAAAAGAATAGAAATTTTGGGTTTGATCTATAGACGTTTTAACCAAAATTTGGATTTTGATTTAAAAAATCGACAGACAATAGATGATGTCTCGTGACCGAATTTTTTTTAACAAAAATGTGTCGGACAATGAATGATTTTCCGTCTATTGATTTATTTTTTATAGTAAAAAACCAATGGAAGGGAAATCATTTCCCGCCCCATGTTTTTTTTTAAAAAAATATATATATCGATAGGTGGGGAATCATTTCCCGTTCAAACATTTCGCACCAAACTTGTGATCACGGACAAACAATCGTTCTTCGTCCCATAGCTAAAATTTAAAAAGTATTTCTCAAACGATGAATCATTTAGTGTCCCTCTCTTTTGGTTTTTTTTTTTAATTCCTAATTTGCCCTTGATCACACTTTCTCTCATTCTATATAACTCATACACATTCTTCCATTCAATATTCATACAAAAACACATTCTTCACTCCTCTGTCCCAACTCAATTTTTTGATAATCTCAATCAATTCTCTGAAATATCCTCTCTGTAACATGATGTCGATCCAAAGATTTATTGATAGGATCAAATCGAAGAGTCAAGCCAGTTTGGATCATGGCAACACAATGAAAGAAGCTAAATCAGATACTCCAAATATAGATTTAAGCGATCCGAAAATGTGGAAACGAGTAGTTGACAACCGCACTCATATTTGTAAGCATATTACTGAGATCTCTTACGGTGGATTTTTTTACATTTAGAGGAAGTTGGAATAGTCCAATTAAAGCATACAAGATATGATCTCGAGTCCCACTAGTAAAGGAAATAATCGATAATGTAGGTTGGTAGCGTTTTTTACAATTTATACCGAGAAGTCATCCCATAAGCATGTCGAGGCCTTGGTTGAGAGATGGTGGGATACTACCCATACATTTCATGTACCGTGTGGTGAGTTGGGATTCACCCCGTTGGATTGGGCAATATTAACAGGAATATCGATCGGAGTCGATGAGAAACCACCGTGTAATGACGAGGATTATCCCTTTGTATTAATCTAGACCCGCTTCTTTCCTGAATTAACTGCCCATGATTGGAAGTCTCAAGGAATACGTTGTTCGTTCCTAAAGAAATATTTTCATAGTAGTGTGACTTAAGAAGCAAAAAATTAATAACACTAAAGTCATGATGGTTGCACCGGCATTCTTTTTTTTACTTCTTTGGTGAATCTCTTTTCTCCAATGGTACTTCAGTTGTAAGATGTGGTTAGCTTGCAACACTTGAAGATCTTACTAAAGATGGCACATATAATTAGGGGTAGTCAAGTCCTGACACTGTTATATATGTCTCTGGATTATTGTTCCGAAAATAAAGTGAACGCTTTTAACGGCCCATGGGCAAGTACTTGAGGTAACAATTAATAAAAAATTATTTAACTTTTAAATGCAATGTCATTTACTGTCTATCGAAACTAATACAACTTTTTAATTTCAGTACTGGGCTTATGAATACACACACGTATGTGTTCCAATAAGTGTAGCAATGGAGAATCTCGCCGACACGTTATTGGCCGTTGACAAACGGCCCAAAATTGTACGCTGGAATCGTGGTGAATTGAATCTTCGAAGAACGGATCAAGTTAGATACAATATCTCTGTAGCCTGATATGAACTGGAGATGCGGGCATCGGAATCTATTATATGGCAACCCTATTTGGGATCGTCATATGAGGGCGGGTATGATATTATGCTTGCAAATATCATGTCTCGTCACCGAGTTATTTTTCAGTTTTGCGAACAGGTTAAAGTCCATATTTGTATCTTAATCTACTTTTTTAAAAAATCAAATTATATCAGAAATTCATTGTTCTAAAGTTCTCATTGTGATACAGGGTGTTTGGTATCTTGATGATCGTTGTTATCGCTAATTGACTAGGATTATTGTTATACCGATAGACCCACCGATTATTAAGTTTCGAATACCACCACAAGATATTTGTCCACTTATAGACCCCTCTTATATGATCCAGCCTGTACACCAACGTATATACGATCAATATTGGGTCAAAGAATCAGTAGGTGCTATTATGAAGAAAATCTCACATGCAGAAAATATTGATTTCATCGGTATCTGGGGATCACCCAACAACATCATGGCGATGGGGATAGCATAGGAATATTGATTATAGTAGTACCGAGATGTTGAATCCAACACCCGATTTTGTGTCATCTACACAACCTGAGTATGATGATTAGATATTTGTATTTATATGGTGTAATTTATATGTGAATAATGCATGTAATTTTTCATTGTGACTAATCCAATTATCTTTGATGTAATTTATATGTTAAGAAAATATGAGATTAGTGAAAACCAACTGGAGTGTTTTTAAGAAATCTGCCATTCACGTGTAACTTTAATCCCATGATTTTCATTTACCAAAAAATGCAACGACAAACATTCATCATTCAAACCAAACCCACTGTACTTGAAGCTACTGTAAGTTTCATGACAAGCATTTGGAGACAAACATTTCATGTCATACCTAACCCAACATTTCATGTCAAACCGGGTTCATATCAATCTCTTCATATCATTTCACTCAATATTTACAATTTGTCTCCACCTTTTACTTACTATTCGGAATGTGAATGCATAGTTAATCCTAATCATATTTAACTGAAGGTCATTCTTCGATGTTATATACATCCAACACAAACCAATTCTCCTCTTCTCCAATGGCCGATATTAGCTATTCTTCTAACTCTACTTCATCAAAAGAGGAAGACGAGAGTCTTGCAAGAATTTTTAATAGCCATATGCAAATATTATCACGCCCCGCTTCCCAAAAATACGGAACACAAGCACGTGACATTGGTCCAGCGAATGACTCGCATCATCTATAAGCTGTTTACCAATTCAACTCAACAATAATAACAATACAAAATAATTGTACAGGCAATAATATCAACCACATGAACAATAATACTTGGAATAAACAATATGAAATATCCAAATACAATAATCCACCATCTGGAAACAAATAATAATATCCAGGACATAAGCTCAATACAATAATAAATCCAAACACAACGATAATAAGTTTCAATACAAAAAGTCCAATGCAATAATAATCAACTAGGAAGCATAAATATTTAGAAAGCTTGTTCTCCAATTCCTACAGGTAATTCTCCATGATTACCTGTGAACACTTCATCTAAAAAGAGGAGAAAAATTGTCTTTAGATCAAGTCATGGACAGCAAGTAGAGAAAGCAAGGAATAATAAAATAACGATATAACAATGAATTCAATGAATCAATAAGAATCAATAACAAGGGATAATAGCAATAATCAATATCAATAGTAATCGATACAATGGTCATAAACAATGATTCAAAAATCGATATCATAATACTTAAACAATATTCGATATCAATAGAAACAATAATATATAATATGCAATGTCGATGTTGCGTCAATTCGTAGGTCTATTAATCATTTTAATTTTAACTAATGCACGTACTACTGTGTCCCATATGTTCCATACCACAGGTTCGATGCATACAATCAATTTCGTTTAGACTCCAGCGGTGAATTCTATAGATCATGTGTCGGTACAATAATCATTGATACGATCACAGTATTGTTGCATGATACATTATAATGATTCACTGATACACTGATACACCAATACGATACACGAAAGATTGGGCTACAGTAGTCAGCGCTTCAACAATCAATCGATAAAATACTGGCAGACACAGTCACTATATTGTTCACTACTCAAGTCAATCCCTTAAACCATGGCTTGTTAATTATTTTATCAATGCAACAATGCATTATGTAATTCAGAGACATGAGATGAATGATAGTAACAATAGAGGAACAATAGGTTGATAAATTTGGATGAAACAAGTAGAATGATGACAATAGCATATTAGAATCATGCAATGCAACATATACACTTCAATTCATACAATACAATGATATATTTATAATTATATTAAGAAAATATGGAAAATGAAATTCTGGACAACATTAGGTCACTGTACAAAAATTAGTTTTTCCGCTGTTACAGAAATCGAAAACTGAAACCGTTAGAAATTCTAGAAACTAGACTTCCACACGATTCCAACGCATATTTAAAATACAAAATCCGACAAAAGTAGCTAAGTCAATTACATCATTCTTTACAGATTATATGTTCAGACAGAAAATCAACAACAAGTTGTTATATCTTTAGAATCAGCGAAAACTCAATTATAAAATCATTAAAAATATTCTTTAGACTCCTAAACATGTTAACTAACATTCTAGAAATTATCAAAGCATTATTCTAACATTATTTTAGCTTTTTAATAGTTTAAACATGAAAACATACATGAATCTGAAATTCTGAAAATAAAACACAGCAGTAGTAAATCATCATAACTTTTATAATATAACTCGGAACTTAAAGATCTTAGATGTTCTGAAAACAAAAAATATAGGTCTATAACTCGTATTCAGAAAGTTATTTATTTTGAGATCAAATACCGGGTCGAAAACGTCATACAAATTCCAGATAGCAAGTAACATACATATTTTTGATATATTTGATAAAATAAGGTGATTTAAACATGATGGGTATCAATTCCATAGTCGATAAATCTTATAATCAGCATGGTGGGTGTGATAGCATGATAAACACGATTAAGAATACACACATACACTATTTTAACAACAACCAAAATCAATCGATCAATCAACATACACCTAGCAATTATTTCTACAATAGCTTAATTGTGTTGTAATTGTATGAATAACCCTATTATGAATATTACATGAATACATGAAAGATTCAATTTTCGGAGTCAACAAAGGCATGGAGTCAAGAATATTTGGGTTAGCTCATGTAAACCCTCAATATACTCAACGAAAGTGAAAAACAATATACGATACGATGAATGATTGGATCTACTTGCAAGAATTTCAAAAAAAAAACTTGAATTTGATACGAGATTCAATTCAAGAGGAAAAATAACTTGCCTTATGGACGATTAATTTGAATACCAAAGAAGAACAGGAAGAGAATCCCGGAGCAACAAACCCACGAATAATTACGTGCAAACTACCTGCACAAGAAACACCAAAGCAACAACCGCAAGAGCAGTCAACAGTAAAGAGAGCCACGACAGCAGGCTGACGTCGTCGCTATGGGGATTGGCGTCGAGCGATGGAGGAAGACAGTCAGGGGTCGACTGACGGTTGACAGGAGCTGTTGTCGCCGAGGAATAGAGGAGCAGTGGCGGCTCGATGGGTTGGGTCTGGCTCAAGCGGGATTGGGTGCCCTCAACGGGAGAGGGAGTAAGTCGGTGCTGGGGATCACCGGAAATGAGTTCGGGGAAGATGAAGTTTGGTTTGGGCAGGAAAGTTGGAGTTCAGTAGATGGGTTGACAATCGGGAGAGAGAGAAGAGAGAGGAGAGAGACGGGTAGGAATTAGGGTTTGTATTTTGTGGTTTTAGGGTTTGCAATAGGATTGTATTTATATAGTGCAATTAGGTTGTTGGATTAATGGGCTAGGATCCAATAATAATGGGTTTTGGTCTAGAAACAATTGCAATTGGGTTTGGGTTCAATAAGAGGTGAATTTAAGGACAATAGGGTTTTAATAAAATACTCACAATCAAATAAAAATGGGATCAACAAGAAGATAGCTCAACAAGAAGAACAAAAGTAATTCATGAACAAAATTTAACTAAGATGATCAAGAAAAATAGAGTATTTTATTCAATTGCAAATAAAATATTACAATGACGGATAAAATGAAAAGAAAGAAAACGGTAGTTACTATCCTACCCACCTTACAATAAAATTTCATCCTCAAAATTTAAGCAAGTGGTAGTAGGGTAACCCCGAAGAAAAGAAAAGAACTATACAAAAAGATAGGAAAACTTATTCTGAATCTCTTCTTCAAGCTCCCAGTCGACTCACCCGGTGAGTGAGAATTCCAAGCAACTCGAATCAATTTGATAACCTTATTCTTCAAAATATTCTCCCGTCAGTCCATAATCCAAACCAGACAGATCTCACAGGACAAATCTGGTCGAATAGACAATTCCGAGTAGTCAATAACATGACTATCATCCCTGACATACTTCCTGAGTTGAGAGACATGGAAGACATTATGCACTCCAAATAGAGCTGACGGCAATACGAGTCTATAGGCCACCTTAGCTACTCGCTCCACCACATCAAACGGACCAATGAATCTAGGGCATAGCTTGCCCCCTCCTCCAAACTGAATAACACATCTCCATGGCAATAACTTGAGGAATACATGGTCACCCACTTTGAATTCCAACAGTCTCTTGTGAATGTATGCCCATTTCCTCTGTCTGTCCTGAGCTGCAAGAAGATACTTCCTGATTTGGGCCACTGCATCAACAGCCCTTGGGATCAACTCTGGCCCCAAAAGCTTCCCCTCACCAATGTCATTCCAGCACACTGGTGATCTACACTTCCGACCATACAAAGCTTCATACGGAGTTGCCTTAAGATTTTCTTGGTGGCTATTATTGTATGAAAACTCCAGCAAGTGTTGATGATATTCCCAAGATCCTCCAAACTGAAGAACACAGGATTTCAACATATCCTCCAATGTTTGAATAGTCCTCTCTGATTGCCCATCTGTCTGCAGATGGAATGTAGTACTGAATCTCAGCTTACTCCCAAGACTGTTCTGAAGACTCCCAAAATTAAGATTTGAATCTAGTATCTCTGTTTGATATAATATTGACAGGGACCCATGCAATCTCACAATCTCCTGCATGTACTTCTCTATAAGGCTCTCCGTAAACTGACCCACTCTGAAGAGAATAAAATGAGCACACTTCGTCAAGTGATCCAGAATCACCCAGATGGCATTGTGACCCTTGAGACTTTTGGGCAAACTAGTCACCAAATCCATGGTAATATTCTCCTACTTTCACTCCAGAATAGGAAGCGGTTGAAGAAGTCTATCAGTCCTCTGATGTTTTGCTTTCACTTGCTGACAAATCAGACACTGCAAAACAAATCTAGCAGCAGCTCTCTTCATACCATGTCACTAGAAATGCAACTTCGTACCATCGAGATGAATAGAATATGGCGAACAGTAATCTTCTTCAAGTAGCTTCTGCCTGACTTCCCCTTTCAGAACACATAGGTCCCAAAGCGGAGAGATCCATCCTCATAAATCACCATATCAGTCCTTGAACCAGCTTCAACTTCAGTCCAAAACTTCTGTAACTGCACATCACCAGACTGTGCTTCCTTTATCTGGTCCACCAAAGACGACTGCAACTGAAACACCATACAACTCTGCTCGGAACCAGACAAAATCACTTCCAAATCTAATCTCCTCATAGCTTCCACAAGCTCATCCTGCTCAATGAGAACCATAGCAATCGATCTTCTGCTCAAAGCATCAAGCACCAAATTAATCTTGCCAGGATGATACTACAAACTGATGTCATAATCCGCCATCAATTCCAACCATCTTCTTTGCCTCATATTCAATTCCTTCTGAGTGAACACATACTTGAGACTTTTATGGTCAGTGAAGAGCTCCACTCGGTCTCCAAGTGAGTATTGCCTCTAAAACTTCAAGGCAAAGATCACAGCTGCAAGCTCCAAATCATATGTAAGATAATTCTTCTCATGCGGCCTTAATTGTCTAGATGTATATGCGACAACCTTGCCTCGTTGCATCAAAACAGTACCCAAACCTTTTCTTGAAGCATCACAGTGAATTAAGAAACCTCCTGATCCATCCGGTAAGTCAACACAGGTGCTGATGTCAACCGATTCTTAAGTTCAACGAAGGCTTCATCACAGGATTCATCCCACACAAACTTCTGATCCTTCCCAGTTAACTTGGTCAATGGCCTGACAATCTTCGAGAAATCCCGAATACCCCGTTAGACCAAGAAAACTCCGAACTTCAGATACTGACTTCGGTGTCGGCCAATCTTTAACTGCAGAGATCTTGGACGGATCAACAGAAACTCCATCACCAGAAATAATATGGCCCAAGAATGCCACACGATCCAGCCAAAACTCACACTTGCTAAGCTTTCCATAAAGCTGATTCTCCCTCAATGTTTGCAAAATAGCATTCAAGTGTTCAGCATGCTCATCACAATTCCGAGAATAGACGAGAATATCATCAATGAACACCACAACAAACTTGTCCAAAAAGGGAGAGAAAACCTGATTCATCAAGCTCATGAACACAGCTGGAGCATTATAAACTCCGAAAGGCATCACCAAGAATTCATAGTGCCCATATCTTGTACGAAAAGTAGTCTTCTGTACATCCTCAGCTTTCACTTTAACCTGATGGTAACCAGAACGAAGATCAAGCTTCGAAAATATAGAAGCGCCTCCCAATTGATCAAATAAGTCATCAATCATTGGCAGCAGATACTGGTTCTTCACTGTGACATTATTGAGCTCGTAGTAGTCAATACACAACCTACGACTACCATCCTTCTTATTGACGAACAGTACCGGAGCTCCCCAAGGTGAAATACTCGGCCTGATAAAACCCCTATCCAGCAACTCCTAAATCTGCTCCTTCAACTCAGCCAACTCAACAAGAGCCATTCTGTACGGACTCTTAGAGATTGGAGCTATACTCGGCTGAACATCAATACTGAACACCACTTCACGATCTGACGATAATCCCGGTAATTCCTCAAGAAAAACATTAAGAAAGTCTCACACAACCAATGGTGCAACATTCCCATATGCACACACTTCTTCCATCACTCCAACTTCCTAACTTGCCAACTTCTCCACACAAGCAAGCGGTGTTTCACAGGCACAGAATTCAAATTCCTGACATCCTGGCATTCGGAACACCACCTTCTTCACACGGCAGTCGATTACAGCATGAGTGACACCAAGCCAATCCATCTCCAAGATAACATCAAAACCAGAATTGTTGATGACAATCAGATCAACAACAAAGTCAACACCACTAATAACCAAAGGACTTTGCTCACAGATCTGAGAACACACGACAACACCTCCACCTATAGTAATATTCTATGCTGCTAGCATAGCACTGCTAACCAAGTGATGTAGGTCGACGAAGCGGGAAGAATCAAAGGAATGAGTTGCACTAGAGTCAAAAAGAACATTAGCGGGAAAGGAGTGGACAATGAGAATTCCTAGCAAGAAGTCAAAGATCAGACATAATATGCAGAAAGCAAAATGCAAGAACTAGGCAAGAATGGAAGGATAACATGATAAAGCAACAGAATAGAATAACAAGATAGCAAGGAAGAATGAAAAATAAAATCCAAATAAACAAAACTAAAGATATACCTACAACAATGCCCAAAGCGGTTTCAGCATCCGGTGCAGTCAGGTTGTAGGCCTTACCACGACCTACAGGAAGATTACCCCTAGGAGCGGTTGTAACATCCTGAATTTTCAAATATAAATTTTTTTATTGTTTTCACGTGTCTTGCATGTGCAATTTAATATGTATATTTTTAGCCTTAAAAAGTATTCTTATATCATGAATAAACATTTCTTCTCTTTTAAAATTAAAGCGTATTATTAATCTTTAGGCCTAATAGTCTTATTCTAGCTCACTTAAATAAATTAATTATTTTAATTAGAGAGGCCATGGATTTTAGCCCACCTAATTGGCCCACTAGTTAATTTTAATAATAATTAATACAACTTGTAGTGTAGACTTGATCTAGTAGAAAATAAATTAACAATTTAATGTACAAACTAGTTTGTAGAATGCATAGTGTGACACGTGCATTTCACATGCACGTGCATTGCACATGCACGTGCAATTTGGTTGTGAAGACTTGGCCAGCCCATAGCTTGGAGAGATGGGGAGAGTGGAGGAGTGGAGGAGTGGTTATTTGATCAAGGGTAGTTCTTCTAACTCCCAAATGCATCCTAACCTCTCATCTAAACTCATCCCAACCCTCCATTTGAGCTTGAGTTGTGTATAAATACCCCCCCCCCTGTCTTCTTCATTACTTGCATTAAAAATAGGAGGAGAAGGGAGCCATTCGTACGTTCAAGGAGTTTCTTAGGAGTTTCTATTTGTTTCTTCAATAAGGTGGACAATTTCTCAAACTTCTAACATAAATACCATGCTACGATTTTAAATTGTCAACATGTTAGAAACAAGTAGGAAAAGTTGCTTGGTACTTGTTTGAAGAGACTAGTAGGAAAAGAAACTCTAGTTTACCCACATGAAAAGTTAGTAAAATGAATTGAATTGTGTTAATTAAGATTTGTTATGATGCTTTGTTAGTATATTTGCATGCTAGAATACATATGAATTGATAAAACATGTTTATATGAAAATTTGTGCTTATGAATGTGTTGTAGAATGCAATATGTGAAAATTTGCTCTTATGAATGAATTGTAGAATGCAAAATAATGGCTATGGATTGGGGATAAATTGATTAGTTGCAACAAGTATGTTTTAATTGCATTTTATGAGTACTATTATATTCACTAGATTATCATCTATTTTGTCTCTTTGAAACACAAGAAAAACATTAGTTTTGGTAAATATAAGACTAATTTAAGAGCTTGATTTTGCTAAAGAATGAAAGAGAAAAAAAATTGTATGAACACATTGTGAATAAAAGGGGAATATGTTGAGATTCATCTAAAAATGATTTTTTTTTCTATGTCGAAAATGTATTCATGATCCACTTTTCAAAGAACTAAAGAGAAATAGTCTACTATGTGTTTAAAAATGAGTTTTTGACAATCTAAGAAAATATAAGTTACTGTTATCAAAGAAACAATATTCTGGAAAAGATCTAGATTTTCGTAAGTACAAATTAATTGAGAAAAATCAAGTTTACTAAAAGAAGAACTAGATTCAATGCAATTTATACAAAAAATGTTTAATCGAGTTCTATACCGGTTAGTTACTCGAGACCTACTGGTCTTCGGGTGCATTTTGGGTGTGTTACTGTAGCTAAGTGGAGCATTTGGTCTTGGGTTCGATTCTCTCAAGAGACTCTATTTTTTTTCTAAAATTCGATTTTTATTTCAAAACAAAAACTAGACTTTAAATACATCTCAAGCCTATTCTATAACAGTTAGTCACTATTGGACTTACTGGTTCTCGGGTGCGATTTAGGGTGGTTACTGTTCATGAGTGGGGGGTTCGGCCTGGGTTTGAATCCGGCCTTTCGCCACTGTTTTGGGAATTTGATTTTTTTTCTTCTATTATGATTTTTTTAATAGTTTTTAATGTATAAAAAATTGAGAAAAAAATATTAAAATTCTTCAAAAATACTTGGACTTCATGAAAATTATTTCTACAATATTTGACTTATTATAAAGGGAATTAGAAGTAAATTTTGAGAAGAATGGATAAACTTGCTTAGAATGTGATTTTGATAAATTAAAAAAAAAGAGTATTTTTTAATATAAAGATTTTTCGTAAGAGATCTAAAATGAGATTTTTGACATGGAAGTATTGAGTAAGATTAAATATGAAATGGTTGTTTAAAACCATGCAAATGTGCATAGAAAATGAAGTAAAAGAAACATGATGAAATATGGAATTTGTAAATACGAACTCTCATTTTTATGAATATGAAGCGAGTTGACACTAGAGTTTAGCTAAGTCCTTACATCAGCATGAATAAAATTTTGAAAGAGAAATGTGATAAATAAATACCCAGATTGGGTCATGATTAACAGTTGATGTTTAAGACCAATGTAGTGGTAACACTAACTCTAGGATATTAAATTGTTTTCATGATTCAATTATCTAAGTATTAAACACATAGTGAAGATGTGATGAAAGTAAGAGAAAAACACAAGTATGAGGACCTCAGATCTACGGTGTCAGAGTGTTCACAGACTGTCTACATGATGCGTCATGTCATGACGTGAATACAGAATTATCGGGACCGTTGCAATGCTTGTGAGGTGTTCGGTGACTAGATAGTGCCATTGTCCCATGCCGGAGGCGAATTGTCCATAGACTGTCTACATGATGCATCATGTCATGATGTGGGATTCCCTCCACGTTGTCTGGACATGGGCTTGTAACTCATAGAACATCTAGGATACTTACCGTAGTTACTGTAGTAGTCTAACTCATAGTGAGGGAATCAACCCTACAAAGTGAAGAACAATTAAGGGCTTGCTCTCAGACCTATGTAGTATGGGATGCATAGAATCCGAACAAGTGTGCATTAGTGTCATTAAATATAAATAACTGCATTAAGGACTAAGGGCACATTCACACACGTCATAAATAAGACAGTCCCCCTTAGCTTTATTTGTGACAAGTGTGTGCTTTCTAAGTAAGAGAAATTGATGTATTATATCCTAGCGTCAGTTGTATGCAACTGACGTGCCCACAATTTCTATGCAGGATAAAGTGAATGACAAGACTAAAGAATGAATGCTGCTTTGAGAAATGTTCAAGTTGTTATTTAAATCTTGTACCATGTTGTAATTTATAATTCCGCTGCGTTAATGTAATCATTGTTGTATAAAAGTTTTAATTCCTTGTAAAATTGTACGAAGTGAAGTGTAAAGATCCTGTGGAACTTCGAATTCAGTCTTATTTGGAATTTGGGGTGTTACAGAGTGGTTTCAGAGCCACGCTTCCAAGTAGTACAAATTTATAAGGAACAACACCCTAGAGTGGACATTAGAGTGTGAGTTGGGTATAGAGATTTAAATGTAAGCTACTTACATTTGTGTTGCTCTATGATTGAGGCTTCTTTTTCTCCCTTCCCCAAGATGATGAACCACCATGACCTCGCAGTCGATGATTATTGGCACATAATCGAAGAGGACTACTACCCTGGACAAGGAGATTCCGACGAAGAAGATCCCGAGGAATATGAAGGAGAATGGCCCGAGTTCCGAGAGACCACTCCGCCTCCAGAATCATCAGACATTTCATCCGTCGAGGAATAGCCAGTTCCAGGAGGTCTCATCGAGTCTCTTCAGAGGCAGGTGGAGACTCAGAGGGAGTGAGCAGATCTATTGCAGTCCCACTGTGCGAAATGCAAGGAGAACATTGCACCCCTCAGTCATCGTGTTTGGAAACTCGAGAAGAGTAAGAAAATGTATGATGTACTGAAGGAAGAAGTGGCAGAACTATGGAAAGTGCTTGGGGAAGCAAAGAGGAACCGTAGGGATTGGAATGTTGTATCTTCGCAATGCTTTTCCCTTGATGTCAGACGATGTTTTAAATTTGAATGTACAAAGTTTGAATTCAGTGAAATAAAATAAGTTGATTTAAATTCATATTTTCTACTTCGAATTTAATGGATCTTTTGAATCAGAGTATGGCTGGAAGAAGATCAAGGAATGGAGAAGGACTTGACCCAGCTGTGGACTCGACTTGGAAACTGAGTTGGCTAGAGTCTATCAGACCCTCAACGTCATAGCCAGAACCAAAACCATAGGGGGATGCCTGCAAATCCAATTCCCGCGGCAATCAAACTTGTGGATTCATTCAAGAGGATGAATCCACCAATGTTTGAAGGGAAGTCAGACCCAGATGCAGCTGACAATTAGATTTGGCAAGTCGATACTATCTTGGAAGTCTTGGAAACTTCAGAAGGTAGTAAGATGAAGCTGGCTACACTGCAGCTTGAGAAGGATGTAGCTGTATGGTGGCAGTCGATGAAGCTGACTATGGGAAATGGTGTTATCGGCTTGGAGGAATTCTTGGAAGAGTTCCGTGGTCACTACTTTACATCCGATGTCTAAGAGAAGAAAGCAATGGAGTTCCTGGCACTGCAGCAGGGAGGCATGTCTATCAGGGAGTATGAGACAAGATTTACTCAACTTTCGAGGTATGCACCCGAAATTGTGATGGACGAGGTGAAGAAATCTCGGAAGTTCGAGCATGGATTAAGGCCGAGTCTGAAATCAAAGATTTTACCCTTTGGTATCAGGAGATTTGACAAGTTAATCAAGCGAGCTGCAGCTACAAAGGCAGATATGGAGCAGTTTCATGCCGCCCAGAATAGAAGGAACAATTCGAATGTCAGGAAGAGGCCCACAGTTTCTGGGAATGTCAGAGGGCAGCCGCCAGCTCAAAGGTTCAAACCTACTGGGGCGAATGCTGCCATTGTGGCTAGAAGACTCAAAAATGGTTGGGTGAGACCCCCTGTACCGACTTGTTTCAATTGTGGAGACACAGGTCATTACTGGTCTCACTGTCCCAAGTAGCAGAATGTCGCCCGGAGTGGACCACCGCAGCAGGTTGGGAAGAAGTCGTACCAGTAGGGGCGAATATTTGCCTTGACTGAGGCCGACGCTGATGAAGTGGATCACGTCATTACTGGAGAACTTTTATTAAATGGAAAGAAAGTTGTTATTCTGTTCGATACTGGATCCTCTCATACTTTTGTATCTCCTAATTTTGCTAAAGTTTTGGGAGTCGAACCGAAGGTCGTTCCAGGCAAGGTCTTAGCAGTAGCTACTCCATCAGGAAAGACTTTGACCACTGATCGGAACTATGCAGACTGCAAGATCGAGATTGGAGACAGGATTTTCGGGATTGATCTGATCGAGCTGAATATCCTAGGGGTCAATGTTATTATTGGCATTGATTGGATATCGGTGAACAGTGCGAACACCGAGTGTAAGACCAAGGAAGTAACAGTGAAGGCTTCGAGAGGGTCCTGAAGTTACATTCTAGGGGAAGAAGAGATGTTCAGATTTGGTGGCAGCTATCAGCAAGAAGAAGGTTCCTATAGAGGTACAGCAGATTCCAGTGATTCGGGATTACCCGACTGTGTTCTTGAAAGATTTGCTCGGGTTACCCCCGCATCGTGATGTAAAGTTCAGCATCACTATCTGGCCAGGGAGTGCACCCATTTCCAAGGTAGCGTATAGGATGGCGTGGAGCAGGATGAAGTTAAACTGTAACACCCCGCAAAATTGAAAATTACAATTTTGCCCCTGTGTTACGCAAGTGTATTTTGTAACGTGTTATCACCACGTATCTTGATTTCCGACTATTTATGCACTTCCCGTATGGATTTTTACACTATTTTGAGTCAATAAAAATATCAAATTTCAATCTCTGCATTTTACGTGCTTTTTACATATTTTTGGTGCACGTATCGATTATGTGTTTCCGCCGCTACATGTAATATTTTATATGCATTTAAATTATTTATTTTATGTATTCACATCCATTTTCATAAAACGAAAATTCATTTTTACCTATTTTGATTAAAATGATTTTTGTACGTGAAACACACGTGTTTCCTACGTACGTAGTAATTACGTCAAAGAATATATAAAAATTTATAAATATATTTTTATATTTTATTTTTATTATTTTATTATTTTTTTGTTGATAAAAGTCAATTTTCAAATTTCTATGTTTTACGTGCAATGCACGTGTTTTCGGCGAATATATTTGAGCATATTTATTTTCGAAATAAATTTTGGAGTGTGTAACACCCCGTATAATTTCTAAAAAGTATAAGTATAAAGTATATATATATATATAGAGAGAGAGACCCAAATCCCTACAATTCTCTTGCACCAAAACAAAAGAAAAAGAGAAGTAAGAAAGAAAGAAAATAGAGAGATAAAAGAAAGAGAGTGAGGATTCTTGTGCTTGGAGCCATAGCTAGGAGAGGAAGGTTGCTAGGAGCTAGAAGTGCTTGTGGAGCTAGGAGCAAGAAGGAACCTCTTATTTGTAGTCTTCATTCTTCAACTAAGGTGGGTGGTTTCTTGCTTTCTAGTTATAAAGAACAAATGCATGCTAATAATAACAAATGAGGAATTGTGATTTGTGTGTGACATGGATGGTAACGAAAAATGCTAGGTAAATAGTTTAACATTATGTTAGTGGATGATCTTCTTACTTGCTAATGTAGGATATTGCATGCTAAAAAATGAGTAGAATGTTGATATGAATGACTGGACTCTTGTTAAAATAAAAGTTATATTGTTGTTATACCTTGCTAACTAAAGAAAAGAAGTACTTGATAATATGAACCACGCTAATATGTTTGCATAACCTTGTGGTTATAATAGTGTTAACATATGTGTATAATTTCAATAAGAAATTATGAATGAAAATCATGCTAGTAATTTTGAATTAGTTGATGAGAAGATATTGATATGTAGGAAAATTTTATGCTAATATACATGCTATGAATAATATGGGTGTGATTAAATAATAGAAGATTTAGTTGTAAGAGTTGACACCATGATTCATGTTAAAATACTTATAAAACCTCATGTTTGGTAAATTTATATTTTTGAATAAAAAGTAGTTTTACTTTACACCTTTGTGATGAAAAATAAAAGATGATTATTTTGCCATGCATGAATAAAAGGAAAGAATAGATTGTATGAAAAAGATTAGAAATATTTTTCTTGATAGCAAATATAGTAATTTTTGATTAGTTTTGCTAATGGAATCATGTAATTGGTTATAAAAGAAACAAACTGATTTCAAAAATCAATAGATGCAAATTTTGTTTTCTAATAAAAAGAAACATTAAAAGTTAGATAATATACACGAAATATAGATTGGAAAATGTGGGTTACTGTTAGAGATTTTATCTCGGTTGTTACAAATTTATTTCAGTCTAATAGGAGAATTAGAATCAATGAGCATCGAATACATTCTTTTGGGAAAGAAATTGAATAACAGAAGAACTTTAATAAAAGTCTAGAAAGCTCACTTATATCGATGAGTACGCTCGACCTAGTGGTCTGGCTCTGCGATGGTCTTTCTAGCTGGCTCGGGTTCGACCCATGCAGATCCCAGAACTTTTCCTTTTTTTGTTGTTTTCAATTAAACCAGAGAATAGAACTAAAGGGGGTTAGAGTGTACATTTGGACACTCAGTCCATAAGGACTGAGCGGCTATCGGCTGGGTGATTGGGTGCTAACTAGGTGCTCACGGGTTTGAAGCCCATTGTGAGCTTTACTTTTTTTTGTTATTTTATTTGTGGTTATTATTTTGCTTTGGGGATTTTTTTTGAGATAGACTAAAAATCTGAGAATGAATCCTAATACTCAATTAAAATGAAAGGAGATTATTTGAAAATGTACTTTAGAAATGTGAAGTAAATAAAAGTAACTTTTGAAAAAGATTGTGTTTTTATCTTCAAAAACTAAATCATTTAAGATCATGATTTGTGTTATTAAAAGAAAAGTAATTGTGAGATGATTGTTTTTGATGGGAATGGCTTATTTTATACTTGGTTATTCTTGCAAGTGATCAAATTATGTTGGTGAAAGGAATTATTATTTCGATAATTTTTATGAAATCATGAATTAGAGTTAAGATGGAACATTAATCATATTTTTGTGAGCAATTAAAATGATGAAATGATCTAGGTTTAAGACATGACTATGAAAGGGTATGTGTACCCATAATTCTTATGCATGAATGGTTGAGTTTTGAGTTAGTAAAATCTTATTACCGGTAAATGTTGAAATGAAAGAATTGAGATATAAATTTTGAGATAGGGGTGTAAATCTATCTCGGTAATGGTGATTAAGACCGGTAAGAGATAAGACTAATTCTAGGCTTGGAAATCTATTTATGTCTTGAACTAAGATAATTAGGCACTTAGGTGAAGTTGTAGTAAACCTGGGAAAATGTAAGTGGGGTGCTCTATATAGTCGGCGGTGGACTCCGAGGCTATAGACCCGGTTGGTGGACTGAGGTTGCTCCGTGGGAGACGGAATATTGTATTTTAAATCCGAGACTATGAGGACGGGGTCAGCGGTGGACTCCGGGATCTTGAGTAGTCGGACGGGTAGTTTTGTTTACCGTCTCCAATGTATATATATATATACCGAGCTAAAAGGTCACATACGGGATGATTCGCACGATGTGGAATCTGTTATAACAGTCAGCGGTGGACTCCGGGGCTGGGATTCAAATTCGTGGAATGATCTGAACCTTGTTTTACTATCGGGTAGTTATCATGGCGAGGGATCGAGGCCCTTATTATGGAGTACGTAGGCACTTGCCCTCGGACCTATGTAGTATGGGATGCATAGAATCCAAACAAGTGTGCATTAGTGTCATCCTAGTATAGAAATGTGTGCATTAGGCATTAAGGCATGGCATACACTTATGTTTAGGATTATCACTTCTGACACTTTACTTGTTCATTCAATCTTTTTATGATTTGTTAAAGTAATGAGATCGTTATACTATTCCCGGCATAGAGAGGATAGCCGTGTATAACATTTCGTCAATTGTAAGTGACTAACGTGCCCACAGTCTTACATGCAGGTAATGGATGTTCATGAAGCTATAAAGTGGATATGATGATGCTGTTTTATTTTAAAGATATTGTAAATGTTTCATTGTAAATTTTATTCTTCCGCTGTGTAAAAAAAAACCAAGTTGTATATGAACTCTGATGTACTGTTGAAAAAGTTTTTAAATTCCTTATAAAATTGTACGAAGTGAAGTAAAGATCCTGTGGAATCTCGAATTCATCCTTATTTGGAATTCGGGGTGTTACATAAACGGCAGATTGAGGAACTTTTGCGAAAAGGTTTTATTCAGCCGAGTGTGTCACCTTGGATTGATGACCTGTTCAAAATAAATATCCTATTCCATGAATTGATGACCTGTTCGATCGTTTATAAGGAACAACTATTTTCTCCAAAATAGACATTCAATCGGGATACCATCAGGTTCGAGTTAAAGCAGAAGATGTGGATAAACTGCATTCAGAACTCGACATGGGCATTACGAATTCTTAGTTATGTCATTCGGAGTGACGAATGCACCTGCAATCTTTATGGACATGATGAACAGAGTTCTGAGGTCGTTTATTGGTTCTTTCGTCATGGTGTTTATCGACGATATTCTAGTGTACTCCAAGTCGGAGGAGGAGCACATTGAGCATCTGGCTGAGGTTCTGAAGAAGCTTCAGGAGCATGAGTTGTATGCCAAGTTATCCAAGTGAGATTTCTGGAAATCTGAAGTGGCATTCCTGGGTCATATCGTTTCTAGGGAGGGAGTGGCTACTGATCCTCAGAAGATAGAGGCAGTGAAGGATTGGGCAAGGCCTACTACGGTGAAGGAAACCAGAAGTTTTCTTGGATTAACTGGATACTACAGGAGGTTTATTCAAGGCTATGCTCAAATAGTCGTACCGCTCACTGGTCTGACCAAGAAGAATGTAAATTTCAAGTGGACTGAGCAGTGTGAGACGAGCTTTCAGGAGTTAAAAGAGAAGTTGACTACTGCTTCCATTTTGGCTTTGCCTAGAGCAGATGTTGAGTATGATGTTTACAGCGATACTTCACATCGTGGGCTTGGTTGTGTCTTGATGCAAGAGGGAAAAGTAATCGCTTATGGGTCTAGGCAACTAAGACCGCATAAGAAGAATTATTCGACTCATGATCTGGAGTTGTCTGCGATTATCTTTGCCTTGAAGCAATGGAGACATTACGTGTACGGTGAGAAACTAAACATGTATACGGACCATAAAAGCTTGAAGTACATTTATCAGCAGAAACACCTGAATCTGAGGCAACGAAGATGGCTGGAAGTAGGGATGCTTTCGGATCGGATACGGATCGGATATTGGCTATACCAACATCCGTATCCGCAATCCAAAGACGGATTTGGATACGGATACGGATATGATTCGGAAAATAAAAATCATATCCGTATCCACAATTTTCGGATACGGATGCGAATCGGATACGGTCTACCGGATAATGGATACGAATTCGGATAACAAATATAAAGTTTTTGCTATTTATTTCTTAACTAGTACTTATACATGTATATCACTGAATTGTGAATATCAATTTTTATATCTAATAACAAAATAGAAATCAACAGAACAAAAAAGGAGAATGAAAATTTATTTCAAATATATACAACTCCTATAAAAAATGAATATAATACGCGCTTACTTGTCTATGTTGCATTGGTTTGAAACTGACTCTTTAACTTCTTTTACCAGGATGATGTGGCGTCATTGAAAAAGATAGCACTTGGGAAGAACTGCAGTAATGCAGAAAAGTTAACAATGACAATGTATAAATTATTTCTTCATTCTTAAAAAAATAGCAGAATTTGTACTTGTATATAAATTTGGCTCAATGCCTCAACTGTTACAAGAAATTATTATACTAAGCAACTTACCATTATTTCTCTTTCTGTATTAGTTTTGAAATGCTCCAAGTTTGTTTACTTGTAAATAATTGTTATTTCTATTTTGTCAAGTTACAGAAGTCCCAATTTGAATTGTCCAGGACCAATTTATAGTATAATTCAAACAAACGTATATTGAGAGCTTATAAATGTTGAGAATCTCTACTCTTCGATCACTTCCATAACAGAACATGCTCACCCACACATCTTTTATGATCTTTTCCATATATACTCTTCACTCTCTTACAGTTCCTCCCGAGCCGATTACCAAAAAGACCTTCAACAGTTAACCATGGAGTAAAAGATGACGACTAGTGCCCGGATCTGCTATTTTTGAAAGCTTATATAATAGCTGAAAGAAACAAAAAAATAAGGGGTCAGACCTTTAAATATCACAAATGATATATATTCAAAATATATTGCTAGGAGGATGGATTGTTGAGACCAAAAATATTCAAAATATATTGCTAATCTACTGTTCCATTATTTGTCTTGCCAAATTATCATCTCAACACATCATATTCATTGAGTCCAAACATTATCCTTCTTCTCTTTCATTTGTTATAAAATAACAAGACAAATAAATCACAATAATATATGCTCACCTCCCTAAGAACATCAGTCATGGCAGTTTCTGAAGGTGCCACTCGCAACTTCAACAGATGTGACTTGTGGAAAACCTAAATGTTAGCAGAAAACAAACAATTGGTAGTGATCAATAATCATGTCCAGTTGAGTTATTTACCTATTCATGTAATCTAGAATTGCTGGAATTAAGCTAAACCAATAATCAATTTAGATCCATGCCAATTAACTGCTATGAGGTGAAGTTGCAAATAGCTTGGCTGATCACAACCTCAACATGTAGAATCTCAAATATTTATACAAAGAAAAACATAATACAGAAATAATGAAAAGACAACTTCAAATGGATTGGAGAAATAAGTGTGCATAAATAATGACATAATGTGCTTTCAGACCACTCAAGATATGCAGTATTCTCAATGGTGATATGCAACAACACTCCATGAATCAGCACTTCGGAGGTTAGGGCTGGATAGATGTTAGGAAAAGACTATTTCTGCACTTATTTGTCATTAACATGGTGGCAAGATGAGTCTCGCCCCATACCCAGGACAGGATACATCTGGTGGCGAAGAATTGTCTTCTAGTAGAAATGAGGGGGTAGGAGAGCTAACTGCTAGAGTAAATGCATACTATATGAACCTATTGTATATAGACATATAAAACACGAATAAGTAAAAAGCAAGTTTGCAAATAAACAGAGATGACATAATGTGTAGTGTAATATTCAGACATGTGGTTATGCCTAATGAGTAATGTTTCTAAAGCAGCTTGAAAATGCTACTACTATACTAATGCAGACACAATTATTAACAAGTAAAAAGGATCTAGTACCTTGATGTGAAGAAGGTAATCTACATATCAATTGAAGCAGTTCTACTTAGTAGGAATAGCATCAACATTTATTTAAAAAGGAAAGATAAAATGCATAAAGAAGGTACCTTCATTGCATATTGATTCCCATCTCTAATATTTCGATACAAAACCTACAAAAAATGTAAACTAATTACTTGACAAGCATTCTTAAAGAAACATAAGTTAACAAGCTTAAGCAAGTAACTGATAATAGTAATATAACTAATCTTACCACTTTGCCATAGCTTCCAGAGCCAATTCTACCCTCCCTAACATATTCATTGACCATTTTATTTCCATTTTCATCCTGAACGAAGTAAAGACAGAACAAATGAGTTTCTTAAATAAATAAATGAGTGGCTGGCGACGGGGCTCGCGACGGGGCTTGCGACGGGGCGCTGGCGACGGGGGAGAAGAGGAAGGGACGAAGTCACGAAGGTCGAAGGGTCGATTTGGGATTTGGGATCTGTCGATTTGGGATTTGAGAGTGGTGAACAGTGAATACTCGATTTGGGATTAGTAGTCTGGGACTCTAAAGTTTACCAAATATGATATAATATAACTATTAAATATATTTATTAAATAAATAAATATTAAATTAAGCGGATATCCGTATCTGAATCCGCTTTTTTATGAATATCCGTATCCGTATCCGAATCCGAATTTTTTTGGATTTGGATATCCGAATCCGTATCCGTATCCGCCCGGATACGGATTTTTCATATCCGTATCCGCCAAAAAATCGGATTCGGATGCGGATCGAATCGGATATATCCTTATCCGAAAGCATCCCTAGCTGGAAGTACTTGAGGATATTCGTCTAGAGATTAAGTTCCATCCGGGGAAGGCTAATATTGTTGCTGATGCACTTAGCCATAAAAGCAGCTTGGCCAGGTTGATTACGACCCAGAGGCATCTTGCAAAGGAGCTAGATCGGGCTGGTATTAAGGTTGTTGTGCAAGGTTTAGGAGCATCTTTGGCACAGCTAAGGCTTCAGCCCACGCTGAATAAAAGGATAATAGTGGGTTAGAAGGAAGATGCAGAGATTCAGAAGATGAAGGAGCAGGTTGGTGCTGACAGATTGTCAGAGTTTCAGATCAGGAATGAAGTGTTGTGGTTTGAAGAGAGGCTATGTGTTCCGGATCAATCAGATTTGAAGGAGAGTATTCTCCAGGAGGCACATTCTACTCTTTTTTCTGTACATCCTAGGAGTACCAAGATGTACAAGGACATCAAGAAATATTTCTGGTGATCAGGTTTGAAGCGGGATGTGGCTGCGCATGTGGCGAGGTATGAGATTTGCCAGCAGGTGAAAGCCGAGAATCAGAAGCCCAGAGGTTTATTGTAACCGTTACCCATTCCGGAATAGAAGTGGGATAACATCAGCATGGATTTCATCACGGGTTTGCCCAAGAGTTCAAAGGATAATGATGCGATTTGGGTCATAGTCGATCGACTAACCAAGTTAGCTCACTTTTTGGCAATGAAACTCACTTCGTCTATGGACAAGTTAGCCGAGCTGTATGTTGGGGAGATCGTCAGGCTTCATGGTGTACCGTTGACCATTGTGTCTAATTGAGATGCGCAGTTCACTTTGTTGGATCCTGTATGCAAGGAAAATAACACTAGAGGGGGGTGAATATTGTTGTATAAAAATTAAACAGTAAATTGAAATTTTTGCACTGTTAAGTCAACTGGATAAGGAAGGCAGTTGACTGAAGCATCAGATAAGAAGAGTAATTTAACTGAAGATTAACAAGTCTATTAAGTCGACTTAAGGAGAAATGCAGTCGACTGACCAGACTCGAGTTACAATAAACTCAGAGAAAGTAAAAATGCAAGTTTAGAGAATACAACCACAGTGAATCAACACTGCAAACACCACGATGTATCCTGGTTCGGTCCTCCTAACCTACATCCTGTCCCCAAGCAACTCACTTAAGATTTTCCACTATTCTTGAAAAATACAAGAATACTCTACGGCCTTTGACAATAACTATGTCAAATCCGTAGACCTCTCTCACTACTAGAGAGAGTAAAACCCACTCTACAACCTATAGTGAAATCGACCTACACCAAGAGTCCTGCTCTCCAACCGAGAGGACCACTCTCACAATTCGAGAGTGAAACAACAACAAAAATGAGATTACAACAACCTAAAGCCTTGTTTTTGATAGTGCTTTTTGTATAGTGGCTATAGGTCGACTTCTGACTTCAGTCTAGAACGAATTCAATGTTATACAAGACTGAAATCAGAGAATCAAGTCTTAAAGAAAGTACGTGCTTTGTAAACTTCTTTTTTTTTAAAAGCAAAATGACTTGAATGGAAAAGTTAAGGAACCTTTTCCATATGAATTCTATACTCTATTTATAGAGTTAGACTCGTATAGAGTTAGACTCGCTGGACGTTGAGAATCCATTCCAAAAACTGCCATAAAATGGCTATAAGAGTTTGAATTAGAAAAACAAGTTTTAAATTCAGAAGACTATCAAAAACCGCTTGAACAGTCAACTAGTTTGCCATATGAGTCGACTGGTCAGAGCTTGAGTGAGTTCAGTTAGTTTCATACTCTAACAGTCGACTGCTTACAAGACATTTGTTCAAAGTAGCTAATCACTTGAAGCACTTGAAAGTCTTTGTCTTAAAACTTGAAAGCTCTTGAAGGCACTTAGTCTTGATCTTGAGTCTTGTGGCTTGATCTTGTCTTTGTGGCTTGGCCTTGCATGCTTCATCATTGTATTTGGCCTTGAATGCTTTACACACTGCAAAAGATATGTAGGATAGAACAATTGTGTATTATGTTGTAGCCATCAAAATCAAGAATCTACATTCTCCCCCTTTTTGATGATGACAACACAATAACTTAAAATAATATGGACATAAAATTTACATATCATGATACTTACATAAAAATGAAAAAATGTACAATTGTTACAAGCATACAAGCTCCCCCTGAATAAAATACAATATGCACAACATGCACAACACAACATGCACAAAAATTTTGAAATAACATATCATGTACAAACAAAATTTTGATCATATCATGTACAAAACCATATCATATCATGTACAAAATCATAATTTCTCCCCCTTTGTCATCAACAAAAAATAAGGAGTAAAGACAAACCATAGATGAAAAACCAACATATCATGAGCATAAGGAAATTTATACATAATCAGATACAGAGATTGTTCATATGACAAAATGAGAGAACATCAATGAAAGCATAAAACATAACTCAAAAATAAAAACAAAAAATAAAAATATTAAAATATTAAAAAAAACCAATAGTATATCTCCCTTTAAAACATGATCACGTGGAAAATGATGTCGAATATCAATATGTTTCGTACATGAATGTTGAACCGGATTTTTAGATAAATTAATAACACTTGTATTATCACACATTATAGTGGGTCTTGAAAAAGAAATACCATAATCTAATAAAGTTTGTTTCATCCATAAAATTTGTGCACAAGCCAAACTTGCAGCAATATATTCAGCTTCTGTAGTAGATAGAGATACCGAATTTTGCTTTTCACTACACCAAGATACTAGTGAATATCCCAAAAAGTGACAAGTTCCACTAGTACTTTTACGATCAGTTTTACTACCAGCAAAATCGGCGTCACTATACGACAAGAGTTGAAAGTTATTGGTGTGCGGATAAAACAAACCAGATTCAGATGTGCCTTTAATATATCTTAAAATTCGTTTCACTGCTTTTAAGTGAGATTCTTTTGGATTAGACTGATATCTAGCACACAAACATATGCTAAACATAATATCTAGTCTACTAGCAGTTATATATAAGAGTGAGCCAATCATACCTCGATAGAGTTTTTGATCGATACTCTTACCTAATTCATCTTTGACAAGTGTAGTAGTAGTAGCCATAGGTGTGGTCTTACTACTAATGCTATCCATGTCAAATCGTTTAAGTAATTCCTTAGCATATTTTTCTTGATTAATAAATATGCCATTTTGAGACTGTTTTATATGTAGTCCAAGAAAATAATTGAGTTCACCCATGTGACTCATCTCAAACTCAGTTTTTCATGGTATTAGCAAACTCTTGACATAGATTACTATTAGTAGATCCAAAAATTATGTCATCTACATATATTTGTATGATTAAAATATCGGTCTTTATTTTTCTAACAAACAAGGTAGTATCTACTTTACCAATTTCAAAACCAGTTTCTAAGAGAAAAGTTGTTAAGCGATCATACCAAGCACGGGGTGCTTGTTTAAGACCATATAAAGCATTTTTCAATTTAAAAACGTGGTTTGGAAATTGTTCATGTTCGAAACTAGGTGGTTGCTTAACATAGACATCTTTCTTAATGAAACCATTTAAAAAAGCACTTTTAACATCTATTTGGAAGAGTGTGAAATTCATAAAATACGCAAAAGATAATAAAATTCTAATTGATTCTAGTCTAGCAATAGGAGCATATGTTTTATCAAAATCAATTCCCTCTTCTTAATTATATCCTTGAGCAACTAATCTAGCCTTGTTCCTAACGACTTGTCCTGATTCATCTAACTCGTTTTTAAATACTCATTTGGTACCAATTATAGTATGATCAAGAGGTCGTGGAACTAAATCCCATACATCATTTCTTATAAATTGGTTAAATTCATTTTGCTTGGCATTCAACCAAAATTCATTCTCACATGCTTCTTGTATATTTTTCGGTTCAAAATCCGACAAGAAAACAGTATGAGAAATCATATTAAAATGAGATCTTGTTTGAATACCATATGAAATGTCACCAATGACTAAGTCATGAGGATGATCTCGAACTTCAACAAATGACTTTAGTAAAGTTTGAGTTATCACAACAGGATCAGTCGACTTAACAAGTCCATTAGCCGATTGATTCATATCAGTCTACTTATCTAGGATAGTTTGCTTTAGTGATTTAACAACGTTATCTGGCGGTGATGATTCAATTTCATCATCTTCAATAACAATAGATGAAGGTAAAGATTCATCAAATGAAACATGCATAAATTCTTCAATAGTCAAAGAAGACTTATTGAAAATTCTATATGCATTACTCCTATTTGAGTATCCAATGAAGATACCTTCATTAGATATAGCATCAAATTTATCTAGATTATCTTTTGTGTTTAATATGAAACACTTACAACCAAATACTTTAAAATACGAAATATTAGGAATTCAATCATAAAATAATTCAAAACAAGTTTTCTTAAGTTTTGGCCTAATCAATATTATATTTAAAACATAGCATGTTGTAGAAACAGTTTCAGTCCAGAAGTATTTATGCAAATTGCTTTCAACAAGCATAGTACGTGAACATTCTTGCAATATCCTATTCTTTCTTTCAACCACTCCATTTTGTGGTGAAGCTCTAGGAAATGCAAATGAATGTGTTATACCATTCTTGTTGCAATATTCTGAAAACGTTTCATTCTCAAATTCTCCACCATGATCACTTCTAATAGTGATTGTGGTTAGAGATTTTTAATTTTGAATTCGTTTACAAAAATTTGTAAATTCTTCAAAGGCTTCATTTTGATGTTTTAAAAAGAATACCCATGTAAATCTTGAAAAATCATCAACTAAAACAAATACATATCTACTTTTATTTAAAGAAGCGGCTCTAGTAGGACCAAATAAATCCATATGGATTAATTCGAGAGGCCTGCTAGTATAAATCATTACTATTGTCTTAAAAGTAGATTTTACTTGTTTTCCTAGTTGACATGCATCACACATCTTATCTTAAAAGATAATTTTGGCAATCCTTTAACTAGGTTATTCTTAGATAATTTAGCAATGTTTTTCATATTTACACGTCCAAATCTCTTATGCCAAAACCAAGAGTCATTGTTTGAAGCAACTAAACAAAAATCATTTGAAAACTCATTTGTTTTTAAATATAATTCATATATATTGTTTTTCCTAAAACCTTGAAAGATTACATTTTTCAAGGATGAATAATAGATTAAGCATGCATCTTTTTCAAAGACTATTTTATAACCCTTATCACAAAGTTGACTAATACTTAACAAATTATGCCTTAAACCACTAACTAGAAATACCTCTTCAATAGTAGGGGTAGTGTTCTTACCGTCCATGCCTATTCCGATGACTTTCCTTTGTAATTGTCACCAAATGTAACAGTTCCTCCATCATCTCTTGTATGGAAGAAAGTAAGTTTGCATGGCCAGTCATGTGCTTAGAGCATCCACTGTCAAGTATCCATCTTTCTCTTTTAGGTACCTATAAAATATGAATTGTGAATATGGTACCCTTTTCATTGGATCCGAAAGAGACTAGTGTTTGGAAAACCAAACCCAACCCAAAGTAAGTTTGATTTACCACCAAAAGCAGGCATATAATTTACAGAATTACATATATTATGAACAAAAGAATTTATATAAGTAATCATATCATTAAGACTCAGGTTGACTGGAACCCAAATGTTTTTAGTCTATCCAGTCGACTTTGTTGTACTCTTCAGTCGACTGTTCTGAGAAGTCAGTCGACTGGGAGGTGAAACAAGTCGACCTATATGAGGTTTTCGTCTTTTTGAATAAGACTCCAAACCTCTGGACAGACGACCAAATTTTGGGGTCAGTCGACTGGTCTGATCTGAGAGATTTCTATTTTCATGTTTGAAAATGATTTTCGGTTTTTCAAAATAATCATATAACTTCTTTTTCATACTAGAAACATAATCAATCTTATTACTACTAGTATTATTATAAGAATGATGTTTTTCAAGAGTTTTTTCAATACCTAGTCCAAACTTTTTATTAGATTGAACTTGGTTTTGGAGAACTTCATTTAAATTCTCTTTTCCTTTGTTGAACTTAGATACATTCTTAGATATCTCTTCATAATTTTTCTTTAGAGATATAAGATCTATATCCAAGTTAGAAAGACGAGAATTTAAATACTTGACTTCAATATTTAAGTCAAGATTTTCTTGAGAAAACGTTTGATTGACTTTCTCTAGATTTTTAACTCTTATCTTCTCCTTTTTTAGTTCTAGAAACTTCATTAAATGCTTCTAATAAATCATTTGAGTCAAAATTGTCACTTACATCATTTTTGAGTAGCCATGAAACACACGTTCGCGACTTCGTTTGACTCTTCATTCTCTTCTTCCGATGATGAGTCGCTATCATCCTAAGTTGCTTGATAGGCCTTCTTGTTCTTCATGTATTTGTTCTTGGTATACTTGTCCTTCTTGAAGTTAGAAACTTTCCCGTTTGATTTTGCATTTTCTAACGGACAATCTTTCTTCATGTGACATGTTCTATTACACTTGAAATAAGTAGGGGGTTCATTAGTATCCTTAAACTTAGAATTGAATTTACCTTTGCGAAGAAATTTCTTGAATTTTCTAGTGAACATGGCCATTTCTTCTTCATCTTCTGAATCGGACATGGCCTTGAAAGCAAGAGTCTTCTTCTTGGCTGTTGAGGTTCTAGATCCTTCTTGCATTATTCCAATTTTACTTTGTATGCTATTAGATTTCCCACAAGATTCTCAAAAGAGAGTTGTGTTAAATCGTTGGCTTCTTCTATAGCAGTGGTCTTCTTCTCCCATCGGGGGTTAGGGCACGAAGAACCTTCCTCACCATTTCTGCTTGCGAATATATCTTTCTAAGAGCTACAAGAGAGTTTGTGATGTCGGTGAATCTAGTTATCATGTCCGACACATTTTCATTCTCCTTCATGTGGAACATCTCTAATCTGTGAACAAGAACATAGATTTTAGATTCTTTGACCTTATTTGTACCTTCATGTGTTACCTCGAGAGTGTGTCATATCTGATGAGCCGTTGTTACGTTTGACACACGATTGAACTCTTCTTTGGTAAGTGCACAAAAGAGAGCATTCATCGCCTTTGCATTGTTCATGGTGTTGCTCTTTATGTCATCGTTCCATTGTGCATAAGGAATTGTAGGTACGGTATATTCTGTATCGGTCATGTTCCAAATCTCATAGTTGATCGACTATAGGTAGATCTTCATTCTACACTTTCAATAGTTGAAGTTTGTTCCATCAAAGAGAGGTGGCCTTTGTGTGGATTGGCCTTCATGGTATTGACTTGTATTTGAACTAGATGTCATTGCACTCATCTAGGCTTTGATACCAAGTGTTGGATCCTGTATGCAAGGCAAATAACACTAAAGGGAGGGTGAATAGTGTTGTATAAAAATTAAACAGTAAATTGAAAATTTTGCACTATGAAGTCAACTGGATAAGGAAGGCAGTCGACTGAAGCGTCAGATAAGAAGAGTAATTTAACTGAAGATTAACAAGTCTGTTAAGTCGACGTAGGGAGAAATGCAGTCGCCTGACCAGACTCGAGTTGCAATAAACTCAGAGAAAGTAAAAAATGCAAGTTTAGAGAATACAACCACAGAGTCAACACTGCAAACACCATGATATCCTAGTTCGGTCCTCCCGACCTACATCCAGTCCCCAAGCAACCCACTTGAGATTTTCCATTATTCTTGAAAAAATACAAGAATACTCTACGGCCTTTGACAACAACTATGTCAAATCCGTAGACCTCTCTCACCACTACAGAGAGCAAAACCCACTGTACAACCTATAGTGAAACCTACTCTACACCAAGAGTCCTACTCTCCAACCGAGAGGACGACTATCACAACCCAAGAGTGAAACAACAACAAAAATGGGATTACAACAACCTAAAGCTTTGTATTTGATAGTGCTTTTTGTATAGTGGCTATAGGTCGACTTCCGACTTCACTCTAGAACGAATTCAATGTTATACAAGACTGAAATCAGAGAATCAAGTCTTAAAGAAAGTATATGCTTTGTAAACTTGTTCTTTTTTTAAAAAAAAAAGCAAAAAGACTTGAATGAAAAAGTTGAGGAACCTTTTCCATATGAATTCTATACTCTATTTATAGAGTTAGACTCACTGGACGTTGAGAATCCATTCCACAAACTGCCATAAAATGGCTATAAGAGTTTGAATTTGAAAAACAAGTTTTAAATTCAGAAAAAATGTCAAAAATGCTTGAACAGTCAACTAGTTTGCCATATGAGTCGACTGGTCAGAGCCTGAGTGAGTTCAGTCAGTTTCGTACTCTAACAGTCGACTGCTTCTAAGAGTAAGTCGACTAGTACTCAATCAGCTGAACTTATACAAGCTTTGTTTTGACATTTTGATTTTGTAAAACATTTTCTTTATTTACGGAATGTGTGAGTGTGTGTGTGACAAGGCTTTTACAAGATTCTAAGACTCACAAATATTACATACACAATTACAAGATATTTGTTCAAAGTAGCTAATCACTTGAAGCACTTGAAAGTCTTTGTCTTGAAACTTGAAAGCTCTTGAAGGCACTTAGTCTTGATCTTGAGTCTTGTGGCTTGATCTTGTCTTTATAGCTTAGCCTTGCATGCTTCATCATTGTATTTGGCCTTGAATGCTTTACACACTGCAAAAGATATGTAGGATAGAACAATTGTGTATTGTGTTGTAGCCATCAGAATCAAGAACCTACACACTTCGTATTTCTGGAGGAGTCTTCAGGCAGCTTTGGGTACTAAGAAGAATTTCAGCACTGCCTTCCATCCTCAGACTAATAGACAGACTGAGAGAGTCAACCGAGTTTTTGAGGATATGCTTCGGTGTTATGTTCTAGATTTTGGAGGCAATTAGGAGAGGCATCTAGCTCTGGTAGAGTTTGCCTACAACAACAGTTTTCGGACTAGTATCGGAATGGCCGCCGTACGAAGCTCTGTATGGCAGGAAGTGAGAACACCAGTTTGCTGGTTTGAAGTCGAGGAGCAGCAATTGTTTGGGCTCGAGATCGTGCACCAAACCTTGGAAAATATTGATCTGATCAGAAAGAGGTTGGTGGATGCTCTGAGTAGGCAGAAGAGTTGTGCAGACCACCGGAGAAGGGACCTTGAGTTCGAGGAAGGTGACTTTGTCTTTCTGAAGGTATCACCTAGTAAAGGTATGATTCGTTTTGGTAGAGGTGGGAAGTTAGTCCCAAGATTTATAGGCTCGTATAAGATATTGAAGAGGATTGAAAAAACTGCTTACCGGTTGGAGTTACCAGAAGAGTTGTCTCAGGTGCACAATGTCTTCCATGTATCTATGCTGAGAGGTTACATTCCAGATCCAAGTCACCATTTGCCCGAAGTGCCGAAGGGTTTGCAGTTAGATCTGAGCTACATTGAGCTACTGGTTGAGATCGTGGATAGTCGGGAGAAATTCTTGAGGAACAAGACGATACCGATGGTCAAAGTAGTTTGGAAGAAACAAGTTGGTTGAAGAGGCTACTTGGGAATCTGAGGAGAGGATGTCGAAGGATCATCCCGATCTCTTTGTTTGATCGTATTGCTTTTCTTTCTTCTTTTATGTTTTGTTATCTCACTTTTTAAGCATAGTTCCGGGGACGGAACTATTCTAAAGAGGGAGTGTTGTAACATCTAGAATTTTCAAATATAAATTTTTTTATTGTTTTCACGTGTCTTGCACGTTCAATTTAATATGTGTATTTTTAGCCTTAAAATGTATTCTTATATCATGAATAAACATTTGTTCTCTTTTTAAATTATAGTCTATTATTAATCTTTAGGCCTAATAGTTTTATTTTAGCCCACTTAAATAAATTAATTAATTTAATTAGAGAGCCTATGGATTTTAGCCCACCTAATTGGCCCACTAGTTAATTTTAATAATAATGAATACAACTTTTAGTGTAGACTTGATCTAGTAGTAAATAAATTAACAATTTAATGTACAAACTAGTTTGTAGTATGCATAGTGTGACACGTGTATTGCACATGCACGTCCAATTTGGTTGTGAAGACTTGGCCGGCCCATAGCTTGGAGAGATGGGAAAGTGGAGGAGTGGAAGAGTGGTTATTTGATCATGGGTAGTTCTTCTAACTCCCAAATGCATCCTAGCCTCTCATCTAAACTCATCCCAACCCTCCATTTGAGCTTGAGTTGTGTATAAATACCCCTCCCCCCCTCTGTCTTCTTCATTACTTGCATTAAAAATATTTCAAAGAGAAGAGAAAAGAAAAGAAACAAATTGTGAGGAAAAGAAAGTTGTGTGAGAAAAAGATTGAGAGGTTGTGTGTTTGTGTGCTTTTGCAACATTGGAAGCCGGCCAATAGCATCAAGGAGGAGGTCTCGGGTTTCACACTAGCAAGGAGGAGAAGGCTCAAGTTTCGTGGCACAAACTAGGAGGAGAAGGGAGCCATTCGTACGTTCAAGGAGTTTCTTAGGAGTTTCTATTTGTTTCTTCAATAAGGTGGGCAATTTCTCAAACTTCTAACATAGATACCATGCTACAATTTTAAATTGTCAACATGTTAGAAACAAGTAGGAAAAGTTGCTTGGTACTTGTTTGAAGAGACTAGTAGGAAAAGAAACTCTAGTTTACCCACATGAAAAGTTAGTAAAATGAATCGAATTGTGTTATGATGCTTTGTTAGTATATTTGCATGCTAGAATACATATGAATTGATAAAACATGTTTATATGAAAATTTGTGCTTATGAATGAGTTGTAGAATGCAATATGTGAAAAATTGCTTTTATGAATGAATTGTAGAATGCAAAATAATGGCTATGGATTGGGGATAAATTGATTAGTTGCAACAAGTATGTTTTAATTGCATTTTATGAGTAATATTATATTCACTAGATTATCATCTATTTTGTCTCTTTGAAACACAAGAAAAAGATTAGTTTTGGTAAACATAAGACTAATTTAAGAGCTTGATTTTGTTAAAGAATGAAAGAAAAAAAATTAGTATGAACACATTGTGAATAAAAGGAGAATATGTTGAGATTCATCTAAAAATGATTTTTTTTTCTATGTCGAAAATGTATTCATGATCCACTTTTCAAAGAACTAAAGAGAAATAGTCTACTATGTGTTTAAAAATGAGTTTTTGACAATCTAAGAAAATAAAAGTTATTGTTATCAAAGAAATAATATTCTGGAAAAGATCTAGATTTTCGTAAGTACAAATTAATTGAGAAAAATCGAGTTTACTAAAAGAAGAACTAGATTCAATGCAATTTATACAAAAAGTGTTTAATCGAGTTCTATACCGGTTAGTCACTGAAGACCTACTGGTCTTTAGGTGCGTTTTGGGTGCGTTACTGTAGCTGAGCAGAGCATTTGGTCTTAGGTTCAAGTCTCTCAAGAGACTCTGTTTTTTCTCTAAAATTCAATTTTTTGTTTCAAAACGAAAACCAGACTTTAAATACATATCAAGCCTATTCTATAACAGTTAGTCACTCTTGGACTTACTGGTTCTCGGGTGCGATTTAGGGCGGTTACTGTTCATGAGCGGGGGGTTCGGCCTAGGTTTGAATCCAGCCTTTGGCCACTATTTTGGGAATTTGATTTTTTTTTCTTCTATTATGATTTTTTTAGTAGTTTTAAATGTATAAAAAATTGAGAAAAATATTAGAATTCTTCAAAAATACTTGGACTTCATGAAAATTATTTCTACAATATTTGATTTATTATAACGGGAATTAGAAGTAAATTTTGAGAAGAAGAAATGGATAAACTTGGTTAGAATGTGATTTTGATAAATTAAAATAAACGAGAATTTTTTAATATAAAGAATTTTTGTAAGAGATCTAAAATGTGATTTTTGACATGGGAATATTGAGTAAGATTAAATATGAGATGGTTGTTTAAAACTATGCAAATATGCATGGAAAATGAAGTAAAAGAAATATGATGAAATAGGAAATTTGTGAATAAGAACTCTCATTCTGATGAACATGAAGCGAGTTGACACTAGAGTTTAGCTAAGTCCTTACATCGGCATGAATGAAATTTTGAAAGAGAAATGTGATAAATAAAGACCCAGATTGAGTCGTGATTAACAGTTGATGTTTAAGACCGATGTAGAGGTAACGCTAACTCTAGGATATTAAATTGTATTCATGATTCAATTATCTAAGGATTAGACACATAGTGAAGATGTGATGAAAGTAAGAGAAAAACACAAGTATGCAAGTATGGGGGCCTCGGATCTACGGTGTGAAAGTGTTCACAGGCTGTTTACATGATGCATCATGTCATGACATGAATACATCTTCGAAATTATCGGGACCGTGGCGAAGCTTGTAGGGTGTTTGGTAACTACGTAGTGTGATTGTCTCATGACGGAGGCAAATTTTCCATAGGCTGTCTACATGATGTGTCATGTCATGACGTGGGAAACCCTCCAGGCTGTCTGGACATGGACTCGTAACTCATAGAACATCTAGGATACTTACCGTAGTTATCGTAGTAGTCTAACTCATAGCGAGGGAATCAACCCTACAAGATGAAGAACAATGAAGGGCTTGCTTTCGGACCTATGTAGTATGGGATGCATAGAATCCGAACAGGTGTGCATTAGTGTCATTAAATATAAATAACTGCATTAATGACTAAGTGCACATTCACACTTGACATCAATAAGATAGTCCCCTTAGCTTTGTTTGTGACAATGTGTGCTTTCTAAGTAAGAGAAATTGATGTATTATATCCTACCGTCAGTTATATGCAACTGACATACCCACAGTTTCTATGCAGAATAAAGTGAATGACAAGACTAAAGAATGAATGCTGCTTAGAGAAATGTTCAAGTAGTTATTTAAATCATGTATCATATTGTAATTTATAATTCTACTGCGTTAATGTAATCATTGTTGTACAAAAATTTTTAATTCCTAGTAAAATTGTACGAAGTGAAGTGTAAAGATCATGTGGAACTTCGAATTCAGTCTTATTTGGAATTCGAGGTGTTACAGCGGCTCTCCTCTAATCAAAATTCTGCCTCTGAGGTGGGTGTGGTGGTCCGCCATGACCACGAGCAAGCAATCCTTGCACAGCGGGACCTCCAACTGGTGCAAGGGATCTGGACTTAGGACAATCACGAACCATGAAATCATTGCCTCCACACAGAAGGCACAAGCGATTCACTATCCAACAGTCCTGGCACAAGTGCCCAGTCTTGTGACAGTACGAATAGACCAAGTGTGACCTCTATACAGTAGGTGGGTATGGTAATGCCCTAGTAGGAAGGGTCGGAACTGGCCTCTTAATAGGCCCTCCAGAAGGCCTGGCAGCAACAGGATGTGGAATAGACCGCTGAATGACACGCTCCCTCGTACTGGTTTGCTCCTGAATTCTAGCAGCATCCAGGATATCAGCATAAGAACAAAGTCGCAAGGCAGCAAGACGATCCTGGATCTCAATATCCAAGTCCAACAAGAAACGACGGCCTTATCTTCGTCATTCGCGACCATAGAAGTAGCAAAACAACTAAGTCGGCTGAATTCCGCAGCGTACTCATCCACTGTCCAACTCCCCTGATTCAAGACAGTGTTTAGTTTAACGTCAGTACTTTATGAAATAACAACGAAAAAAGTTGATTAAATACCATCTAACGAACCTGAGTTAATGAGACAAACTGACGTTCCATTTCATTCTTGGTGGCATTAGGGAAGAACTTCGTGCAGAAGCTCTCAGTGAAGATGGTCCAGTGGATGGGTCGTGTAACTCCTGTATCCCCTTTTCTATATTTTTGTACTGTATTTATCTTTCCAGTGTATTCTATCTGATTGTATTCTTTCATTCTTCTGGACCATGTATTTGTTCTTCATTCTCAATATAAATTCATCTATTGTTTTTGTCGTCTGTGATTTCAATCTTCTTGATTCAATTTTTCTGTCGGTTATTTATCTCTAGATGATTTGTTAATTCTAATCTATTTTATTCTCAGCTTAATTGCTTATTCATTTGTTTTCTGCCTTATTGGATCCGATTTTTACCCAGTCTACCCAATTTAAACCCTATTACCCACCCTGTTGGATCCTAATACCCGCTACCCAGTACCCTCCTTGACCCAGTCTCCATCAATTTCTCCTTCATGTTTTCCATATCTGACTAACAAGCAGATCATGTTTCCCCCTATCTTCTCTTAATTCTTCAAATCCTAACTTACCTCAAATCTCATTATAATCCCAACCAAATTTATTACTTTTCTTCTCTACAAATTTTTATTTCCTAAACCCTATACTACAAACCCTAATTATTATCATCTCTCACCCTCTCCATCGCGCCGCCCTCCGACCACCGACTACCCCCGACATCGTTGTCGCCCTGTGCACCCACGCCTGCACACCCGCCATCTGTAACACCCCAAATTTCAAATAAGCCTGAATTCGAAGTTCAATAGGATTTTTACACTTCACTTCGTATAATTTTATAAGGAATTTTAAAAACTTTTATACAACAATGTTTACATCAACGCAGCGGAAGTAAATTACAACATATTACACGAATAAAATAACAATTGAAATATTTCTTTAAGCAGCATTCTTTCTTTAGTCCTTTCATTCATTTTATCCTGCATAGAAACTGTAGACACGTCAGTTGCATACAATTGACTTTAGGATATGACACATCAATTTCTCTTACTCGGAAAACACAAACTTGATCACAAACAAAGCTAAAGAGGGACTATCTTATTGATGTCATGTGTGCTAGTGCACTTAGCCTTAATACAATTATTTATATTTTATGACACTAATGCACACTTGTTCGAACCTATGCATCCCATTCTACATAGATCTGAGGGTAAGCCCTTAACCATACTTCATCTTGTAGGGTTGGATCCCTCGTTATGAGTTTAACTATCACGGTAACTATGGTAAGTTCTTATATGTTTTATGAGTTACGAGCCCATGTCCAGACAGTCTGGAAAGGAATCCCACATCATGACATGACGCATCATGTAGACAGCCTATGGACAATTCACCTTCGTCATGGGACGATGGCACTACGTAGTCACCAAGCACCCCACAAGCGTCGCCACGATCCCAATAATTACGAAGATGGATTCACGTCATGACATGACGCATCATGTAGACAACCTGTAAAAACTCTCACACCGTGAATCCGAGGCCCTCATACTTGTGTTTTTCTCTTACTTTCATCACATCTTCACTATAGTGTTGTCCTTACGTATTTGAATCATGAGTAAATTAACACCCTAGTGTTAGCATTTCCTCTACACCGCTCTTAAATATCAATTAATTGCAACGACCCTTTCTTGGCCTTTTTCTACAATATTTATCTTCAAAAATTCATTCACACCGGTGTAAGGACTTAGCTATACTCTAGTTTTTAATTTCTTTTCATGTTCACCAAAATTGAGTGTTTATACTCACAAATCCCATATTCCAACATGATCTTTTTATTTTATTTTCCATGCACACTTGTGTATATTAAAACACCAACTTCATTTATTGAATTACTCAAATTCCGTGTCGAAATCTCATAATTTGATCTCTATACAAAACTCTTTACATTCAAAATTTTCTCTTTCTTTAATTACACAAAAGTCGTATTTTAAGAAAAAATATCAAGTTCTTCATCCCATTGTTTTAATATATAAAAATTACTCCAATTCTCACAAAATATGTCAAAATATTGTGGGAATATTTTTTTTTTAAAGTCTAAATAATTTTAGAGAAATATTAGAAATTTTTCCAATTTTTATTGCTCTTAAAACTCAAGAAGATGCCCAAAAATCGAAATATATTAAAAAGCCAGGCCCAGGTTCGAACCCACGACCCCCACCCATGCTACAGTGACCACCCAAATTCGCACCCGAAGACCAGAAAGTCCAAAGGCGGCTAGCGATAGGAATTCGCTTAAATACTTTATGTACAAGATGTATTGACTTTTGGGAAAAATCAAAATTTAATAAAAACAGAGCCTCTTCAAGACTCGAACCCAAGACTTCTAGCACTGTACACAACGCTCTAAACCCACACCTTAAACCAGTATGCCCAAACCCACTCTCTGTTATAATTCTGAGTTAAAATTTCTTTATTCTACTGATCTGTTTATAACTCTTTCTTTAATAATTTCGATTTCCCAATTAATTTGTACCATTCAAGTATCTAATTCTTTTCCAGAACTTTTCCTTTCAAAAATACAGTATAGTGCATATATTTAAATTCACAAAATTCTTATTTTTCTCAATATAATAAAATCTTCCTCCCAACTTGTATTAAAGAAATTATATTATCAATTTTTCAAATAAAATATTGTCTCTCATCAAAACTTCTTTATAAAATTCCTTATACTCATAAAACATATACTAGTGAGACTATTTCTTCTCTTATAGTTCTGAATGCAACATATTTCGACAATAAGGTGGATATAGAACTATTCATACAATGTAAATAAAATTCGACATATATTGCAACTTTCCATGCTAATCATTTAATTCAACAATTCATGGGGTCAATTTTACATTCTACAGAATTCTTTACACAAGCCATTCACTAAGCAAAATTAGCATACTGGCATGGTTCATTAAAATAGATATTCTATCATGAAATATATTGATATGGCACAAAGATAAGTTTTAATTCATTAATCTCAAAATCCATTCTACGAATCTTCTTATATTGACCATCGATTTTCTTTTTTTTTTCTACTAGTCTCTTTAAACAATCATACGGGAAATTTTATCATTTATTCTAGCATATTCATAAACTTAGCCTACTAACATGATATATAGATTAGAAGTAAAGAAATTGCCCACCTCTTAAAGAACGAATTGAGAATTCTTAAAGAAAAACTCGAGGAGGAAGATGATGGTGATGGCAGTAGGAGGGCGACGAGGAAGGTGGAGCGGGAGGTCGATGATGGTGAGCGGGAATGGGGTTTCAGAGATAGGCTCAAGGAGGAAAATGAAAGGATCGGGTATTAGGCGGTTGAGAGATTAATGATAATTAAGGTTAAACAATGGGTATTTATAGAGTAATTAAGATGGTTATTGGGTAGCGGGTTATAGGGTTTGGGTTCAAATTCAAGAGGAAAAATAAATAGGATTAATAATAGATTGATTGGAGTATCAATGTTCAAAAATTTGAATAAGTTGAATAATAAAATTTTCAGGGTTCAACAGAAAATAAAATTAAATAGGTTGGAATAATAAATTGATTAAGATTTAACTTTTCCTAATTAATTAGAATAATCATATATTAATAATATACTTTGTTTGGACTTTAAAATAATGAATAATAATAATAGATGGATTTAGATCTATGGACTTTTACAAATTAATAAATACCAACAGATGAATTTTAATAAACAATCAAGAAATAATAATGGTAATATATATATATATATATATATATATATATATATATATATATATATAGGATTTGAGTTTAACAAATTTATTAAAATCCAAATAGCAACAATATATTTGATTTGGGCTAAAATATAAAAGGTCGATCAACTGGGAATAGAAAATAAAGTTAAAATATATCATCATTCGAAATAAATATAATGATCGATTAGAAAAGACTTTGATAGACGATTCAAAATGAATTTAAAACAAAATGAATTTATAAATAATCAAAATACAGAAAATAGTCATGAATATGTATTTGCGGAAACGAGGGTTACAATTTGTGATAGAGTTTTGTACTAGGAATTGATATGACATATGATATTTTGAAATTGAAATAAAGGGAGTTATTGTATTTGTGACAGATTTTTATACCAAAGTGTAGGTTTGGCACATGATATTTTTCATGTTTATGTCATATTTTCTGATGTTAATTTCGGAGTGAACGTGTTGAATTTGTTGGATGTTGTATTTGTTGATGAAAAGATGTGAGAATGTTCTATATTGTGCATTTATTTTAATAAATTTGGTGAAAATGTGTTTAATGTGGTGGATGTTGGATTTGTTGATTTGTTGTTGGATTTTATAACAAGTCATACTGTGTATGATGAGTGTGAAATTAATCATAACATGATTGGATGGTTTTCTGAATAAAAACATTAATTATATGATTTTTTTTAAACAACCCGAGTAGATAAGTGAGGTTTTGTGATAAAATTTGGAAAGATAAATGAGAATTTTTAGTTTAACCTAAGTAGATATATAGTTCCCGGAAGTTTTTTTCTACGAAAAAAAGTTCACGGAGATTTTTTTAAGGAGGGTATAGTCTGGTAATTTTTTATTTTTTTATTTTTCTTTTTTTATAATTTAGCTTTTTATTGGAATTTTTTTACCAAACTATCCCTCTTTTTGTAAGTATATACCAAACTGTCCATGTTTGAAAATTTAATACCAAAAAGTCCCTTTCGCTAACTGAGTTAGCGCCCCTAGTAATATTACTTGCGCTATCTCAGTTAGCGTGTGGCAGGGGATAACACTTTTCCCCCCAAATAGGGTGTGCGAAAAAACTCACCAAATATAGACACGCTAACTCCGTTAGTGTGCCTATTTAAACCACTCGCGCTAATGGAGTTAGCGTGATAGGTGGACAGTAGTGGATACTACTCCTGAAGTAAGGGTGTAGGCAAAAAAAATTCAAGTATAGACACACTAATCCCGTTAGTGCCCCTCTTTATATCATGCGCGCTAAGAGCAACTCCCACCGGCCTCTATCTCCATCTCCATCTCCAAATATGTAGATGGTTTCCACTCCAACCGGGCTCTATCTCCATCTCCAAATATGGAGATGGGTGAAAAAGGTCTCCAAATTTGGAGACCTTTCATCCCATCTCCAAATTACTATTCCCTTTTTTTAATTCCCATTTTACCCTTTATTACTTAAATATCTTTCTAAAAATTCCTTCCATATCCTTTAATTAAAATGTGTACTGTATATTTAGTGAATGTATCTTATAAAATATTAAACAAAATTTTATTATTTTGGTACAGTTGGAAATGTCTCGACGATAGCTTTAAAATGATACCAATTTTCAATATTTTTTTATTGTTTGAAAAAAATAATTGATACAATATTTATAGAATCACTAGATTATTTAGTTATTTTGTGTTAGCTTAACATATTTTAAAAAGACTACCCACTCATACAATGTGATCATTAATTGGAAATAGATAAACGACAAATACATAGAATCATTAATTGAAAATACAAACGTTGGACATTGAAATACATAGAACTGAATAATAAAAAAAAAATAAAATTATAACATTAATAATCCCCAACTTTTAATCCATTTCATTGCCGTGTCTTGCCCACAAATGCTCTATCAGTGCATTTCTAAGTGCAATATGAGCATTCAGTGCATTTTCTATTTCTGTCAAAATTTAATATTAAAATATACTAAATTAGAAAATTTATTTGATTAATGTTATATATGATATTATTAAATTAATTCCAAAGTAATTTTACACTTGATTATTTTACATTGTTAATACAAGTAAAAATTTCATAATTTAAAATTAGTTCCAAAAAGTACTAATATTAGGCTCGTTTTAAAGCATTCGGCGAGATATTTCCAACAGCATAATTTTTATTTTCCCAAATAGATTATTAATATAAGCAATTTAATGTAAAATTATTTATAACAAAACTAATTACAAATTCCTAAAAATTATAGAGATGTCCCATTGGAGTGGGTCTCTATTTCTTCATCTCTATAATGGAATATTCCCAGGAATATTCCATTATAGAGATGAGAAATAGAGACTCCCATTGGAGTTGCTCTAACGGGCTATCCCACTCTCATTTCACTTCTCCAATCGACACTCACTAACTCCATCAGCGGGCCTGGTATAAAGAGGGGCGCTAACGGGATTAGCGTGTCTATATTTGAGATTTTTTTGCCTACACCCTTACTTGAGGAGTAGTATCCCTTACTGTCCACCTATCACGCTAATTCCGTTAGCACGAGTGGTTTAAATAGGCACGCTAACGGAAAGTTTTTTCGCACACCCCTATTTGAGGAGAAAAGTGGTATCTCCTGGCACACGCTAACTGAGATAGCGAGGAAAATATTACTAGGGGCGTTAACTCAGAGACTTTTTAGTATAAAATTTTCAAACAGGGACAATTTGGTACATACTTACAAAAAGAGGGATAGTTCGGTAAAATTTTCTTTTTATTTACAATTGATCGCACTGCTACTCGACCGTGACTCCACTACAAAAAGTCTTTTTTTTAAGGAATCCACTGCGAAAAGTTGACCGCATCGCTACGGTGGCGACGATATTGACCGACGGATGCGGACTCTCTACCGCGTTCCTAACTTCACTCCTATTTTCACCGTCGTCACGCTCTTTACCCCCATCTCTCATCATTTTATCTCTTCCCTGTTCCCGGAGTGGCTCAAACAAAAAAAAATCTGGTGTTGCGTTATCACCTCCTTCTTTCCTTTTTCTGGTTTAAATTAAAAAAAAATCCAAATCGAAAGAAACTCCCCCCAACTCCCAATATTCTCCGAGATCTCCTGTATTCTCCCAACCAATAGCACACCATTAGAGAATGTGGAGAAGTTGAATCTATCTGCTTAGTTTCTGTGTTGATTCTATTGTACTCGCGGTGTTGAGTTGGATTCCTTCACTATGGATCTTGGAGAAATTTTGACGAGTAAGGTAATCGGCGGCGGCCCGTCGCTGCCGGAGGCGTCGGATTTCGTGCTGGCGATCTTGGTGGTGTTTGGGTGCATCGTTGTGAGGTTCTTGCTGGATGCCCTCGTTTATAGGGTCTGTTGTTGTTTATTATTATTATTTTTTGTTCATTTGCTTGCCCTTATTAGATGCAATTTGGATTTGTGATATTGTTTGCTTTGTGGTTCTGTATTTATTTGCAAGTGGGATTTGTAAAAGTAGTTTGCTGAGGGGTTATGGGGAAGTAGTAGTGATTTGTAGAGTGTTTTTGTTTGTTTTATGTTAACATGAATGTGTCAGTCCCTCCTTTCTCAGTTCTTAGCTTTGATTAGATTAAAGGAAATGGTTGATCTCGAGTATTATAGAGATGTTACTTAGGATGGTATCTTGATGAGATCATAGCCACATCATGCAGACTTAGTTCACGCACTACTGAAATAGACGGTCTACGGGAAGATCTTCTTATGAGGTAGTTTAAAAATGGAAGGTAGCTGATCTAAGCTTTAGGATTTTTTTTAAAAATTTTTTTTGTTAAACTACTAGGATTAGTTGATAACACTTAAGAGGAGTTTGAAAATCAGTTAGGAATTTTACACCAATGTGGATTAGCTCCTAAGAACTAGGAAACCGTAATTATACATCACTTGGATTCTGCTTGATATTTAAACCTATAATAAACATCACTTTGATTCAAAAAGAATCAGCATAGATAGGCATCCTCAACAGTATATATTGCTAAAGGACTATCATCATGAAAGGAAGCATTATCCACAATGACCCAACCGTGAAGTTGTAATCTCTGAATTGATGACTACAAGCTTCTGCTACTTTGAAAACATCTATTGTGATTTGGTGATCCACGTCTCGATAAGTAATCCATCCAAACCCTAGTTTTCAAGTTAAATTTAGTTTAAAAGTTATGAATAAGTCATCTTTTTTTTTTCCACAATTTTCCGTTCAAACAAGCCCAAATGTACAACTCAGTTACATTTGCTTGAACAAACCTATTATACAGAAAAATCAACATCATACTTGGTGAAGTGAAGCTGTGGAGAACTACTAATGTACATTTAAAGATAAATCAACTAATCACTTGTATTCCTATATAGGCTAAATTTAAAAAAAACCCACTGAACTTTGGGCAATTTTAAAAAAAACCGCACTAAGTTTTTTTTATAAAAAACCGCACAAAACTTTAAAAAAACATACACTGTTAGGGTTAGGGTTTGGGTTAGTTCAGGGGTTTTTTTTAAACATCTGATTAGTTAAGTGATGTTTTTTTAAACACAAATGAAAGATGAAAGTGGTTTTTTGAAATTTACCCTAACGGAAACCTAACTTCGTTAAAGTGAGTTTTTTAAACTTAAGTTTTGTGCGGTTTAAAAAAAAACTTAGTGCATTTTTTTTAAATGGCCCAAAGTTCGGAGGGTTTTTTTTTTTAAATATAGCCTTCCTTTATATTCCTTAGAAATTAATTCATTAATTAATCACATGTCAAACAAAATTTAAACAGCCTAGAAGACAAAAACACCATATGAAAGGAAATACTGGTTGAAAAGCTCATTTCAGTTTTTCAACCCCAGAAACTGAATTTTGTTTCAAATCTTAAAACCTCAAAAAGAAACTTCTGAGATGGTGTTGTTAGTGTAGGGCCATTAGGAGGGAAAGGGCAGAGAGGAGATGTGTCCTCTTAGTCAGGAGAAGAAAGAGAGAATATCGTAGAGAAGAGAGAGGGAAGGTGCTTTTAATGGTTATTGATGAACATGCTTAAAGAATAAAATTGTGAGTTTTAAATCCGCTTTGATACCCCTTTTTCCTTTTCCAGTTATAAAACCTAAACACAACACCCATTGAAAGTTGAGACCAAGGTGTCTTTGTTTGACACGTGTCGAACATGGGTACTAGTAGTAGTGGGAAGTTGAATTCTCTTTTTATATAACATGCTACTTATATATTGTTCTCAGATCAAGTCTTTGCATGCATGTTTGAATATTTTAAGTAGATAGATAACACTTAGGACATTATAACTTCCTAGGTATCAATATTCGAGTATTTAACTATAATCCGAACACTGGAAAATGATATAACCTATATATCATCCAATATATGCCACTCAGTATGCTTAGCCTCATTCGATACAATCCCAATTTTTGAGTATTCAGAAGCTTATAGTGTGATTTCTAAAATCTTAAATTCTATGACTGTAATTTTCCGCACTCAGGTCTTTGATTTTAATTATAGAAGGAAACCCCTTCCTTAGAAGCGATAATCGCTTTTCAGACATTCCCAACTAGAAGTATGGACAATTTTATGTACGTATAATGTACCAGTCAATGATCATATACCCAATTCTATTAATGACTCAATGAAATTGTGGATAACACTGGCTACATGATTGTTCTGAAGATAGAAAATTTGAGCTATGTATACTTTATGTGCATGTCTTAGGGCCACACAGTGAATAAGCAAATCTATAACTATCTTCTCATCTAGTTCTCTGCTATGGATACTTTCTGAACATGCATATGAAAGAGTTTCAAAATCGAGATGAGGAAGAACCACAGTTTGTTTAATAAGAGCAACTCCATCCATGATTTCAAATGGGTTTCACATATTCATATTTGCAACCCAAACGAGAAATACCCCTCACACCCACCTCTCATTTAGGTTGCCAAATATGAGAATTGTCATTTTTTCTCAAATTTGGCAAACAAAATGGCAATTGCCATATGTCTAATCACCAATCTTCTTCCCCTTTCCCACCAAATTTGCATATATTTATGCATATATAATATTAAATATATAATATATATATATATTTATGTATATAGTATATATATACACTATTATAATTATATATACACTATTATGCACTATTATATACATATTTCGCAACCCAAATGGCAACCATGGGTGTAGAACTTATTGCTACTTTGAGAAAAGTTGTCCTTTGGGTTGCCAAAAATGAAAATGGCAACCCATGATGGGTGGAGTTGCTCTAAATGATATTTCACTACATTTAGATGTTTGTTATATGATCCGGTAGCTTGTTAATTAGTACTGATTTAGTTTTTTATTGTGTACACTTATATATTCTATTCTACAGAAGGTAACTTCTTCCAATTCAACAATTTTATAACTACAAACATATATGTGAACTCTTTGATTCTCCAATATCTGAAAGAGGAAGATGATCGAATTATGTTTTAGAGACTTTTTAAAGCAACACATGTCAAATGTATATTCAGTTGAAATGTTAAAAGTTCTATATGTTTCATTGTGTTAATGATTTGCATCTTAGAATTTTTTTCTTGAAATTAGTCAATGTTCACTAAAACATGTTTGTGAATCTTGAAAACAAGAACAACATATCTTTCTCCCAAATCTTTAGTTTCAATCTTCATGAATCCCGTTCTCTTCATTCTGCTCTTTCAAGGGCGATTCTGGATTTTGTATTAACCATTATAAAAAAATGTAGTTATGTACAAATCATGTTTAGTATTTCGTCTAATTTTCATTTAGTTGTTGTCCATCTGCTATCTTGTGTTTTTACCCGTCTTTTCTACTCTTCATTTACTAATTAACTCTTCATTTAGTAGTAATCTTGCAAATTAACTCTTGACATGCAATATAATATTTCATGCATATTTCCCTCAGCGCTTGGCTGGAGTATTCTCGAGACATGGATCTAGTAAATTGGTGATTGATGATGATAGGCAGTCTAAGATAGTGAAATCTTCCGAGTCAATGTGGAAGTTCACATATTATGTGGGTGTACAACTATGGGTAATTTCCATCATTCGGCAAGAACCTTGGTCGCTTAATACGATGGAGTATTTTAATGGATGGCCCAATCAAGAAATAAAGTGAGTGCTACTTGTTCATGCCTTACATGATGAAGTTTTCTATCAGATGAAGTTTCTGTTTTGCATTTTAGACAAACCTTGTCTTATGCATGGTATTCCAATGAATCTCTATTGAGTGGTTCATTCTTTGACAATGTTCAGTTGCTATTTGTTTTATTTGTTACATGATGAAATATTTCTTTCAGATGAAATTTCGATGAAGTTCTGATTTTGCATGTTTTAGACAAACCTTGTCTTATGCATGTATTCCTATGAATCTTTATCGAGTGGTTCGTTCTTTGACAATGTTCATTTGTTAATTCTTTTTCTTTATTGATAAACAAATGCTAACATGTAGAAATATTACCTGTTTCCATGCAAAGATATTGATTGTGAAACAAACTACACCAGTGTTTCTGTGGACCCATTAGAAGACCAAGATGGCCACCTCAAATAGATTCAGTATTATATTGGGTTTCCACTTAATATATATATATATATCTATCTATATAATAAAACACAAAGAAAGCTACCAAGTGGCTCTCCTTCGATCCCCCCAAAAATCAAAGGCCCAGATCTAACACCACAAAACATATTTCCCCCCCCCCCCCCAAAAGTTTTCCTCCAAAATTCAAATTCAAATCCCCCACCCAAAACAACTTCTATATTTATTTAATTATTTTTTTTCTCTCTCTCTCTCCCTCCTTCTATTCAAAAAATTAAGAAAATAAAAATTTTAAAAATTTTTTAAAAATTAAAAATTTTAAAAAATAAAGAAATTATAAATTTAAAAAATTTTAAAATAATTCAAAAAAATAAAATAAAAATCATATAATATGTTTTTTGCTGGACTCCCAAAAGTTTCTCATATAATATGTTTGCCACTTCAATTAATTTGCTGAACCTCCAAAACTATTTTATATGATCAAACAAGGTGCACCGTTCCGAAGACGTGCCGTAGGCACGTGTTAACGGGCAAACCTAGTATTTATATATATATATATATATATAGGGAAAGCTTCGGTTGTGCACTTCCTCTAGTGCACACGGCGTGTGCACTAGGCCTTCGGGCGTTCATATGGAAAATCTGAACCGTTCACATTGATCTACACATCTAAATTAGTCTAAATATGTAAAATCAAACCATTTGAAATTCATTTGCCCATCCATCATGTGACTATAAAAAACACTGATTTTCGGCCATACAATTTTGTAACACTTCAATGGATGGGTAAATGAATTTCAAATGATTTGACTTTACATATTTAGACTAATTTAGATGTGTAGATCAATGTGAATAGTTCGGATCTTCGATATGAACGCCCGAAGGCCTAGTGCACACTAGAGGTAGTGCACAACCGAAGCTTTCCCTATATATATATATATATATATATATATATATATATATATATATATATATATAGGGCCCTTCCGTTGTGCACTACCCTCCATGTGCACTCCATGTGAACTTTTTATACGGTCATCACATGGATGATCCGAACCGTTCACATTGATCTACACGTCTAAATTAGTCTAAATATATAAAATAAGTCATTTGGAATTCATTTTTTATCCATCATGTCATTATAAAAAAAACGATATTCAGCCATACAATTTTGTAACACTTTATATATATTTCCAGTATTACTGTTCACAGTGAGTGAGCAAACACTACCTTGCATATTTCAAAATTAAATAGTATATCCCATTTTAAAGTTAGTAATAAGTAATTATTCTTTCAGTTCTGTTTGTGAACAATAAGGGGGTGTTTGGATTAACGTAAAATATCGGAAAATTGTGGAACATAAGTTTTCCATCCAAATCTTTATATCTGGATGGAGATAAATAGGGGTGAAAACTTTTACACAGTATGACGTGGCACCCCTATTTTTCTTCAAATGTTCTCTCCTAAAAAAGTGGGGAATACCGTGGAAACTCATTAATAATTTTTTATTGCTATTATTTTTGTTCTCTCTTATTCTCCTTTCTCTCCCAACTTCTCCAACAAACTTTTCTACCATCCAAACAATAATTTTAGGAAAATGTTTTTCCACACTTAGTAGCCAGAAAAGATCAGTGGATAAAAACTTTTCCAATGAAAGATTTTCTAAACTTTTCAAAATTACATCAACTCCAAACTGCCCCTAATTCAAGAAAATAGTCCCCCCCCCCCCCCCCCCTTATTTTTTTTGGGAGTAAATTTTTATCAATTTATTTTTCCATTGAGATGGTGTCTATCTTTGAGTGTATGGATTTGGATGAAATACCTATGAAGATGGGATAAGGCTTTGGATTTGATAAAATTTAGTAGGTCAATCGTATATACGAGAATTTAATGGCTGGAATTATTGAATACAGTAAGTATATTATTTGAGATGAAATATTCATTGATTGTGAATATTAGGCGGTGTCCTTATCATCTCCTCTCTCCGGTTGACCCCATATTCTTTTGCTCTCTCCTTGCCCTCCTGCATCACATATGATATATTTCATTTACCTTTTCAATGACTACTTTTAGGCCAAGCATTTCTTTATGGTAGAGCTGTGGTTACCTTTACCTGCACTAATTTTTGGCTTGATGCACATGCATCCTTTTTATGTGTATTCAATTGAAGTTAATTTCATGTGTGGCACCCACATGCTTCTTAATGCAATTAGATGCTACATTTCCTTTGTAACTAACATATCATTATCTGCAGTTTATTTCGATATATGTGTGATTTCTTTAATGTGTATTGCTTAGTCCTAATGCACCTAAGTTTTTACCAATTATGTTCATATTAACTAATTCTGTGTGTGGGGCCTGGAAAACGTTTTCCACATACACAAACTTGATCATATCTTTAATTAAATTATTATTTTTAACTAAACCTCTTTCTAGTGCAATTGTGCAGATATACATGCTATACTTTTTTGGCAGCTCACATAATACTATTAGCAATCTTTGTTGAAAAATGTGTCTTTATGAGGAGGACTAGTTTAGCTCTGCTCTTGCCTTTTGATTTGATAAAATCTATTCAGCCCATCTCCACTAACTTTTAATTCCTACATACCTGACTAATTTTTAGTGGCACAACTTATTTTCTTAGCAGCCTCCATATTTAGGCAATGGTTGATGGTAATTAACATAGCATATCAATGTTATTCTGTTTTCCTTTTATGTTAAGCTTGTAAAACATTCTGATTCTGAAATAAGAGCTACTAGAGCTCTGTTTGGAGATGGAGTTTAGATAACTGCAGTTATTTAAGTTTATGTGGATCCCCAGTGGAGGTATGCTAACTTCAATGAGCATAACTCTTTACCTTTTTAGTTTTTACTTAAAAAATAACTTCATCCAAGTGTTTGGCAACAAGCGAGAAAGATTGAGATAATATGTAGTTGAGAAATAAATTATCTCAACGTGTGGCAGAAGATGACTAACTGTAGTTATCTCAACTCCAAAAGAGTACCCAAACAGCCCTAAGTTATGACAGCTCAAGTTATTTAAGATAGCTTCACATAACTCTCAGTTATCATAACTTTACTTCATTGCCAGAGCTATCCTAGTAGTTCTGTAGATAATCGTTTCAATCTATTTATAGTTATATACACAATCAAGTTTATACTAGTAGACGTGAAATGAGAATCCAGGGAGCTGTAATGTACATTGTTGTGTATATGCAACAGATCTTTGTAAATTATTTATATAAAAAAAACAAGATGATTGTAAAGGAAAAAATGTGTACCAGGCAGAGTAAAAAGACAAAGGTTCCAAGATTAGTGTTTGATCATTTGGAATTTGAAAGATAGATGGTAACTCTAAGAACTAGGCAGGTTTAGGTGGGGATCAAGTAATGAAAGGAGTAAAAAAGTTATAATAATGGACCGTGTGATCGAGACTCTATTAAATCACATTTGCATGAAACGAGAAGAGCATAGTAGGTGTACAGTGTATTGGTTTGAAATTTCTAAATATCAATAAAATCACAAGAAAATATATGAGAAAGTTCATTCTGATATCTGAAGAAAGGTTAGTCAGCCGAACAGCAATAATTTCCATGTATCCATCAATATACTATTTTATTTATTATTACTGATTAAGTGAATATTCCATGCGTACATTTTATTTTGAATCTATATCTTACTTTTTGTGCATAATCTTGTTCTAGATCTAGAATTGTACACTTGTACTAATAAATTATGTTTTTCTTCTGGTTAGCTTTTCATTGAAGCTTTTCTACATGTGCCAATGTGGATTCTATGTATACAGCATTGGTGCTCTTCTTGCCTGGGAAACTAGAAGGAAGGATTTCATGATTATGATGTCTCACCACGTGATAACTTCTATTTTGATTGCATACTCTTTCCTTACCGGGTAATTACTTCTAGCGCTGCATTTTGTTCTGCCGTCCCCAAATTATTCTTCTATTTCATAAATTATACCTCAGAGCATTTTCAAGTTGGTTAATGCTAGTGCTAGCGAGCATGGGGAAACTTAATGACATTTATAGTATGGTAGGAATACGATTTTGGATAGGAGAATTAGTAATGCATGGTTTTGACAATTTTGTACTGGTATCAGGTACCTAACATTCATTTATAGGTAATATTAGACATCGGAGGTATCAATAAGTTAAATCAGCTAATTGTCCTGGTGCCTTGATAGTTTAAAGTTTAAACTATGTACTGAAGTAAATTTTAAAATGCTAATGGGCGGTAGATATATTTTCCATATTTCCTGTATTAACAAGTGTGCCTTAGAGTTGACAAATTATCATCCCAGTCTTCTGGATTTTTACGTAAATTAAAACTGCATGAAATGTATAACTGGTATCTCTGAACTTGTCTTCCAGGATATTTGACAGGGCCTAGGGGATGGTGACTGGTTGTTATCATTTATCAATTGTTAATATTATCAATATTTTAGATGATTGTGCTCTACAACCTATTCCTCTTGATCGAAACAGGCCTTGAAAACAAAAAGGAACGAAACTTGTTAATTGATAGTATAGAGACAGAAAAGAATATTTTATTGGATACTCATAACTGAATACATTGCCTCTTATATATATGAGAGTATAAAGAGTAATCTAAATCTAATTCCGATGTGGGACTAAACTAAGATTACTTTAACACTCTCCTTCAAGCTGGTGCGTAAATATTGTCGAAATCAAGCTTACTCAAGAAAGTTTGAAAAAGCTTAAGAGATATTGCTTTAGTTAGGATATCAACAAGTTGTTCACTGGACCGGACATACGAGAATGAACTCACCTTCTCCCACTCATCTCGAACGAGTGACAGTTAACTTCGATATGTTTTGTGCGCTAAGCAGTTAAAATCCGATTAATCATCTGATTAATTCCCGATTAATCACTAATCAGAGGCTAAGCTATTATTTTTTTTTAGCGATTTTTAATATATCAATAGTTAGCGATTTAATCGGGTATAATTGGTCGATTAGTGGTTAATTGGCCGATTTTAAGTGACCGATTAATTGATTAAATCTCCTCCTTTAATTTTCATTCTTGTTTGCATTCTTTGGGCTCAATTCGTCTCAAACTCAAATCCAAACCCCTTATGGTCCTCGCGCAAATCCAAATTCGACCCGTCGCCGCTCTTCTTCCTTGCGCAAACCCAAACCCGACCCGCCGCCGCTTTCAACTTCTTTCTCGCTCAAACCCAAATTCAAACCGATTCTCTTCTTCCTCGACCAAACCAAACCCGACCTGCCGTCGCAAACTTGATTCGACCTGCATCTGCTGCACCTCCTTTTGCTGCTCGTGTTGTTCTTCCTCCCTGACTGTTTTTTTTACCCGACCCACATCAAGAATCTTAACTCAAACCATGTTCTCTATTCTTTTTCTATATAACTGTATGTTCCTATTTGATAATCTCATAATAGTTTTATGTTTGGATTTAGGGTTGCTACATAATGATGATATATATATATATATATATATATATATATATATATATATATATATATATATATATATGGCCCTTCCGTTGTGCACTACCTTCTGTGTGAACTTTTTACACGGAGTGCACATGGATGATCTGAACCGTTCACATTGATTTACACGTCTAAATTAGTCTAAATTTATAAAATCAAGTCATTTGGAATTCATTTGCCCATCCATCAAGTCAGTATAAAAACAAATGATATTCAGCCATACAATTTGTAACACTTCAATGTATGGACAAATGAATTCCAAATGACTTGATTTTACATATTTAGACTAATTAGACGTGTAGATCAATGTGAACGGTTCGGATCATCCATGTGCACTCTATGTAAAAGTTCACACGGAGTGCACACGGAGGGTAGTGCACAACGGAAGGGCCCTATATATATATATATATAGGGAAAGCTTCGGTTGTGCACTACCTCTAGTGCACGCAGCGTGTGCACTAGACCTTCGGGCGTTCATATTGACGATCCGAACCGTTCACATTGATCTACATATCTAAATTAGTCTAAATATGTAAAATCAAATCATTTGAAATTTATTTACCGATCCATTGAAGTGTTACAAAATTGTATGGCTGAAAATCATTATTTTTTATAGTCACATGATGGATGGGTAAATGAATTTCAAATGATTTGATTTTACATATTTAGACTAATTTAGATGTGTAGATCAATGTGAACGGTTCGGATCGTCGATATGAATGCCCAAAGGTCTAGTGCACACGCTGTGTGTACTAGAGGAGTGCACAACCGAAGCTTTCCATATATATATATATATATATATATATATAACAATTTTTTTCGATTTATATCCCCGATTATTTTCTGATTACCCGATTAATCACTAATGGCTCCTAGACCGCTTAGTTCTAAAAACTTATTTTAACTGCCTAGTTTGTGCGCTCATGAAACACCGAATTTTTAGAAATATGCATAGCAGCCTTGTGTCACAGTTGAGAGGAGCTGGAGATAACAGGATTGGCAAGTCTCGAAGAAGATATTTGAGCCATAAAACTTCAGAAACCAAATATCCAATAGTTCGGTATTCAGACTCTGCACCTTATTTGGCTACAACAGGTTGTTTCTTACTTTTCCAATATACGAGATTTTCTCCAAAGAATACTTACCCACTAGTTGAGCGCCTATCATCAACCGATCATGTTCAGTCAGCATCAGAATAACCTTGTAAAGAAAGTTAATCGCCAGGTTTGAAAAAAGTCCTTGCCCTAGGGCTTTCTTAAGATAGCAAAAAATGTGAACTATTGCTTCTCAATGAGTGATGGTTGGTGCATGCATAAACTAGCTGACTCGACCAACTGCAAAGGCAATATGTGGCATAGTCATTGAAAGATATGAGTTTGTCAACCAGTCTGTGATATTTGTTGGGGTGGGGTGTCTACAAACACATGGGTGGCGTAGCGGAACTGATTAGAGCAATGAGGATGTCGAAGTAGATCAGACAAATCAGTTGAATACCCAAGTAAATAGATCCCCATATCCAACACAAACACAACGAGGATTTATCCTGGTTAACTTTTTCTTAATCCAGATGGAAAATATAGGGAGATAATATTCAACTAGAAGAGATTACAAGGAGTTAATGATTCACTCAATACAAGTAATTAAACCCACTCACCAAGAACTATCTCTCTCAATCCTTTCTTTGCAATGGAGAAAAATGTCAATAAAGTACTTGCCTCTCATATTGGAGGTCACAACAATATATAAAAGAATAAAGAGAACCCTAGGTTAATCTTGTAGAAGAAGTAACTGACTAGGAGCCGTACGATCTGACTTGGAGTTAAAGATTGGGCTGAAACGACCTAACAAATCGAGGCCCAAAATAACACAGCCGCCGCGATCGGTCGACTGCACCAAAGTTGCGGTTGACTGTCCTCTTTTTGGGAAAACCCTGTACAGGGACCGGTCGACCGTCCCCAAGGTCGGTCAACTATTCTCTTCAGGTGTTGTTGCTGTTGCTATTTCACTTCTACTCTTTTCAACGTTTCGACTTCCGTGCTTCATCATATCTTCTTCTAATCCGAACCCGAGTATGCAAGACATAATCCTAACAATTCCACATTGGATTGCATACGAGTGCTATCAACATGATGTGATTACTCATCTCCAAACTCTACTAAACTCCATTTGTGAGTCATACTTGAAACAATAGATTCTTTTGCTAGTTGAACAAATCTTCTACTAAATCTCACTGATCGGGTATACCCTTTCAAGGGCACACCTCTGTAGGCGTTATGACGGAGTTGCCAACCTTCGCACGAACTCCACCTACATCGATGCACTCTCTACTTCTCGACGATATTCGAACGTCGTAGTCTCACTTCGATGATGCTAGTTGCGGCAAACTAGATGAGCTTGCAGGAATAATGAAAAAAGAAGCAACACCACCTGTGCGGGTATTTCGGATTCCCCAAAGCCTGTAGAGATTGTGTTGGCTTGACCCAACAACTCTTATACCTTTAATCACCTTACGATGAACCTGAAAAACAGACAGAACTCCACCTCGAGCTGTGTACCTACAACTCCGTGCTTCAAGAGTTCCCAAGAAAATCAGATTCCGTTTAGGTAGAAGAATATGCAAAACTTCTCTTAGAGTGAACATGTTTAGACCTGTCATTTTCAACTCAACTGTCCCCTCTCCCACTACTTCACAAATCTCTCTATTTCTCATTCTCACACAACGCCCTGTGGTAGATTTATAAGTAGAAAACAACTTCTCGGAACAAATATCAGACGAACTCCCTAAGTCAAGCAATCAACTAGAATTCACTTCTAAATAATTTGAAACAAGAAGACACAACTCACATGATTCAGTAGCACTAATGACTAACCACATTGGCAGTTGAATTTTCATCCCTGGCGCTCATCTGATTCTGCAATTTTCAACAGTATTTCTTGATATGCCCTGACCTCTTAGAATATTGGTAACGGATCGAATTCTTTTTGTCACGCCCCGCTTCCCAAAATACGGGAATACGAGCCCGTGACGAAGGCCCAGCGAATGATTTTAATATCATTCATAAGCTGTACCAGTCTCAACTCAACAATACTCAGAAAATTAAATCACAACCACGCAATTAATAACATCACCGAACAATATTTGAATTCTTAATAATCCAACTTGATAATCAATACTGAGAAACAAGTAGCAGTTACGGGTCAAAAGCCCGGGATACAAGTCTAAATAAACAAATGAATTACAATGGATGAAGAAGAACATGAAAAGAAATAATTTATTATTATGTAGTTGCTCCAATCTAAAAGTACTGCTCGCCAACTCCTTCTGGTAGATCTTCAGGTTCACTTGTGGCTGGGTTAATTAAAGAAGAAAAATAAATGTCCTTAGAGCAAGTACGGACAGCAAGTAGTGAAAACAGAGAGTAAAGGAGTAAGGTACGTGTAATCAAGATCAAATTACAAGGACAATAATGGTACTAATAGCAATGGTCTTTATCGAGTATATATACATGTCAACTAGGTTTATTATCATGTTATTTCTCCTATCTAGTGCACGTACTACTGCATCCCATACTACAGGTTCGATGCACACACAACAGTGATCGTTTTAGACTTCGTGGTAGGGTCTACAGAGCGTGTACTCGGGTATATCACGATAACAAGATAACAAGTTCACGTCTCCACAAGTAATTCTCCACCTTCCACGCCAAGTTTTCAGGTAACAAGATAACAAGATAAGAAGTTCACGTCTCCACAAGTAATTCTCCACCTTCTATGCCAAGTTTTCATATAACAAGATAACAAGATTTGTTTTCACGTCTCCACAAGTATTCTCCACCTTCCATGTAACAAGTCCATGTAACAGGAGGGCCCTACCGAGTACATTTTCTGAGACTGTCCACTACTAGGTCAACCCTAAGAAACCCCGGCTTGTTTTAGTATTTTGTTACTAAGTCATATATGCACATGCGGGTAGTTATAAGAATGTCAAGTGAATGGTGATAATGCAGCAACATGATATATTACACAATAATAAGCAAGAACTAACAAATCTGAAATAACAATTATTTTAATTGATTCCTAATATAACTGGGTCGAAACTTCAGTACAAGACAGACAAGACATCATCACATAAATGTTTATCAAGTGGGTAATTATCGAGTTATTGTATCACGCATGTATCAAGATTAATGTAAAGCAAGTAATGTGAAGTTTCCAAGTAAACAAGTCAAGTGAATTTTTCCCAGTAACAAGTCAAGTGAATTTTGTCAAGTTCAAGTCACAAGATCTCATGTAAATAACATGTATTTAATCACGACGTGTTTTCTCATGTACAATTTTATTTTATTTTTCATGTCAAATGTATGTCTAAGCTTGGGTTTGAGTCAATGGATAATAAAGAAGTCAAGAGTACGTCGGGTTAGCTCGTGTAAACCCTCGATACTCCCAACAGAAGGGACACAAGGCAAAGCTAACGATAAATGAAGTGGAACTACTTGCATAAGAGGTCAATTAATCTTGAACTAGAATAGATAAGAGAGTTCAAGTGGACTTGTTTTTTTCTTGTAGACGGTTAGATTAGAATCACCAGAATAACGGGATCAGAATCCCAGACAGTAGAATACGTGCGAGATATGTGGCAGCCACGCCAGATCAGCAACAGTAACACCACAAAATAGCAGTCAACTCCTTCAATAGCTCCAAGTCAGAAAAACTCCAACAGCAACTCTCTAATAACTTCAATTCAATCTCACTACAAACAGCAACTCACTAACACCAACACACCAACACCTTCACAAACTCCAAGACAACAACCACTCCACTCCAATCTTCTACTCCACAACACCAAACAGTAAACTAATAACCCTAACTTCACTTCACAAACACCAACTCCAATGTAATACCCAAAACACCAAACAGAGTTTCCCTTTCACACAAACACCAATACCATAACTACACCAGTACAATAACAGTAACAATCCCAATAAAACTCCTTCACTTCAACACAGAGAGAGATAGAAGGAGAGAGAGAGCGGAAGAGAGATTCGACAACGGGAGGGGGCGCGCGAAGAAGACGAGCAAGAGTTGTCGAGGCGGAGTTCGACAGTGGTGCTTCGAGCGGAGGCAAAGCTTCAACTTCGACGAGGAGGAATTCGACTGTGGCGGATTCAAGTGGAGGAGGGGCTTCGACTGGGTGGACGGTGACGAGAGGGAGTGGGCGACGCTGACGAGAGCGGCAGAAGGCAACGGGAGCGATGGCGGGAGGAAGAGGAACGGGAAAATGCGAGGCGAAGCTTCGGGGTTGGCAGCGGCGTGGAATGGCAGGCGACGAAGAAGATGGGTGTCGCGACTGGAGGGGATGGGGATGGCGGCGTAGGCGGGAGTGGAGCTCGACAGGCGGCAACGGAGTTCGAGAGGAGACTGGCGGAGATGGCGGTTGCAGTGTGAAGCGGCAGCGGCTTCGAGTGAGGAAGACGGTGGCGACGACTGGACGAGAGGGAAGATGGCGGGACGGTGGAGCTCGAGGTGAGAGCGGGGCTTCGATGGCGAAGGCGGCACTCGAGCGGGAGAATATGGAGGCGACACGACTGGGGAAAGCTTTGACTGGAGGAAGGGTGGAGCGTCGACGGGGTGATGGTTGCGGTCGACTGAGGGAGGCTTGACTGGTGGCACAGTGGTGACTGATGGAGGTGGCGCGGTGTGGGGCTGAGCGGTGCCGGCGATGGAGGGCGGCGAGCGGAGAAGGCGATGGCAATGGCGGCTTCGCGGAGGTTGAAGGAGAGGCTTTGAGGTCGGCAATGGTGGGTGGAGGAGTTGAAGAGAGCGGGAGGAAGAAGGAAGAACGGGTTCGGGTTTTGTTTGGTTTCTCTGCTTTGGTAGAGAAACAGAGGGAGAGGGATTGGAAGAGAGAATGATACGGGAAGATGGGTGTTAATATAATATAATAAATAAAGTAATGGAATAGTGGGGGAGAGAGAGTGGGGGGGGGGTAGTTACGAGGTAATGGGAAATGTGCAGGTAAAGTGGGAGGAGTTGGGGTACGGGATTGAAGAGTGCTAAAAAGTGGGAAGAAATTGTATACGGTAGATAATCTGTACAATTATATGGGTCCTGGGTTACTGAATTTGGGCTTGGGCTTAAAAAGGCTCAAAATATTTAAATAAACAATTAGGATTTTGAGCCAATCTTTTGGGCTCAGATTAAATATAATGAAATCAAATCAAATACGAATTTGGGCTTTTAATAGACAATTGGGTTTCATAAAATAGTTTACTTAATAAAATCAATTAGGAAAAAATAGTTATAAAATACTGAGAATTTAAATACGGAAAAATAATTTTTAACATACGTATTAATGAAAACAGGGGTTACACTTTTGCATAGCACTTTGTCTTCCACCTGAAGGACCTTCCAATGCTAGACAACTTGGAGTAGACGATGATTTCTGAGTCTTCTTCCTAAGTTGATTTTCCTTCAATGGTTTGATTACACCATCTACCAAAATACTCTCTTTGGCAGGTCTATCGTGTAGCATGGTAGTGATCAAAAGCTCGTACGAATCTGATAGTGAATATATCAAGTTGAAAGCTTTATCTTCCTCACTCACATCCGCGTTGATCGCTTGTAGTTCAGATAGCACCTTGTTGAACTCTGCGATGTGATCTTGGGGATCGGTACTTCCTTTATTGACAAATGGAATAACTTCCTCTTCCAATGCATCCGATCTAATAATGATAAGCCAGAGTAGTCAGCTATGAGTTTTTTTCCTACAAACTCGCCGCGTCAGTTTCTTTAAGAAATCTACACTTGACCTCGTCCACCAATGATAGTCGGATTAGACTTATGACTCTTTTACAAATATCCTCCCAAACATCCTCCTTCATATCGGATGGGTTTTCCATCTTCTTAATGGCTAACTATAGACGTTTTTGAACTAGGACATCATACATGTCTACCTTCCAAAGATTGAAGTTGATCTTTCCATCAAACTGCTTGATCTTCAACAGATTTGACCTATCATCTTAACTAAGGGACTCGGCAACCTGAAGCTCTGATACCACTTTGTTGGGATAATATCTACAAATACATCGGTGGCGCAACGGAACTGGTTAAAGCAATGAGGATATTGAAGTAGATCAGACAAATCAATTGAATACCCAAGCAAATAGAACCATCAATCCAACACAAATACAACGATGATTTATCCCTGTTAGCTTTCATTTAATCCGGATGGAAAATATAGGGAGATATAATATTCAACTAAAAGAGATTACAAGGAGTTAATAATTCACTCATTATAAGGAATTAAACTCACTTACCAAGAACTATCTCTCTCAAGACTTTCTTTGCAATGAAGAATAATGTCAATAAAGTACTTGTCTCTCATATTGTAGGCTACAATAATATATAGAAAAAGAATAAAGAGAACCTTAGGTTATTCTTGATTCTCAGTCGTCCAATATATCCTGTAGAAAAAGCAACTGAATATGAGTCATACGATCTGGCTTGGAGTTGAAGATTGGGCTAAAACGACCTAACAAATCGAGGCCCAAAATAATACAGCAGCCACTATTAGTCGACTGCACCAACTTTGCGGTCAATTGTCCTCTTCTTAGGAAAGACCTGTACAGGGATCGGTCGACCGTCCCCAAGGTCGGTCGACTGTCCTCTTCAGGTGCTGTTGCTGTTGCTATTTCACTTCTACTCTTTTCGACGTTTTGACCTCCGTGCTTCATCATATCTTCCTCTAATCTGAACCACGAGTATACAAGATATAATCCTAACAATATCGTCCTGGATCAGAGAACAGTGCATCATTGGAGAACAGTTTAATATTGGGATTTATATGTGTCACCGAGGCGACATCCCAACATTCCTATCTCAATAAGATTATCAAGAACATACTTTGTTTGTGAAAAAAAGATATCATCATTTGTTTGTGCAACCTCAATGCCAAGAAAATATCGAAGCGGACCAAGATCATTCGTTTGAAAGGTTTGAGCTAACTGTTGCTTGATGTCTGCAATATCTTACGAGTCATTGCATGTCATAATGATATCATCAACATAGACCAACAAAATAACAGTGTCTTTGCTTCTTTTCTTTGTGAAGAGAGAATGGTTTGTCTTCTACAGAACTCATAACAACACACAACTTTACCGAACTTTTTAAATCAAGCCCAAGAAAGACTGTTTGAGTCCATAAAGAGATTTTTTACTGAACATAAAAGTTTCTCCCTGTCGCTCAAATCAGGAGGCTGCTACATATACACATCTTTCAAGTCGCCATTCAGGAATGTATTCTTGACATCAAGCTGATGAAGGGGTCAAGAACAATTTGACGTAAGAGAGATAAGAACCTAAACAGATGGGAGTTTCACAACTGGAGAAAAAGTTTCTGCATAATCGACCTCAAATTTCTGCGTATATCCTTTAGCTATAAGATGAGCTTTGAGTCGTTCAACTATGCCATCGTGATTGTGTTTTACTGTGAATATCCACTTACAACCAACTGTCTTACCACCTACAGAAAGGGGAACCAACTGTCAAGTACCATTCTGTTGAAGAGCCTGTATTTTCTCTTTCATGGCTGCTGTCCAACCCGAGTGCTTGAGTGCTTTCTAAATAATTTTAGGAATACAGATGGATCTAAGGAAGAGGTAAAGGCTCAAAAAAATATGTTCAGTTTAGAAGAAACAAACTTGGCAATATCATAGTGAGCACAAAAACATTGAGCCTTACGTTGACCAATAGGTAAATCATCTGTATTAGAGATATTATTGGCAGAAGTGGTTGGCCCCGATTGAACAGCAGAGGGTTCATCGTAGATGGTTGAGTCTGAATGCGGCTTGCGTTTCTTTAGATAAACCCTAAGTGGCGGAGGCGGTGGTGGTGGTGATGGTAATGGTGGTGGTGGTGGTGTTGGGAAATCAAGACTCACAACAACAGCCCTCGGTAAATCGGAGAGTTTTGGAAGGAGTTTATCCAAAAAGAGGTTTGTGTTCAAAAAATGAAACATTCGCTGAGGTAAACATTTTTTCATAAACGGCAATAGCAAAGATAACCTTTTGAAAAGCGCAAATATCCTAAAAACACATTTAGTAGCACGCAAGTCAAGTTTATCGGTGCCTGGGTAGAGATTTTGAACACAATACGTGCAACCAAAAACACAAGGCAGTAGTGAAAATCAATCTTTGGATAGAAATACCAGTTTGAAAGGTGATTGATTTTGAAGAATATGAGTAGACATACGGTTAATAAGAAAACAGGCAGTGAAAACTGCAAAACTCCAATAAAACTTTGGGACGTTCATTACAAATATCAGAAAGCGAGCAATGCTAAGTAAATGTTGATTTTTGTGTTCTGCCACTCCAGTTTGTTGAGTATAGGCACAAGTGATTTGGTTTATTAATTCCATGTTGAGAAAAAAATTGTTGAAAATCCACTGTTTTAAATTTCCTTTGATACAACCGAAACTTTGGCTGTATGGAAAGAAATTTTCGAAATTTCGTTTCGGCTAGCTTGCCGATACGAAATCACATATTTTATACTCTACATCGTTTTGGACCAAAATGTGTAGATTTTAGCCGAAATTACCGAAATATTGCCGAAATTGGCGAAATATCAGCCGAAATAGACACATGTTATTGTGAATATATTAAAAAAATTTTGTTTTACTTTTTGTATGTCTTTTAATATTGGACCTTAAGCTAAAATAATGTGTGGATTTCATATCGCTATTGTTTGTATATATGCAAAGTCAAGTAAGTTTATTAACTAATACAATTTTTCTAATCAATGAAAATTCAATTTGGTTATATACTTATATTACTTTCTCTTCTTTATTATTGTTAAATTATGTGAAGATTTACCGTAATTGATTCATGTCATTAGTTACATTATACATTATTTTATATGATAAATGATAGGTAGGACATATAATATCAAAAAAAATTTATTGAGTATAGGAAATGAACATCCAATATGATCACTTTTCCCCGAGATCTCCGATATTTCCGATCCGAGATGAACACCCCTTGCCTGGACGAGTCCGAAATCCGAGATTTAAAACCATGGAAAAATCAGATTTCATATATTTTTTAGCATTATCAGAATGAAAATATTTAAGAGTAGTGTCAAATTGTGTGCGCATCTCAAAGAAAAATTCTTGAAAAACTTTAAACACTTCAGAACGATCTTTCAAGGGAAACAACCATGTCATGCGAGAGAAATCATCAATAAATGTAATAAAATAACGATATTTATTAAACATGGGAAAACCAATAGGTCCCCAAACATTAGAAAGCACTAAATCAAATAAATGTTCAATACGTTTATTGACACGCCCTAGGTAAGAAATTCGATGATGTTTACCTAACTCACAGGACTTACAAGATAAGTGAAAAGAAGACTTACAACCGGAAACTATGTGATCGAGAGTAGTATAGGTGGGATGCCCCAGTCGCCGGTGCCACAATACAGGATCAGTAGAAGAATTGAAAGTTGAGACTGGAGAATCAAGATGTGTAACCCATGTTGTTCATGACCAGTGCCAATCACTTTTCTCGTCATAATATCCTGGAACATACAGTGAGAAGAAAAAAATGTTTCTGAATAATATAAATCCTTAGAAATTTTAGGAACCGATAATAGGCTATTAGAAAATATAGGGTAAAACAGATGTAAGAGAAAGATATGGATAAAGAGAGATATCGTCATTCCCTTCAATAGATCGAGATCCATCAGCAATACGCACATGATAAATGAAAAGCAAAGAAAAAAAGAAGGCGGTAAATGAGACATATGTTCAGAAGCATCTAAATCAATAATCCATTGATGTGAAGAAACATGAAAAACACTACCTAAGTGAACAGAATTACCAGGAGGATGAGACAGCATATTGCAGAATGCCTGATATTCTTCAACAGATAGGGTATACTGGGAGGTTGGCACATCTGTAAGAGCAGCATTAGAAGAAGGGTCCACAGTGGAAGACTGATGAGCAGCAGGAGGATGACCAATACGTTTCTAACATGTTGCATACTCATGAGACTGACTCTGACAATAGGTACAATATTTAGTGTTGCAATAACTATCACCACAGCCACGACCATAATCACTACGGTCCCGTGAAGAATAAGAACCACGAAAAGACGAATGAAACTGCTGCGAGTGATCAAAAATATCATGGCCAGGGTCAGAGATGAGTGTAGACGGTGTTGGGGTCTCAACAAGAGCATGAGGGGTACTCGTGGCAGCTGAATATAGAGATCACGTAGAGAGAGATTGGCATTAGTGGCAAGAATATGAGAACGAACACCTTCAAGATGTGGACGAATATTGCCCAAAGCAAGAACGGCAGAAGAGCCTCACATTACTGTTGATGGACAGGGAAATCGGCAGAGTATGGCTGATAGAGCATCCATTCTTCAAATAACTGATTAAAGTGGAAGAGATAAACATGAATGTCACCTTACTTGGTCTCGATCACATCACGAAAGATATCATACGGCGCTGCATATTATTGGAGTACATATGATGAAGAGTATCCCAGATCTCTTTTACTATGTCGAGGAAAATGATGGAGCTGTAGATGTCTCGGTGCATGCAATCTGTCATCATATTGACAATCAAGTTATCGTCGCGATCTTATACTTTGAATGTGAGATTTATAGTCGGAGGAGCTGGCTCAGTAAGGTGATGGTACATCTCACGCTCTTTGAGGAAATGCATGACAGAGCGGGACCATATCATGGAGTTGTTATGACCGAAGAGATTCTTGGTGGTCATACGTTCGGCCTTCAATAGAGAAGGAGAATCAATCGCCATTTGAGGAGAGGGAGTCGTTGTTGGAGGGGAGGTCACCGTTGTAGTAGAGGACTTCGTCATAGGAGCAGATCTAAATTGGATCTGAAGGAGAAAACACGTGTGAAAAAGAGATGGTGATTGGAGAGGACATAAAAAACTAGCACACGTTACAAAATAGCGTGCATCACGAGGCATTTGATTTTTTTTAACTGCATGAAGTGGAGAGGGGCTTCGGGTTTCGGTTTAGGGGGTTTCCGGTTTCGGGTTTTGGGTTTCGGGAACAGTAGATGGGAGCGGCTGGAGTGGAAAGGAGGAGGCGGGGATGGAGAGGAGGCGATGGTTGATGGGAGCGGTTGGAGTGGGAGCGGATGTCTTCGGTTGTTGAGGTGGATCTTCAGTGGAGGTGGAAGATGGTGTCGGATTGGAGGATTGATGGAGATGGCAGCGAAGAGGAGGTCGAGATGAAGGAGAAGATGGAGTGGGTGGATTTGGATGGCGGAAGGAGTTCGGGAAGGTGGCTGTTGGATTTGGAGAAGGAGGGCGGCGGCGGCGGCGGCGGAGAGAAGTAAGGTTAGGGTTAGGGTTTTGGGTTTGGATGAAGAAGAGGTAAGGAAGAAGATGAACATTGGGTTAAGGATAGGGTTTTGAAGGAGAAGATGACCAGTGGTGGTGGGCTTTTTTTTTGGAGAGAGAGAACCTTAACTTTTTGTGGAAAATTTTTGTGTATACTTTTTTGGCTCACATACCATGTTAATTGATAGTATAGAGACAAAAAAAATACTTTATTGGATACTCATATATATATATATATATATATATATATATATATATATATATATATATAGGAGAGTACAAAGAGTAATCAAAATCTAATTCCGATGTGGGACTAAACTGAGATTACTTTTAACAAAATTAATATCACAAACAATAAGAAGAGCACAGGAACCAGAATGAGGAAACTCGGTAGAAAAATTTAAACTGGATAAAACTGGACAATACAGAGAAATTTTTATATCATATCTCAAATTTAGGTAGGAATTCATAAACTTCTTAGGCATATTTGTAGCCTTTTTTTAACACAGACAAATAGTATTCAAACTACTTTTCATATTTCTTGTACTACTTGACTCATGTTACTCTTCATGGAGTATGGATCTTCTCCAATTTTGTAGCAGTAGTACAATTACTTCTTGATGGCTTATTATTATTATATAATTCAGGGTTACATTGTTGCATATTCTTTGGATTGAAAAAATTTATTCATTTTTTACTGTACCAATACCATATCATGTCTCATACTCGTACTGGTATCCATACTGTTGTGTCCCGTTCTACTACCTATATCCATGCTTCTTCCAAGGTTGGGAACACAAAAGTCCTGAGCTAGTTTTGTCATCAAGAAATTAATGCTAGTCTAGTACATGTTTACAGCTATACTCTTCTTTTTCCCCATTTCTCCCCTACTCTCGCATGTGGAGGGGGGTAAGAGTTATAATTGAAAACCTTGCGTGTTCTTTTTTTTTTTTTTTTTTCTTACTTCACTTCGACTGTCATATTGTAAAATGGAGGAATAGACTTCCTTTCGATTGTGTGATTGGAAGAATATTTGTTGGATTTTAAATGATTAGAAATTGGAATATTTTTGTTGAACCTGCTTCTGAAAAAGGTGAGCATTTCAATTTGTGGATAGGGTATTTCTTAATATTTATTATACTTTGTGACTACGGTATAGCTCTTGCCATTTTTATTTTAAATTATCAACATGGACAGCTAAATTGATTACTCCATTTTGGCTAAAATTGGTATCTTGTTCTCATGGTAAATTGCAATTGTCTATTAATTTGAAAAGAATCCAATGAGTTATTTCTTTCCCAAAAGTATAAGGAAAGGTAACCAAGAGTTCTATTATGCAGATTTTTCCGAATTGGAACCATTGTTCTGGCACTGCATGATACAAGTGATGTTTTTATGGAAGCAGCTAAGGTCTTTAAGTATTCAGAAAGGGAAATGGGAGCTAGCGTGGGCTTTGGGCTTTTTGCAATTTCATGGTTTATATTACGGCTTATTTTCTTCCCCTTCTGGATAATCTACTGCTCAAGGTTTGCGAGCACTATACATAATATGTTGGTTTCAGCTCCGTCTTAAATTGCATTTCTAACAATTCGTGATGGTTGCATTTCAGTTACCAGCTCATTGAGTTCCTCAAGAAGTCAGGTGTCTACCCCAGACTTATATACTATGTTTTCAACACAATGCTTCTAACCCTTCTTCTTTTCCACATCTATTGGTGGAAACTTATATGTGCAATGATCATAAGGCAGATGGGTAATAAAGGAAAAGTAGGAGAGGATATCCGATCAGGTTAGATACTCCCAATTTTCTGTCATGGTACTTTAGAAACTATGCTGAAAGCATATATTACTTAGATCTTTTTCACAAATTTAGCTATAGAAATGGTAAAATTTTGTAAAGGATGTCTTATGTTTTAACTAAATTTCACTCTTTATTAGTATGTATTAATAGTGAATAGCTAATATAAATGATTAAAGACGATGTTTGTTAGTTACATCCAGATCCTGATCAAGGTTTAGGTATTGGCCACATCGTACTAATTTTATTGGGTACCCATACGAAATTCAGAATGTGGGATTGACATTACCTTGATAGCGCTTTTCTATGCCCCTATTCCATCACTGATCCATCAGTTGGAAAAGGAAGGAGAAAGGTTAATTAGAGTAGTTTAGATACAGTGCACAATACTATATTTAGTATTAATCATTAAACCCCTACCTGATCAATTTTAATGATCATGATGGTTTCCAGTTGTGGGTTTTGGGTAAAATATTGAATTAACTGTCACGCACTTGTAACCCCTCTACTTTGTTGAACTTTTTAAAAACCATCCAAGTTCAATTATTGGAAAGGGTATATTGCGAGTTTTAGGTGGTACCTTGTCTGCATTTACCTCTTAACCTGTCAGTTTTTAACTAGCATCTACAACTATGTAATGTTAAATTATTCTATGAATTTATCCATATAACTAGTGTTAAAGGAAACTGATGACATTTCTGAGAGTCAACAGAACATAAAATTTTACTAGGGACCAAAATCAACATTGAAATTGACTTATCAAATCGTTGATCATTGTGGGAATGCTTTACCTTCGCTGAACCGCCTATCCAAAGGATACTTTTAGTATACGTTTTGTGCACAAATGCTAGGCCCTAAATTATGACAACTACAACAAATTGTTGAAACTGAGGTTTTGATTTGGCTGAAACTAGAGGCAAGTTGTTTTAAGATCAAGTCAAAAACCAACTCTTAAAATTTAGAGAGGTAGCTCTACTCGAAACTGTTGATTTACTCCATCTTCAACAATTGCATATGTAGTTTTAAAAGCATCTTCATGTTTCTCTGAAACGGTTTTTTGTTTTTGTTCTCTGACAGTCAATTTATTCTGAATACAGATTCTGAGGATGGGGATTAAACTCTGGTTGCATCTTTAGTTGTGCTTGTGGAGTGCAGATACCAATTCTTGCTAGAATTAGCCCTATAGAATCAACGATCAAGAAATAGCAGTATTCATTGGTGTTCTTTTGACTCGCAGAGAATCATGCTTCTGGCATCTACATAATTATATGTTTTTTCTCTCTCCCCCTCCCCCCCCCCCAACCTTTTTTTGATTACTGTAATGATTAAGATGCAGCCATTGGATGAGCTCGTTTTTGTACTACACCCACTGATTGAATGGAAATGATAAGGAGGCTGGCTATTGTCAACTTTTTTATATCCTATTTTGAGCTTGTATAATAGTTTGCATTTTTGCATTAATTTTGGCATATCTTCGTGGGGCCAGAGCTAATGCATGGATTGTAGTCTTGTAGTCTTTCGTTGAAATCTAATGCTAAATTTTAGGAAAAAAATCCCGAAAAATCTGTCAAACCGCTAACTTTTGTTTTTGACGGACCCCCCCTCCCCCCTGAAATTGGTTTTTGTGCATAAAAATAAACCCTCTGCTATTTGCTTTGGTAGGTCGTCGACATGGGCAAGTTATGAATTCTACAGGACTTGTTTTATTTTTATTTTTATTATTATTAATTTTTTTTTTTTTGAAGAAAAAGGTGGAGAACAGCAACCCTCGTTTCATTAAAATTTTACACTTGTGAATGTCCTATAATGGTTTTGTCGTGTTGAATATGCATATCGGGCACGCACTTGGCTAATTTAGTGTAGTTTTTGCAAAATGATTATCCTCTCCATGCCTGAGGGTCCTCACAGCAAACTGCAGAGGGCTACGTAAAACCAATACCCGAGAATTGCCTACACTTGAAAAAAAAAAAAAATTTGGAGTGAGTCGTCTGATTTTTAACGAGATTGATTAAATTGAGTCATCTGATTTTTGACGAGATTGATTAATTCATAGTGCACGAGTGCTGGATAGAGACACAGTGTAGGGTGAAAGATGTGTGATTTGCTAAAGTTCGAACGTTCGTAACTGGTGTAGCAACATTAGTCGATGGTCAAAGAAATATAGGGAAAATTGTGATGATTATTTTGATTAGTCGTAGATGAGAAGAGTAGAATAGATGTTTATGTGATATTTATTAGATGTCCATCGTCGTCCAGGTGATATGCCCTAGCAGAAGAAGTCGTAATAACAAATGACTATAATCAGCCCAAAATAGATGATTATACATAGATTATGCACATACTCCAGCAAATAGAGGAACTGAAGAATACGTCAGAACGCCCTAAGCTGAGGAAAATATCACCAAGGAAACAATGATTGCTGAACAAGCAGCTAAAGCACTACAACATGCAATAAAGAAAGAAGACAGTCACATCCCACTAGCAAGAGATATTCCAGAAGATAAGAAAGGAACAGAAGAAGACAAAGATATGTCATCAGAAGAATCTAATCACAATGTCCAAGGATCACATTATTTTTCCTTTGATTCAGCGGCCATTCATAATTTGAATACATAGCAAGGCGAATAATGACTGCAGAAGACTCTAGAAAAAGTACTCACCTTAATAAAGTGACACGTCAAGCATATCTTTTTTCAGAAGCCTCCTACTCAGAAAGATTCCAGACCTACCACAATTCAGAGACACGTTAAAATAACTCTACAGAAAAAACTCATTACCAAAAGACGCACTTAGAAGTAAGTTGATTGCACCTTGCCACATAGAAAGAATAAAAACTTGGGTATGCTACTCCCACGTAGTAAAGAAGAAGACTCCAGAAGACCTTTTGAAGCCTATATAAAGACCTCTGTCCCCTCTCAGAATTCCGTCCTCAAGAATCCACAGCTTTATTCAACTCAAGTACCCTCCACTTCCTTCCTTCTGAATTCTCTCTATCTCTTACATGTACTATTTTTCTTTGTAAAGAGTACATATAAGAGGTACATGTAAGAGTACCTCTTATATGTAGTTTTTCCTGTAGCAAAGAAGAAGACTCCATGAGGAAGTCAGCTTTCATGCTCTTCTCCCGCTTGATTTACAAATAGTTTAACTTCTAAGTTAAATAGGTATAGAATTGGAGTAAGGAAAATTTTGTATCTCATACAGAATTGATCATAGAATCATCTTTCTTTACAGTTCATCAAAATCCTTATGTTGTGAGTATGTATACAAAAATTTAAATCGGTTCTTAGGTTTTTTACACACATGCATACTTCGTGTTGTGCAGATTTATTTGGGCAGCAACGGAGGTGCAACATATGACTTTTTGGAAGGTGGAGGAATTAGGTTAGCTCATTCTAGATGAAGAGGAGGCAACATCTCCAACAGCCCCCTTGCACTGCATCACTCAATCTCTTTCTTCCATAAAAATAAAGATTTTTTCCCCAAAATAGGCCACTTTTTGAAACTAATTTTTAAAATATACCACTCGCAGTTGCAAACTGCGCCCTATTCTATTTTATTGCCGCAGTTTCGTACTGCGGTCTAAGTATATGCCACAACAATCCAACTCCAACACTTGTGCTAAAATAGTGTTAAGGGAAAAACTATGTTCACCTTAGACTGCAGTTGGCAACTGCGGTCTCGATTGAACTAAGCCCACAGTTCCCAACTGCAGTCCTAGTTCAATCCCTTTCACCCCACTTAATCTCATCTTTGAACTGCATTTAACTGTGGCTAACTGAGACCGCAGTTGGCTACTGCAGTGTCAATATTATGTAGAACGCAGTTCACAGCTACGGGTTTATTTAAATCCCCTTTAAAACTTCAGAAACCCACTATTCTTATAACTTCATCATTTTCCCCAACTCAGTGCTTCTACTCCGAAACCCATCGAAACACAAACTCTTTAAAAACCATATTACCATAATCTAGCTCATCCCCCTCTCTAAAATTTCTTCATAATTAACTATTCAACCTTCAATTCCTAAATCTCCAAGTACCCAAACCCTAATTTTCCTATTTCTCAACCAATTCTCAAAATCTAACTACCTACATTGTTCGGCGACAACACTTCCGACGATTAGCACCATCTTTGTGAACTACGACATCATCCGTGGCGTCATTGAAGTGTCAAACACCAGGTTTTTTTTGTAAGGTATTCGTACACCCATAGAAACAATAATTTTTGTTTTTTATTATTGTTTGCTCAGATAACTACTCGCATATTCGTCCATTTACGTATAGGTATGGATCACAAAATTCCTATTTGGTTATATTATGGGGGAGAAATAATTCGAGACCCTAAATTAGGAGCTTATTATAGTGATGTTGAACCAAAAGTAGTTTGGGCGCCGCATAATATTACAAAGCACGAACTCGTAGACAAGATGTATGAAATTACTAACTGGGATAGAGTTGAATGGAATGTTAAAATCTGAGCTCGATATGCATCTGGAAAAAGAGAGTAACAATATTTTATGGTGGTGCCTGTAGTCGATGATGACGCTATTGCTTCCATGATTGCAAGAATAGTTGATCCGCACTACAGTTGGACTGCATTGGAGTTATACGTTGACAAAGTAAGGAATCGCAGTTGTCCGCCACATGTTAATCGTATACCAAGCCCATTACATGAAATTGCTACTCATGAAACGAGTCCCCATCCGAGTCCTTCACTACATGAAAGAGTGTCGCCTAGAGAAGATAATCCGGTTTTCACAAGTCCAGTTTCTGGAAATTCACCCTTACACGACTTGCAAGGGTTGAATTCAGACTTTATCCACAATCTTGTTGATAAGGAAAACAATCTTCAAAACTTCAATAATGCTACGGTTAACAATGAGTTGATAGATGATGAAGAAATTGAAGAGGAGGATATAGATGTAGATGGGGAGGAATATGAAGACGATGATCATTTTGAAGTTAACGTTAATGTCTTAATGATGGTGTGGAAACGGGAGCCGATGTTCCACCCCCGCCCCCTCATCCTAAATTCTTGAGGTCGACTGTTCCTGAATTTGAATCTACTGAAGGGAGTGATAATGCTCGGGTTCCACAAAATCCTGAAGAATCATATGGATCATTGGAGATTGGATTTTTGTACGTTGGGAAAAAGTTTGAAAGCAAAGATCATATTCAACATGCAGTAAAGATGTTCTCTATTAAGGAACATCGAGAATTTGTAGTTGTGAAATCGAACAAAAAGTGTTATGTCGTCCAATGTAAATTCCATGTAAAGGTAGATCCAAATGATGGTACGTCACAAAATCCCGAAGGTGGAGCCGAGGTAGTTTGTCTATGGCGACTACGTGCGTGTATCCCAAAAGGACAAACGTACTTCGTTGTGAAGAAGTTAGGAACAACACCGAGAGCAATAATTGAGATTGTTTTACTGAAATGTAATTATAAGATTTCTTACAAGAAAGCTTGGATTGCAAAACAGAAAGCTATTGAGAAGTTGTTTGGAGGGTTCGATGAAGCATATACGAAGTTGTTAGCCCTTTTATCAGCAATACAAGCCTCTAATCCTGGAACTTACATGCATTGGGATAAGATTCCTTCCGATCTCGGTGAAGAAACATTTAAAGGAGTCTTCTGGGCATTTGCGGCTTCGATTGAAGGTCTTAAGTCCTGCCGACCGGTGATTAGTATAGATGGAACCCATTTGTATGGAAAATACAATGGATGTTTGTTGATTGGGGTTGCAAGTGATGCAAATAACATGTTATTTCTATTTTGCTTTTGCAATAGTAGATGGAGAGAGTATAGAGAGTTGGACTTGGTTCATGAGTTGTATTCGATATTTTGTGACCGATCACCAAGGATTATGTGTTATTTCTGATCGTCATGCGGGTATTTTATCGGCGATGGAGCTTCAATGGAATGAGCCACATGCATATCATAGATATTGTATGCGACATTTTGCAACAAATTTTTACACCAAATTCGGTAGCATGGCTTTGATGAAAAAGTTAAAAATTGTTGCATGTCAGAATCAACCAAAAGAGCTTGACACACAATTGGGAGAGATTGAAAAAGTTAAACTCGAGGCAGCCGATTGGTTAAATGAAAAACCGGTTGAGAAGTGGGCACTAGCTGCAGATGGAGGTTGTCGATATGGTGTAATGACCACAAATGCATCAGAAATATTCAATTCCATTTTAAAAGGTGTTCGTAGTTTGCCTGTAACAACAATTATTGACATAATATTTTACCGTCTCAATTCGTACTTCACCGAACGTCGTCAGGAGGCACAGAAACTGATAAGTAAAGGAAATGTTTGGGCTCCAAGAGTTCAAGAAGTAAATGATGAACGGCGTGATAGAGCCAATTTGCATGAAGCTATAATGTTTCATCATAATCCTAACATATTTCAAATCAAAACAGGTGTTCGACTTGTTGGCACAAAAAGGAAGGGTGGAAAAAGCTAGATTGTTGACTTGGGTGCGCATACATATACATGTTAGAAATTTTAGCTTTATCATCTATCGTGTTCACCTGAATTGGCTGCTTGTGCTTTTCGGGCCCTTGATTATTGTCCATATACTGATCCATTCAAAAGAGGTGTTCGACTTGTTGGCACAAAAAGGAAGGGTGGAAAAAGCCAGATTATTGACTTGGGTGTGCATACATGTACATGTCAAAAATTTCAGCTTTATCATCTACCGTGTTCACATGTATTGGCTGCTTGTGCTTCTTGGGCCCTTGATTATCATCCATATATTGATCCATTCTACTCTTTGGCATCCTTAGCAGCTACATGGATGCCCAACTTTTATCCTATGCAAGACCAAGCGTACTGGCATATTCAAATTGGTCCCAAACTAATAGTTGATGCAAGACTGAGAAGATGTAGGAAAGGGTGCCCGAGAAGTACACGTATTCGTAATGACATGGATGTGGGAACAAGCTCCAAGAGTACTCTTACTTGCAGTAAATGTCATCAAAAAGGACACAATAGGTGCAGTTGTAATATTGATATGCCATCTGGTTTTACTAATAGTGGGTCACGGGTAACGCATTTAAACTGATTTCAATTTCTCAATTTTGATTGCATTTATATGTGAATTTATTTTAACCATTATGCATATTTTACAGGGTGAGTCTAGTGGTGTTTCTGCAACTGGTCCCGCACGTAGTCGAGCACGAGGTCGAACTGGACGACCCCCTAGGGTGACGACAAGGATTCCTTAAATTAACCAATGTCCTTAATTCATGCAGGGATGGTTGTTGTTTGCAATATTTTCTATTTTAGTTTGAGTGTTGTAATATATAAAACAATCTTGTAGCTTGAGTGTTTTTATTTGGGAATCTTTGTCAAGTTGGAGGATAATGATGATCGGATGTAGCTGCTTGTATTGCGTGTTTTGCTTGTTTGGCAACTTAGTTTCTCTTGGATGTTGTTGTTCTTTAGCTTGGATGTTGTTGATGTTTAGCTTGGATGATCGGATGTTGTTGTTTAGCTTGGATGTTGTTGTTCATGCATGTTATCCTCAATTGTGACTGATAATGAGTATTGGAATAAGGTAGTTGTTAAATTTGGAAAATACCGAAGTTGACGAGTGGTGATCTCGTCAACCATAACTGTGGGGTCGCCCTACATGCAGGTGGCAATCTTTCAACCCTCTCTTCATTATAAGGCATCCAATTCACGAACTCATCTCACAATTGATCGAGCTCGTCTCTATAATACGTCAATACACCACGTGGGTTATCCTTCCACGCGTGTGCCCCATTCCAATATACCCCGATGGGTGCCAACAATGCTTCATTCTCTGCATGGGCCATCCACCCTTGTGATTGCTGGGTTGTGCGATCTCGACCGATGTGTAGATGTTCCCAGCTCCATACTTGCAGTATTACGATTGGCCTAGTCATTTGAACTGCATTCAAGGAACATGAACACAAACTCCTATACAGTGCGGCCAATGCGGCACTACCCCAGCTGTATTCCCCAGCTCCTCTAGTATTCGCGATCAACGGTAGATACATTACTGGCACCAAATCACCTGACGAGTTCGGAAAAATCACACCACCAAATATTGTCATTATATAAGCTCGGGTGTAACACTCCACTTGGAACTCGGTCGAATCATCGCTCAATCCGTCTCTAAACATCTCCTCCAACCATGACAACCTAATAGATTGACCAGTGAATGTTTTGTCGCCCGGCTCAACACCTAGATATTCTCGAACTAATCCTTCTTTATCAAAGCCCATACTCCCTGTCATGGCTACTCCGTTAACATGCATACTCGATATTATCGCAATATCTTGTAACATGACCGTCATTTCTTCTACGAGTAGATGAAAAGTATGGGTCTCCGATCGCCATCTCTCCAGGAGAGTTGTAAGCAGGCCACGATCGAGCTTGATACTCCCCATCAAGCTAATCCCATATGATATGGCTAAAAATGATGTTAAACTCGAACCGTCCAAATCGGGCACGAATCTTGAAGCCCGGGGGTAAAACGGCAATTTTACTTAAAGGCTGGGTCCGAAGCGGTTATTGGATCTCTGCTCCAAAGACCTAATAACCCGCAAACGGATCCACCTCAGCTGGGTACGGGTCCCGACTCGAGACGAACCCAGATCGGCAGGATGGAATTAGGGTCTCTGATTCAGCCAAATCAACAGCCCTGATTCATATCTATCCTATCACCGGGAAATCAGGGATCACATTCCTTATGTGGTTACGAGGATTTTATTCCTTAACAGATTCACAGGGATTACATTCCTAATCTGATCCCCAAAGATGCCTATAAATAGTTCCCATCCATCTCCGTTATGAGGTAATGAATCTTTTGCCAGTTTAAACGCTCTTTCATAATCATTTCTAGTTACTGACTTGAGCGTCGGAGGGTGCGTCGCCGGGATCAACCCCGGTGTCTCGCACGTTTTGCAGGTGAACGGTGGGAGTCAGCGGTCAAACTCCGGCGGAACTGGTTCAGGTTTGTTGTTCAGATTTTCCAAGAATCCACAAATACTATCTGTTTACCCCCACACCAGATTCATAGGTAACAGATTGGCGCCGTTTGTGGGAAACCAAATGAATAGCAGCCTCCCCTCTTCCTGTCGGTCAGATCCTCTCCAGCCATGCCGCCTAGAAAGGTAAGATCCAGGGGGTCCAATCGTCGACCCAATCCCGATCAGCAACAGGAAGTCCCCTTCCAACCCGCTCATCAACAGGGGCAACTTCCGCCTCAAGCCGAGGATCTGCCTCCTCTTCCAAATCAGCAACCTCCTAATGGTCCCCCCGGTCCTTCAAATGCCGGTGCAGGGGTCTCGCGTCCCGACCCGCAGAAACAATCTCTCCATCTGGACCACGTCTCCATCGACAATGCCTTCTCGAACTCTATGGCCTCCCACAATCCTCGAGCTTCTGACCTTCGCGACACTGTTCTCAATCGGCACAAGGATGAAGACCTTCGCCGCTGCCTGGATGAGAAGCGGACCCGAGAGGGAGTCTCCCGCCAACAACATCCGGGTGAGCGATCTCCTCATCACCGAGATTGCAGAAGGTCCCCTAATCGAAGGGGGCGGAGAGAGTCCCCCGAGCATCATAGGAGGAGACCGCATTCCCCTGCTAGTCGGCAACATCCGAGGAACGATGAGGCACAAATCACTCGTGCCGAGTTCCAGCAATTTCAGGCAACGGTGTTGCAGGCTCTCAACCTTTGCCCCAACAACAATAATGCCCAAAGGGTCCCAACACCCCCACGGGTCCCAAGTCCTCGTCACCGGTCCAACGCCTCCTCCGGCTCCTAATAACCAACAACATAATCATAGTCCTCGCCGCTCCCAGGACTACCGTCGCCGTAGTCCCCGCTCTCCTTCTTATGAAGACGAGTCCCAAGGATCATTTGACTATCACCGGAGGGATGATGCTCTCTACCGCCGTCTCCACGAGATGGAGAGGCGCATCGGCCGAATGGACAAGGAGGAAGAGTCGAGAGGTAGGACTGTCCGCCCCAGCAGACCTTCCTTCTCCCGGACCATCATGGAGGCTCCCATCCCAAGGGGCTTCAAGCCTCCGCAGTTTGAAACTTACTCGGGGGAGTCAGACCCCGTTGACCACGTCGAAAGCTTCAAGACCTTGATGCTAATCCACCAAGCTTCCGAAGCCATGCTTTGCAATACCTTCCCTGCCACTCTTAAGGGTTCGGCTCGGGAATGGTACTCCCGCCTCGTCCCCTCTTCCATTTTCTCTTTCGAGCAATTCGAAACACTCTTCATAACCCACTTTGTGAGTAGCAGACGCACGGAGAAGACCAGCATCTCATTACTCTACCTCCGTCAGGAGAGGGGAGAAAAGTTAAGGGACTATGTGAGGAGGTTCACTGCAGAGGTCAGATCCATCGCCTCCCTCGACCAATCAGTTGCAACCGTCGCATTCCAATCCAACGTCCTCAACTCCAACCTTCGCTCGTCCCTCGCTAAAGAGCCCCCGCATAACTTTGCCGACCTTCTTCTTAGGTGCGAGACGTATATTCGGGCTGAGGAGGCTGAATATCTCCCGGGCTTCGAGGGATCTGCCTCCGGGACGAAGAGAAAGACAACTGAAGAGGAAGGGGCCAAGAAGCTTCAGAGGGATAATAGTGGTCAGCGCCGCCCTCCGCCCAGGTTCGAGAAATTTACTCCTCTCACTACCAACGTCTCCACGATCCTAATGGAAGTCGAGAAGGAAGGGATCATACCTCTTGCTCCGAGGATGAACACCCCAGCCAAGAAGAGGAACAAGGAGAAGTGGTGCCGCTACCACCGGGACCATGGCCACAACACCAACGACTGTCGGGCACTGAAGAACAAGATAGAGGCCCTCATTTAGAGGGGGCAGTTGGCCAAATTTGTAAGAGCAAATGATCGAACTGATCGCACCACTCCTCCGTCCCGGGGGGCTAACAAGCGTTCCGAGCGGCGCGATGAAACTCCCAATTTTGAGGAGGAACGCGTTCTGCATCTTATCCATGGAGGCCCCATGGGAGGCCCTTCCAACTCCTCTCGAAAGGCGTTCGTCGGAGAGGTCAACTCTGTTCACGGCGCCCCTCCCCCCAAAGGCCTCGGCGTCCCAGTCACTTTCTCAGATGAAGATCTCGAAGGGGTCAGGACTCCCCATTGTGACGCACTTGTTATTGACCTTCGTATGGCGAACTTCAAAGTACAGAGGATCCTGGTAGACAACGGAAGCTCCGTGAACATCCTCTTCCTCTCAGCCTTCTGAGGTCTTCAGCTATCCAGGGACCGTCTCAAACCGGCCGGCTACACTCTCCACGGGTTCACGGGAGTGCCAGTAACTATCGAAGGGGTGATAACCCTCGACGCAACTGCTGGCAAAACTCCTACCACCCGGACCGAGCCGATGGACTTTATGGTCGTCGATGTCCCAGCTGCGTACAACGTCATCCTTGGTCGACCCGGCTTAGCTGCCCTAGAAGCCGTCCCTTCGGCATACCACCTCAAGATGAAATTCCCTACCCAGGCAGGAGTAGGGGAGGTCAAGGGCAATCAGGAGATGGCCCGGAAGTGCTACATGACTTCCACCGGGGGTCCGGTCCTCTCCCTCGAAACTTTAGAGATCCCCCAGGAGGGCGCTCGACCAACGTCTGAGCCGGTGGACGAACTGGAAGAGGTGCTCTTTTCGGAGGATGACCCGAGCCGAAAGTTCTTCATTAGCAAGACCCTCCCGTCTGTCCTATGTTTCGACATAGTGCAGTGCATTCGGAGGAACAGCGACCTTTTTGCCTGGTCCGCCGCCGACATGCCGGGAATTTCCGAGGAGCTTTTGGTCCACCACCTCAGCATTGAGCCGGGGTCCAAACCGGTCCAACAAAAGAGGCGCAAGTTCGCTCTCGAGCGGCAGCAAGCCATCAAAGAAGAGGTGGACAAGCTTATAAAGGCCCGGTTTATACAGGAGGTTAACTACCCGGAATGGCTTTCCAATGTAGTCATGGTAAAGAAGTCGAATGGGACCTGGAGGATATGTATCGACTTCACTGATCTGAACAAGGCTTGTCCCAAAGACCCCTTCCCTCTTCCGAGCATCGACACCCTCATCGACGCTACTTCGGGCCATGAGCTCCTCAGCTTCATGGACGCTTTCTCAGGCTACAATCAGATCTGGATGTTCCCCCCGGATATCCGAAGACCTCGTTTGTGACCGACCAAGGCCTCTACTGTTATAGGGTGATGCCGTTCGGATTGAAGAACGCTGGTGCCACTTACCAGCGCCTTGTTAACAAAGTCTTCCAGAGCTAGATAGGTCACAATATGGAAGTGTATGTCGACGACATGCTTGTAAAAAGCATTCGAGGTACCGACCATGTCGTCGACCTGCAGGAGGCATTCGGTGTACTGAGAGAGCACAACATGAGACTCAATCCGAACAAATGTGCGTTCGGAGTCTCATCAGGAAAGTTCCTCGGCTTCATGGTCAGCCAACGAGGAATCGAAGCTAATCCAGAGAAAATCAGGGCCATATTAGACATGGCCCCGCCCAAGAATGTTAAGGAAGTTCAGAGGCTGATAGGCCGCCTCGCCGCAATAGGTCGTTTCCTCTCTAAGTCCGGGGAGAAATGCCTCCCCTTCTTCAAGGCCCTCAGGGGGGCTAAAGGTTTCGAATGGGGTCAGCAGCAGCAGGAGTCGTTCGACCAGCTAAAGGCTTACCTCATCAACCCTCCTCTGCTCAGCAAGCCCATTCCGGGCGAGACCCTATACCTCTACTTGGCGGCTTCCGAGCAGACCCTTAGCACCGTTTTAGTAAGGGAAAAAGACTGGACTCAAAGGCCCATCTACTATGTGAGAAAGGTGCTCCGCGATGCCGAGCTTCGCTACTCGAAGATAGAAAAGATGGCATACGCTCTGATCATGGCGGCGAGAAAGCTTCGCCCCTAATTCCAGTCCCATTCGGTGGTCGTCCTTACCGACCAACCGCTGAAACAAGTCCTCCACAGACCTGAGACCTCTGGCCGCCTCATGAAATGGTCCATCGAGCTAAGCCAGCACGACGTCTCATACCAGCCCCGGACTGCGATCAAGGCTCAAGCCTTGGCAGAGTTCATCGTCGAGACCACCATTCCCGAGGTCAGCCAGGTGCCGAACGGACCCCCTATCTGGACGGTTTTTGTGGACGGTTCCTCTTGCAACGAAGGAAGCAGAGCCGGGATCATTCTGGCAGGCCCAGATGACTTCGTCCTCCAGTATGCCCTCCGCATGAACTTCAAGGCCTTAAACAACGAAGCAGAGTATGAGGCACTAATCGCCAGCCTCGGACTTGCCCGAAGTGCAGGGGCGCAGTGCCTCCGAATCTATAGTGACTCTCAACTGGTGGTGAATCAAGTCTTGGGTGAGTACCAGGCGCGGGACAATCGGATGGCGAAGTACCTCGCTAAAGTCCGAACTCTCATGGTCCGGTTCGAAGAAGCGCTCATCCAGCAGATCCCCCGAGAAGAGAATTCACAGGCCGACGCCCTCTCCAAGTTAGCCTCATCCTCCCTCCAAGGTCTCGAGCAGACCGTCTTGATCGAGGTTCTCTTGAAACCAAGTATAGAAGACGAGACCCTCGACTCAGTGGAGTCGCTGCCAGTCTTACTGCAAGATAACTGGATGAAACCATTGGTGGAATTCCTAAGGGATGGGCTCCTCCCTGAAGATCCTAAGGAAGCTCGCCAAGTAAGGACCAGAGCGGAGCGGTACACCCTAGTCGAGGGAATCTTATACAAACGCTCCTTCTCGCAAGTGGATGGCAGGCCATACTTGAGATGTCTCTCTCCAGAATAAGCCGACTACGCCTTACAGGAGCTCCACGAAGGCATCGGCGGGGCACATTCAGGGTCTAGATCCCTAGCTCGGAAGGTGTTGAATTACGGTTACTTCTGGCCTACTATCCTCCAAGACGCCGAGCGACACATTCGGCAATGCGACTCTTGTTAGAAGCATTCAAACATTCGTCGCCTCCCAAAAGCTCAGCTCGCCTCCCTATCAAGTCCTATCCCCTTCGCCATGTAAGGAATGGATTTACTAGGGCCATTCCCTCCAGCTCCGGGCCAGTTCAAGTTCCTAGCCATGGCGATTGACTATTTCTCGAAGTGGATAGAGGCCGAGCCTCTGGCAACAATCACAGAGAACAATGTACTTCAGTTCTTTTGGAAGAACGTCATCTACCGATTCGGTGTCCCCCGAGTCCTCGTAACAGACAACGGAACCCAATGTACTGGGACTGCATTCCGAGCTCTGTGTGAGGACCTCGCCATCCAGCAACGTTTCTCCTCCATCTCCCATCCGCAGTCGAATGGCCAAGTCGAAAATGCTAACCGACAGATTCTCGCCGGCATTAAGAAGAGGTTGGACAAGTGCTCCAAAGGTTTATGGGTCGACCAGCTTCCCAACGTGCTGTGGAACTACCACACCACTAAACGGACCCCCACAGGAGAGTCCCCGTTTAACCTCACCTATGGGTCTGAGGCTGTAATCCCTCTTGAGGTCGGAATACCTTCTCCTCGCCTTGTATCCTACAACGAAGAACAGAACGCCAGAGACCTTCGGGCAAACTTAGACCTGATTGACGAGCTGAGGGAAAGAGCATCAATCCGCCAACAGAGCTATCGAAGGAGGATCGAGTTGGCGTATAACAAAAAGGTCCGACCTACCGATCTCAAAGAGGGGGACCTAGTCCTCAGGAAGCTAGCTATCTCCTTCCCTAGTGAGAAGAGTAAGCTAGCTCCAAATTGGGAGAGGCCCTATAAGATCACGAAAGTAGTTCGGCCTGGAGCTTATCGTCTCGAAGACCACGAAGGCAGAGAAATCCCTAGGACCTGGAATGCCGACCATCTTTTGAAGTACCAAGAAAGTGCCCCGGCACCTCTCTAAGTATTTCGGGATGTCGAACCGTTCCTCTCCTATCCCCTGTATTTTCTCTATTTATTTCTCATATGTAATAACGGCTCGCAACTCAGAAGCAGCCACTAGTAGTCTTCAATAAAGAAAATTTTTCATACTTGTGCAAATATATCTCTGCTCTTCACTCTAACGACGGTTTAGAGTCCAACACGTGGCTCGACTCTACTTCGCAAGCTCGCTCTTCAGCGAGCTAGAGGTAGTTCGCCATTCGGAACTGCTCCCACAACCGTTGAATAACTCTAACGATGGTTCGGAGTCCAACACTTGGCTCGACTCTACTTCACAAGTTCGCTATTCAGCGAGCTAGAGGTAGTTCGCCATTCGGAACTGCTCCCACAGCCGTTGAACAACTCTAACGATAGTTTGGAATCCAACACTTGGCTCGACTTTACTTTGCAAGCTCGCTATTCAGCGAGCTAGGGGTAGTTCGCTATTCGGAACTGCTCCCACAGCCGTTGAACAACTCTAACAATGGTTCGGAGTCCAACACTTGGCTTGACTCTACTTCGCAAGCTCGCTATTCAGCGAGCTAGGGGTAGTTCGCCATTCGGAACTGTTCCCACAGCCGTTGAACAACTCTAACGATGGTTCGGAGTCCAACACTTGGCTCGACTCTACTTCGCAAGCTCGCTATTCAGCAAGCTAGAGGTAGTTCACCATTCGAAACTGCTCCCACAACCGTTGAACAACTCTAACGATGGTTCGGAGTCCAAACGCTCGGCTCGACTGCGCTAATTAAGAACCCCGAACCGAGCAGACGAGGAACCGACCCCCACATATGGAGAAAAATTCTGCCGAACCAATTTCACCGTTAGATCATCTCAAAATGCGTACTAGAACGTGATGAATGGATCAGATCGTGCCACGTATTCACAAAACGACAAGATAGCATTTTCTCGAAACTCGTGCCTCCCGCCTCATGATACATGCCATGATCGTGATCGACCGTCCAGATTGAGCCACGTGTCCATGGTGTGTCCGACGCTCGGTTCGACTTTACCCCCTTAGTTTCCCGAACCGAGCGGCCGAGGAATGCATACTGCCGAAGTATGAGGTCGCCTCGGTATACTCCGAGCAAAAGCCGAAGTTCTACAGCTAAGGCAAGAATCCTACGGCTAAAACACCCGAGCAAGCTAACTATTGGTCCTTATAGTTCGTTTCAAGAGTAAGGCAACAACAGAACAGTATTGGGCGGACGAACTTCGATTTCATTAAAACAACTTTATAAATTTACAAGGCAAGAAGTTACAGCAAAAAGCAACTTGATAAATTTACAAGGCATGTTGTTACAAAAAAGAGGACAATGCAAGAAATCAAAATTTACAAGGCATGTTGTTACAACTCGTTCAACGTCTCCTCGGAATAGGGACGTTCCGATTCAGAGACACTCGGGGTTTTCGTCTTTTTACCTCCGAGCTCGTCGCCTCTTCGCCGCTAACCCGAACAGTGGCTCCAACCGAGGCTCCGCTCGAGCTAACAGCAACACCGCTTTGTGCATCGGCCGCGGTCCGACCAACGACGGGAGGACGAGTCGCGAGCTTGTAAAAGGAGATCCCTCGCTCTCTCTCCTCGCGAGTGCACGAGGTGCTGCGGACGTTAGTCCTCACGGGCTGAGGCTTCAGACGAGCCACCTCCTCCTCGAGCTCAATGATCCTGTCTTTTAAAGTGTCGTCTTTGACCAGAATCTTGAATCGAGGGAGCTTCGCCAAACCCGGGTACTCAGTACTATCGGATATAATGCGACGCAAGTTGGTCACCTCGATACTCTTGTCGATCGTGACCCTCTGCAGCTGCTCGACCTTCTTCGCGATCTCATCTCGCTCGGTCAGCACCAGGGCTAGCTCTTCCTCCTTCGCCGACAGCTCCTCCTCGACTATCCGGAGGTGGTGCACCTCGGCCAGCAGCTCGCTGTTCTTCTTCTCTACGTTGAGCGATACTCTCCTGATCAGCTCGATCTCACCCTCGAGGCGAGCCTCGCGAGATTGCTTAAATAGCTCAGCACGACGCCGAGCTGCTACGGTATCTAGAGCATGTTCGAGGATCTGAAATACGAGAACATCACAATTGGACAAATTTGAAACATGACCGAATCAAACACTTGGACAAATTTGAAACAAAATTTTCATTCATAAAAGAAGAGGCGGTGGCCAGTCCGCAAAACGGCGTTACATTTTTGAAAAGAAAAAACAAAATTACAAAAAAATGAGGAGATCAGGGGTCCACCTGCGTCGTCGGCTCGACCACAGGCGCTTCGCCAGACGGCCCCTCATTCCTCACCCCGGCTTGGGGTTCGGTCACCGCAACCTCGGGGACCACCTCCTTCTCCTCGTCGCCTTCTTCCCCTTCACCTTCCTCCTCTTCACCTCCCTCCTCTTCGCCATCTGACGAGGTTCCGGGCCACAGCCTGTAGCCGACCCGTTGAAAGCTGGGGACGCGGTCCTGGACGTGGTCTAGCGCCCTCTGGTAGGACTTCTCCATGTTCGAGGCCATATGCGCCTTTGCCTCAGCCTCGACCTCGGCCCTGATCTTTGCCCCCACGGCGTCCTTCTCCGCCTTTGCCTCCGCCAACGCCTTAGCCGATGCCGCCAACTCCTCGGCACCCTTAGTGACCTTGGCGACCTCTTCGGCCAGCCGCCCCTTGGCTCGCTCCAGGTCCGCCTCAAGGTCGGCGACCCGGACCTCCAAGCCGTCCGCGCGCCTCTGCTCTGCCTCGAGCTGCCGAACCACCCTCACCTTGTCCGCCCTGTCCTTATCGCTTGCGGCCTTCAACTCCTTCTCCTGTTCGGCGAAAGATTGAAGGAATGGCCGAAGTGACAAGTAGCCTACCGAAGAAAAGAGAGAATAAGAACGAAGTAAAAACCGGACAGCAGACTTAAGAAATTCCCAAGAAAGAATATGCAAAACTTACCAATACAAGCGACCGAGCGACCTCATAGGTGTCGTCGCCAACCGTCCCCGCCTTCAGAGCGGCTCGATCCTTTTGGGTCGCCAGGTGCTTGACGGCTTGCATGCACATCTGCGAGTTCCCGAGGAAGCCGTCGTGGTTCTTGACTCGCCAGTCCGGGACGAACAGCTTCTTGTGCTGCTCGGTCAAGATCACCTCGGCCTGAGAGGTGAGGGGCAGAGCCTGGAGCGACAGCGCCGCCAAAACGTCGAAAGCCCCCCGGGCCGTTGCAGATGCAACAGGAGCCGAGGGGTCGGCGATAACGACTACCCCGGGCGAGGAGACCTCAGCAACGGGCGGAGGCAGAGTAACTGCCAAAGCAACTTTAGACGGCCGACCAGACGAAGCAGTCGTGCTCGGCCTCTTCCTCTTCCTTCCATCGGCAACTTTGCCTCGCTCGTTCATCGACCCCAAAAAGTCCATCTTCGGTGCTTCTGTTCCAAAAAACGAACAAACAGCAAGTTAGCAAAACGAGCTAGAAACTTCAAAAAAATAATAATAATATGCTACGAGATGCCAGGAGCGTACTCGGGTCGATCGAACTAAGGCCTGACTCGTGTAGCACCTCCTCGGTCATTTCCCTCCAACTCAACATCGGGAGGGCCATGATCTTCCCCACCACTCCATCCTCGGCCGCAGTCAGTTCCGGATCGGCCCTCGCAAACTTTGGTGCCTCTACTTTCCACCGAGTCGGAATCTTCAACATCGAGGGCCCCCTCAATAAAAAGAACTTCTCCTTCCAACCTTTGATCGAGTCAGGGTTCTCTATAATCTGAACGCCTTTCCTCGGCGCTAGGTAGTAGCGATGCTCGGTCTTGCGCATCCGGTGAACCCGATACATGCTCCGGAAGATTGTCAGGTCAGGCTCGACCTTGGCGTTACGGCACTGCAACAAGAAGGCGTTCACATGGCGCCAGGTGTTCGGCATGAATTGGGTCGGCGCAAGGCAGTACCACCCGAGGACCTGTAGCACGAAGGGATGCAGAGGAAAGCGTAATCCGGCGTTCAGCAAGTCGTAGTCGAACATACACATATCCGACGACGATAGATTGGAGTTCGCTCGCATCCCAGGGCCGGGGAGGATCAGCTGGTACTCCGGAGGGATGGCGAACCCTCTTCAGATCCGGAGCAGGTCCTTCTCGGATAGTACCAATGCAATCTCGTCCGCCTCAGTAATCTGAACCGGGTTGTTCTCCTCATAGACTGCTGACCTACCTATGATCGCCTTCTTCATAAGATCGCCCTCGTATTGCCTAACTCCGGCGTGGCCGGACAGCACACTTGGGTACCGACCCATCTCGGGGGCTCGCCTCTCGGCCTCCACGATCTCCTCGACTACGGGAGATCGACCCATTGCCTTCTTCTTCTTACTCCTCACCTCGGCCACGAACGGCTCAACCACCTGCTTCCCCTTTTTTCGGATCTCCATTCGCCTCCTCTCCTCGGCGCCACTATCGCCCGAGGACGAGGCCTCACTCCCCGAGTCTACCCTTGACATCTCTAACAAAAAGCTAGGGCAAATGAACTGACCTTGATATGACGTGGCCTTGAAGTGACGTTCACGGTCGGAATAAGTTCGCCGAAATCGCTTGGCCCACGCAACAGCTAACAGTGACGTTCACGGTCGGAATAAGTTCGCCGGAAACCGCCTTGGAGCTAAAATCACTGCTAGCAGAGCACACAGAGAGTAAAAGTGAACTTGGAGTGAAAAAGTGAGAAATGAGCTCTAGGGTGGGGGAGTGAGGATTTATAAAGGCAAAAGCGACTTCTGGGCTTCCTTGGGCATTTAATAGCCCACTAAGGGAAGGCAAAGTGCCAAAACGGAAAGCTGCGATGTTTCAAAACAAAAAACTCTTCAAATTGCTTAAGTCCATGACTCGGCCACCGGTGTGCCTAGCCAAGCTACCGAACAGCTGGGCTAAGCAACCGAACTACTGGGTCGAAGGGTGGCGATGGTCCAAGGTCTGAACCCTTCAAAACTTCTAACTCCACCCCTCGGCTAACAACACCGAGCTGCCGAGCTGAGGGGATGAGGAACCGACCCTCAAATATGGAGAAAAATCCTGCCGAGACTAAATCACCGTCGGATCGCTCCAAAATTTGTGTCAAAACTCGATGGACGGTTCAGATATTGCCACTCCCACAAAACGACAAAATAACATTTTCTTGTGATCTGAACCCTATCCTCGTGATTCACGCCATGATGGACGCTCCAGATCTGGCCACGTGTACCCTCTGAGCTCCCGGCCACCAGTGTGCCTAGCCGAGCTATCGAACAGCTTGGCCGAGCAACCGAGCTACTGGGTCGAAGGGTGGCGACGGTTCAAAGCCTGAACTCTTCAAAACTTCTAACTCCATCCCTCGGCTAACAACACCAAGCTGCCGAGCCGAGGGGACGAGGAACTGACCCTCAAATATGGAGAAAAAATCCTGCCGAGGCTAAATCGCCGTCGGATCGCTCAAAAATTCGTGTCAAAACTCGATGGACGGTTCAGATATCGCCACTCCCACAAAACGACAAAATAACATTTTCTTGTGATCTGAACCCTATCCTCGTGATTCACGCCATGATGGACGCTCCAGATCTGGCCACGTGTACCCTCTGAGCTCCCGGCCACCGGTGTGCCTAGCCGAGCTACCGAACAGCTTGGCCGAGCAACCGAGCTACTGGGTCGAAGGGTGGCGACGGTTCAAAGCCTGAACTCTTCAAAACTTCTAACTCTATCCCTCGGCTAACAACACCGAGCTGCCAAGCCGATTTGACGAGGAACCGACCCTCATATATGGAGAAAAATCCTGTCGAGGCTAAATCACCGTAGGATCACTTCAAAATTCGTGTCAAAACTCGATGGATGGTTCAGATATCGCCACTCCCACAAAACGACAAAACAACATTTTCTCGTGATCTGAACCCTATCCTCGTGATTCACGCCATGATGGATGCTCCAGATCCGGCCACGTGTACCCTCCGAGCTCCCGGCCACCGGTGTGCCTAGCCGAGCTACCGAATAGCTTGGCCGAGCAACCGAGCTACTGGGTCGAAGGGTGGCGATGGTTCAAAGCCTGAACTCTTCAAAACTTCTAACTCCATCCCTCGGCTAACAACACCGAGCTGCCGAGCCGAGGGGACGAGGAACCGACCCTCATATATGGAGAAAAATCCTGCCGAGGCTAAATCGCCGTCGGATCGCTCCAAAATTCGTGTCAAAACTCGATGGATGGTTCAGATATCGCCACGCCCACAAAACGACAAAATAACATTTTCTCGTGATCTGAACCCTATCCTAGTGATTCACGCCATGATGGACGCTCCAAGATCGGCCACGTGTACCCTCCGAGCTCCCAGCCACCGGTGTGCCTAGCCGAGCTACCGAACAGCTTGGCCGAGCAACCGAGCTACTGGGTCGAGGGGTGGCGACGGTTCAAAGCCTGAACTCTTCGAAACTTCTAACTCCATCCCTCGGCTAACAACACCGAGCGGCCGAGCCGAGGGGACGAGGAACCGACCCTCACATATGGAGAAAAATCCTGCCGAGGCTAATTCGCCGTCGGATCGCTCCAAAATTCGTGTCAAAACTCGATGGACGGTTCAGATATCGCCACTCCCACAAAACGACAAAATAACATTTTCTCGTGATCTGAACCCTATCCTCGTGATTCACGCCATGATGGACGCTCCAGATCCGGCCACGTGTACCCTCCGAGCTCCCGGCCACCGGTGTTTCTAACCGAGCTACCGAATAGCTGGTCGAGCAACCGAGCTACTGGGTCGAAGGGTGGCGACGGTTCAAAGCCTGAACTCTTCAAAACTTCTAACTCCATCCCTCGGCTAACAACACCGAGCTGCCGAGCCGAGGGGATGAGGAACCGACCCTCACATATGGCAAAAAATCCTGCCGAGGCTAAATCGCCGTCGGATCGCTCCAAAATTCGTGTCAAAACTCGTTGGACGGTTCAGATATCGCCACGCCCACAAAAACGACAAAATAACGTTTTCTCGTGATCTGAACCCTATCCTCGTGATTCACGCCATGATGGACGCTCCAAATTCGGCCACGTGTACCCTCCAAGCTCCCAGCCACCGGTGTGCCTAGCCGAGCTACTGAACAGCTTGGCCGAGCAACCGAGCTACTGGGTCGAGGGGTGGCGACGTTTAAAGCCTGAACTCTTCAAAACTTCTAACTCCATCCCTCGGCTAACAACACCGAGCGGCCGAGCCGAGGGGACGAGGAACCGACCTTCACATATGGAGAAAAATCCTGCCGAGGCTAAATCGCCGTCGGATCGCTCCAAAATTCGTGTCAAAACTCGATGGATGGTTCAGATATCGCCACGCCCACAAAAAGACAAAATAACATTTTCTCGTGATCTGAACCCTATCCTAGTGATTCACGCCATGATGGACGCTCCAGATTCGGCCACGTGTACCCTCCGAGCTCCCAGCCACTGGTGTGCCTAGCCGAGCTACCGAACAGCTTGGCCGAGCAACCGAGCTACTGGGTCGAGGGGTGGCGACGGTTCAAAGCCTGAACTCTTCGAAACTTCTAACTCCATCCCTCGGCTAACAACACCGAGCGGCCGAGCCGAGGGGACGAGGAACCGACCCTCACATATGGAGAAAAATCCTGCCGAGGCTAATTCGCCGTCGGATCGCTTCAAAATTCGTGTCAAAACTCGATGGACGGTTCAGATATCGCCACTCCCACAAAACGACAAAATAACATTTTCTCGTGATCTGAACCCTATCTTCGTGATTCACGCCATGATGGACGCTCCAGATCCGGCCACGTGTACCCTCCGAGCTCCCGGCCACCGGTGTTTCTAGCCGAGCTACCGAATAGCTGGTCGAGCAACCGAGCTACTGGGTCGAAGGGTGGCGACGGTTCAAAGCCTGAACTCTTCAAAACTTCTAACTCCATCCCTCGGCTAACAACACCGAGCTGCCGAGCCGAGGGGATGAGGAACCGACCCTCACATATGGCAAAAAATCCTGCCGAGGCTAAATCGCCGTCGGATCGCTCCAAATTTCGTGTCAAAACTCGTTGGACGGTTCAGATATCGCCACGCCCACAAAAACGACAAAATAACGTTTTCTCATGATCTGAACCCTATCCTCGTGATTCACGCCATGATGGATGCTCTAGATCCGGCCACGTGTACCCTCTGAGCTCCCGGCCACCGGTGTGCCTAGCCGAGCTACCGAACAGCTTGGCCGAGCAACCGAGCTACTGGGTCGAGAGGGTGGCGACGGTTCAAAGCCTGAACTCTTCAAAACTTCTAACTCCATCCCTCGGCTAACAACACCGAGCGTCCGAGCCGAGGGGACGAGGAACCGACCTTCACATATGGAGAAAAATCTTGCAGAGGCTAAATCGCCGTCGGATCGCTCTAAAATTCGTGTCAAAACTCGATGGACGGTTCAGATATCGCCACGCCCACAAAACAAAAAAATAACATTTTCTCGTGATCTGAACCCTATCCTCGTGATTCACGCCATGATGGATGCTCCAGATCCGGCCACGTGTACCTTCCGAGCTCCTGGCCACCGGTGTGCCTAGCTGAGCTACCGAATAGCTTGGCCGAGCAACCGAGCTACTGGGTCGAAGTGTAGCGACGGTTCAAAGTCTGAACTCTTCATAACTTCTAACTCCATTCCTCGGCTAACAACACCGATCTGCCGAGCCGATGGGACGAGGAACCGACCCTCACATATGGAGAAAAATCCTGCCGACTCTCCTCAGCCGTTGGATCTTGTCAAAAAACGTGCTCGACGTGATGGACGGCTCAGATAAAGCCGCGTTCACTAAACGACAAGATAGCATTTTTTGGGGATCCGCACTGAGATGGACGCTCAGGATCTCACCACGTAGTTCGGCAGATTCTGAGCTAAGTGCCGAGCAGCCGAGCCGAGGGGACGAGGAACCGATCCTCACATGTGAAGAAACTATCTGCCGAGGGACTTGGATCGTCCGATCGCCCAGAAAATCGCGCTCGGCGCTGATGGAGGGCTCAGATCGTGACACGCCGTAAATCGGGATTAAAAATTAGTTTTTATTTATTTTAATCGTTTTATCTATTTAAAAATTGCGAAAAAATTACTAAAAATTCGGGAAAATTAACCAAAAATTCTAGGAAATAATTGTAAATTCGGGGGTATATTTTTGAGCCCCTAAACGAACAATTAATGCCTGGAACGCGTTGTTAAGACTCCCGAACGGCTAGTTAACACTTCGCAAAATTAAATACATAATCCGAAAAAATAGATAAAAATCACCAAACATCTAGAAAAGCTCGAGGACAACTGAGAGTGTAACCAACACGAAAAATCGCCACACTACCTCCTTCAAAGATTCAAAGCCTTCCATTTGGACTCCGATACAACCCCGTCAGCCATTAGAACAGTAAAACTACTCCTCAAAGGCGGATCTAGCTCAGTCTTCGGGAGTGGGGGGCTCGTGATATGGCTAAAAATGAGGTTAAATTGGAACCGTCCAAATCGGGCACGAATCTTGAAGCCCAGGGGTAAAACGGTAATTTTACTTATAGCCGGTCAGAAGCGGTTATTGGATCTCTGCTCCAAAGATCCAATAACCCGCAAACGGATCCGCCTCAGTTGGGTACGGGTCCCGACCCGAGACGAACCCAAATCGGCAGGATGGAATTAGGGTCTCTGATTCAGCCAAATCAACGGCCCTAATTCATATCTATCCTATCACCGGGAAATCAGGGATCACATTCCTTATCTGGTTACGAGGATTTTATTCCTTAACAGATTCACAGGGATTACATTCCTAATCTGATCCCCAAAGATGCCTATAAATAGCTCCCATCCATCTCTGTTATGAGGTAATGAATCTTTTGCCAGTTTAAACGCTCTTTCATAATCATTTCTGGTTACTGACTTGAGCGTCGGAGGGTGCGTCGTCGGGATCAACCCCGATGTCTCGCACGTTTTGCAGGTGAACGGTGGGAGTCAGCGGTCAAACTCCGGCAGAACTGGTTCAGGTTTGTTGTTCAGATTTTCCAAGAATCCACAAATACTATCTGTTTACCCTCACACCAGATTTAGCGGTAACACCATATAACCCAGCTACGGCCAGAAGTTCGTGTATGCGTGGGTGCATTGGTAACTGTGGAGGATGCCTACGGAGCGTGCACTCCTGCGATACACCGTTCCAAATGAATTGAGACTGATGTTTGTTCTGCAAGGTCAACAGTTTCGGGACCAAAGGACCTGGACCTCCACGTGCAACGGATGAGGAACTAAGCTCAGCCGCACCGGATGATGGGGGAACCTACAAGTTCACGAAATAATCGATGTCTTAGTAACAAAATTATTTCAACAACAACATATACAAATTACAAAAAAAATTAAAAACACTTCTTACCTATGTAGCAGGGGAAACTTGCTCTCGGACTTCATTACTACTCGACGATCTTCCACAGCGGTTTCTTGGTCCCCGACCTCGATCATTTACACCCCTCGTTCGTGCCATTTCCAATATTAGACGATCGCTACACACGATAGTTACCAATAGTAGATAATGTTAATATATAACAAAAATAGTATAAGATATGAAACATTTAAAGATTGACAACACATGATGGAGTGAGCCATTAAGGAATTTAACCATTCATGAAAAAGCAAAATTTGTGCTATTTTGAAGATAAGGTCTAAAATCGATTAACATAACCAACAAGACAATTCAATAAATCAAACTCTCACAAACAATTCTTTAAACATACGTTAGACACAAAACATTAGATAATATGAACTAAAACCCTTTAACGATACATAGCAATCATTGTTTTGTACTAAGTCTACCACTAGTAAATTATCAAACTCAAATAATTTGTCAACATGAATTTTTATATAGAAGATTTCATTAAAATTCACATACATTTTCATAAACATTTGACACACAATTTTTATTTTTACCCAATCTTCTTATTTTTAACCAATCTCATCATAAGCCCTCTTATCGTACTCACAATACTGCGACGACATACAAATAATAATAACTAACAAATCATTTCTTGCTCCAACAATGCAAATATATTCGTGAAGATTTGAATCATTACCAAAAAATTAGAAACTCTGATCTATATGTAAAATCATATTTTGCTATGCCTATTCCATATGAGCACACATTTAAAATTAAAGCAAATGGCGGCTACAAGAATCTAACAGGTAACTCTTCAAAAATATAATGAAAAATACATAATATTATTTATTCATATTTCTTACAACATACCAAAAGCGATGAATCGGGGCATGCACAAGTGCCATATGCACCAAAAAAGGCAACATTTGGCAGTCTTCGAAATAGCAACTAGATTCACAACCAAATCAAATGAAGATGCATATATAAATTACATTGTTTGGACTAGCTATTGTTTCTAGGGAATTTTTGAAGCATAAATAGTGAAGAGGATATAAGTTATAACTTCTGTATGACAATGTAAAACTTATTTACATTCCGAAAGTTGTCGTGAAAATGCCAAACTAGATACTATTACCCACGAGGCAAAAGTTTAACAATCTCACTCACATTAGGCAAAAGCTTCATCTTTATTTTGCATTCATCATCTACAAAGGGGATAATAAAGACAACTTAAAAGCTTCATAATTCATTCATCTTAAAAGCTTCACAATATTGCATTCATCTTCAATAACATATTCCTAGGACAAAAGATAATTAGATAAATGCAATGCCTACGGTCATCAGGATTGCTTGCTTACTGCTATATGTATATCATGAATTAACCTGTATGCTACTACAAATTGACCAAAACTCATTTGAGTTTTTGGATGAACTCATTGCTAGTAATAATGGACCAAAATAGTTCACAACAATTCACTAACAATTCACTAACATTTCACTAACAATTCACTAACAATTCATAATCAATTCATACCAGTTAACAATTCATAGCAATTATCAAAGACAATTCAACAAACAATAACAATTTATTATATCCACTAAAAAATCATACCATTTAACAAGAGAAAGGAGACATACCTTCAATAACTTCAGGTGATGGCGAAAATGATCTCGATTGAGAAGCTAGAGATCGGATTGAAGATGGGTGGCCGCAGTTGGGCTGATTTGAACGAAATTGTTAAAAACTAGGTTTTGGGGAAATCCTATTTCGAATGGGGATGGAGAGAGGAAGATGAAGTAAGGTTGATAATTGGATTTAAGAGGGATTCTAGGTAGTAGAAAGAGAGTCATGAGGGTTTCGGAGGCTTGACGAGATGGGTTTCCAAAGTTGAGAAGAGGCACAGTTGGGTGATGAGATAAAGTGGAGTGAAGAGGAGATGAGTGGTTTAATAACTGGACCATATGAACGATTGAACTAGGATTGCAGTTGGGAACTGCAGGCTTAGTTCAATCGAGGCCACAGTTGCCAACTGCGGTCTAAGGTGAACATAGTTTTCCTCTTAACACTATTTTTGCACAAGTGTTGGAGTTGGATTATTGTGGCATATACTTAGACCGCAGTATGAAACTGCGGCAACAAAATAGAATAAGGCGTTGTTTGCAATTGCGAGTGGTCTATTTTGAAAATTAGTTTCGAAAGTGGTCTATTTTGAGAATTAGTTTCAAAAAAGGCCTATTTTGGGAAAACATCAAAAATAAACCTCCAATTCAAAACTTTTTCCCATCACCGCCACCGCCCCCTCCTCCCTCTCCCTTCGACTACATTCTCGGCTGGCTCAACCACCGCCCCGATATCGACGGCCTCACCAGCCACTAATTCAACCACCTCTCCGCCTTCGACCCCCTCATCCTCCTAAGATTCAGTCTACAACGACGATGTCCCGTGGCCCACAGGCCGAGTCCATGGGCTAGGCCGCTAGAGCATGGCCCGTTCCATCATGAGCGGCTTCACCCTCAACTCCGCCCCCGTCAATGCCGCTCTCGCCGACGAATTCACCGTCTTCGTCCGCTGGTTCGCCGATGAATGAGACGGCATTGTTGATTATGTATGATAAGCATGGGAGGTTTTATGATCATGTGCCGACGCTGGTGCGATGAGGGGAGTGCTTGGGATTATTAGGCTGGCTGTTAGGAATTTGCTGATGAGCTTGCGAAGACAATCGATCACTACAAAAAAAACCCACTAGGTAATAGTAGATCAAATCAAATACATAAAGTACACAATTTTATCTTGGTTTCTGGGAACCTTATATGGGTGAAATAACCAAGATATTATTCAACTAGAGAATATATAAAAGTTACGAATACTCTTACCAAGAACCTATCTATCTCTCAAGTCTCACTAAAAGATAATTTTTTGTTTACAATGAATCTCTCAATAAAGTATTTTTTTTTCTTCGCTTTACACACTCTAGCCTCTCAAAGGAAGCCGCTACAATCATAAATAAAGATCTAAAAAAACTTTAGATTGTAGTCTTGATAAAATAGCTGTCCGATATATGCTGAACATAAAACTACACAATAAGGACTGTACACAATCTAACCTGGAGAGGAAGATGGACTCAAAATAGATCACCTAGATCTGACCCGTTTGTTGCTTCCGGACACTGTTCATCAACTACCCCCATAGGGCAGTTGAGTGTAATGCGCTCGACCAAGTCAGAGGGCTATGGCGGTCGACAGCCCAATATGGCAGTCAATTGTCAATTGCTTGTTCTTGCTGCTATTTCTTCTTCTACATGCGACGCTTTGAATCTCTTCTTGCTTCATCGTTTTCTCTTCACATTGAATTATAGTACGTAAGATATAATCCCGACACTGGACCCGCACTATTTTAAGTTTGAGAGGTTGGGGATTAGGGTGCCTACCCTTCTGATCTCCCCTTGGATCGACGAGGCAACTGGTATGCTATTCTATTCTTGCTTTAATTGCTTATTATTGTCTATTTATATGTATATGCTTTATGTGTTTTCTAATTAGGATAAACTGCATTATCTCTATAATAAATAGCTTTAGAAGGTTTGTCGAGAGCAATAAATTTGACTTGTGAGTCGTTACCAAAATGGAAAGGGTTTGTTGTTACAGCTGAGCAAAAAGATTTGAATTATTATGAAAGGCAACCAGATATTTAGTTAAGATTTTTCTTTCATCCCTGTTGTAGCCTGATTGATGATAGGAAACCAAATACTAGGTATTGAAGTAGAATATCAAGAATAATTTATGTTAGGCTAGATACTCTATGGATAAGCCTTATATTTCTTCCTATTTTCAGGTTCTTCTAAGGCTAGTGAAGTCTAAGGCTAGGTTGTTATTGAGAGTGACAGGGCATTATGATTTAACTGCTTTCGCGCCTCCTGAGTTTTTGTACTCTTTCCTTTCTCAATCTTACTATAAAGAAGAAACACAGTGAAGTTGTCCCATTCATATGTCTCTATAGTTGTCTAAACCATTAGTGGATAGCATGGAGCTCACTTAAATTGTAATGTCTTGCATGCTCTATACTAAAAGATGCTGAGTTAAGGTATTAGATCCTATTACCACATCCTTTGCACCTCCACCCAGTTTATGAATTATTATGTTCCATAAGATGCTAAGCATCCTAAATTCCAATCCTTTTCCCAATCGTTTCAATCAAACCAGTTACTGGAATAATTGTGTGCACCGCCTCCTTTTTAGAATGTTTAGATGCTGACCAGACATGTCCGTTATGCATACCATGTAGAACACCAATCAAAAGCTATATGACATTCTTGGCACATTCTGTAGCAACCCCATGTTTGTCATATTCATGTTTAAGTAATAAGTGTGGCTAACCTCCTTACCAGAGAACATGAATCTCATCTAGATTGCTGCATTCTGCTTCCAGTATTGTAAAAGAACTAAGGTACTGAAATATTTGATCGCATATGGCAACTGCCGCAATGCGTTGAGAGGATTCAATGATTTTTCCTAATAGCTGTTGTTCAATCGTAACAACAAGCTGCTTTCATGCTAAGAAAGAGTCAAGATTAAGCTGCTGCTCTCAGGAAGGCATCTTCTTTGTCATGCAACTTTAGATGCTCTAAGTGCTCTCTGGTGGTTATCTTTAGAATTGAATACACCTTTTTTAGTAGCAGGTAAGCTATTCAGGATTTGGTATGATTCATTTTAGGACCTGTAAGAATGTGTATAGTGTTAGGTGTGTTTATGCACGTGCCTATGTGCGTGGGTGTGTAAGGTCATGCCGTCATGGACTGTGGAAGTTATTGCCTTGTTTGGTGATGAAAATTTGCTAGTATTTATTGGGATTTTTAGGGCTGACATATTACTAACAATTATATTATGGGCTGTCTAATTGAATAGGGCCAATATAAGTGATCTAATTAATTGGGTTCTGAGATATATATATTCGGTATGAGCTGTAATGTGTAGAAACCGTTTACCAATCAATTAGGGTTTGTGGGAACCTAGTTGGAATTAGTATATAATGACCATCATATTAGTGTTGTAGCCCCCAAGCCACAATCTTAATACTGCTCTCCTCATTCTTACCCATTAAAGAGAGAGATCCAATGAGCATCTAAAAGGAGCTGTGGAAGACTCGATCTGTCTTCAATCTCTTAACATGGATTCATGAATGATTTATTAATTATTGTTCTGGATAATTTAACATGATGATCTTGGAATTCGAAAATTATGATCTATGATTATTTAGAATTAAGACTAACAAGTTGTATCAGAGCAATTCATGTTGAATTATTGAGAATATTTTCCCAATTTTGTTGATGTATAATTTTTGTCATACAATATTAGGTCATACCTTTATTTTTGTTGATCAAGTCTGTATTAGATTAATCAGAGTAATTTTTGTTGTTCAAATCCTATTTTAGATTAATCAGATTAATATGGTTTAATTTTCGGATTGATTACCCTAATTAATCAGATTAATATTTTGTTGGTTAAGATCTATTCTAATTATTCAGAATTTGGGGTTTTAATATTTTATTTCAGTTTTATCAACAACAACAAAAATATTTATGTGTGTGTGTGGGGGGAAGGAGAGGGGTTAAAAATCGAAACCTGGAACCTCTAGGTTGCCATCCGATCCCGCCTAACCAATTATCTATATGGGCTTGATATTAATATCCTGATTTTGGTTTGATATGAATATCCCATATTTGATATTAATATCGTGATTTTAATTTTTATCTTTGATTTTGGCTTGATATTAATATCTTGATTTTTTTATTCTAGCACATTATGCAATTCGGTCATTGCAGTAACTAATTTTACAAACAACAAGATTTTATGCACATGAATCATGTTCAATTATGCTATTAAGTCCATGTTATATATGATTTTGCATAATAATTCTATTAGTATATGTTATAAGGATTCTATGCAATCAAGTTCATGTTTTCACTTGGTGATACCTTTTGCACTAAAGTCCACAAAATATATATATTGCATACTATCATGATTATTTTTGGAAACATCTTTTAAAGATAATATTCACTAAAGTACATGAAAATTTAGGAAGATTTTTTTTTTTTTGGGAAATAAATGTCCTGTATTTCTAAATAAATTAATTGAAATTATATGTTGTCAAAGTAATCTCTATAATCAAAATTAATTTATTTAGAAATATGAAGATGTGTATGTCTGTTATTTATGCGAATAATAATCGGCCCAAAGGAAGATTGTTGTTTGGCCAAATAATGGACATACCTGTGGTAATAAATATGTGACGATTATCACGTTTTCTAGGTGTGCAATGAATCGGTCCAAAGAAAGGCTTGTTGCTCGAGAGAATTAATTGTCAATATTTGATTACTGCACGGAGAGTACCACTTAGAGTTGATATTTCTGTACAAAGATTAAATATCAATGTTGTGATAGATATCTTGTTTAATAAAAAATCAAATAAAATACTAGAAGTAATTGTCTTCTATTTCTAAATAAATTGTTTGAAATTATATGTTGCCTATGTAACCTCTATAATCCAAATTGGTATATTTAGGAATATAAAGATGCGTATGTCTGTTAATTATGCGAATAATGACCGGCCCAAAGGAATGTTCTTATTTGGCCAAATAATGAGCATACCTGTGGTAATATATATGTGATGACTATTAGATTTTTGTGAACGATGAGTTGGTCCAAAGAAAGGTTTATTGCATGACATGATTAATTGTCAATATTTGATTATTGCACAAAGAGTATCACTTATAGTTGATATTTCTGTCTAAAGACTAAATGTCAATGTTGTGCTAGGTATCTTGTTTAATCATGTCAGATATAAATTTCTAGATTAAGTATTTTTGTGTTATGACATGAATAAGAACTATGAGCTTGTGATTTTGTTTTGTTCTCTATTTAGAATATGCTTTTTCTTCTACAATATCTGTCAATATCAATATCATTCATTTGCTTAATGGCACAAACCTCAAGAATTGGAACGATCTTGACCTTGCACTTCAGACAGAACGACCATCTGATCTCATTAATGATAGTTCATCTGAGGATAAAAGGAACATAGAGAAGTGAGATCGTTCTAATCACATGAGTCTAATGATTATTAAGCGTTCCATTCTGAAAACTTATAGGGGCATTATGTCTGAGGAAATTGCTACGAAGTTCCTTAAAGAAATTGTAAAGCTTTTTGTTAAAAACGAAAAGACCGAAACAAGTACCCTTTGGGTAATCTTGTTTCAATATATAAAAGAAAAGAGAGCATAAGGGAGTTACATCATGAATACGCCTAATCTCACGTCCAAACTAAATCCACTAAAGTTAGAGATGTCTGAAGACTTACTCGTGCAACTGGTTCTTATCTAACTTCCTAAACAATACAGTCAATTTAAGGTGAGTTGCAATACCCAGAATGACAAATGGACTCTTAATAAGCTCATATCTCATTGTGTGCAAGAATAAGAAGTAATTAGGCGAGAAATGGCTGAAAGTGCTCACTTAGGAACCACTCCTCAAGACAAGAAAGTGAAAAGAGGAAAGGAAGTTGCAGGAGAGACCACAACAGAAAGTGCAAAAGAAACATGATTAGGAATTTGCAGTTTCTTCTACAAGAAGGTGGACACATGAAAAAGGAATGTCCCAAGTATGCCGCTTGGTGTGTTAAGGAATGAATGCTTCTCACTTTGGTTTGTTCTGAAGTTAATTTGACTTATGTACCTAGACATACTTGGTGGGTAGATTTTGGTACTACTACTCACATAAGTGTCTCTATGCAAGATTGCATTTAGAGCTAAAAGTAAGTGATGCTGAAAGATTCATCTATGTAGGTGATGGCAAAACAGTTGCAGTTGAGGTTGTAGGAATCTTTAGATTTTCGTTAAAGACTGGTCATTTTTTTAATTTGGAAAAGACTTATGTAGTACCGTCTTTGAGACAGAATTTGGTTTCAGTTTCAGTTTTGGAAAAAACCAGTTATTCTTGTTCATTTGGAAATAATAAATTTAGTCTCCTTCAATATTAGAAGCTTAATTGTACTAGTTCTTTGTCTTTGGTTGATAACCTATATTGGCTGAATACAGTTGCTTCATTTAATGAAACCTTGCATCCAAGTTCATGTGGTACAAAAAGGAAATTAACTGACAAGGATTCCGCCAATCTATTGCACCAGCATTTAGGTCATATCTCTAAACAGATAATTCAAAGACTTGTGTCTGACGTGATTCTTGATCTCCTTGATTTCACATATTTCCAAATATGTATTAAGTGTATAAAGAGGGAAACAAACAAACATTAGGAGATCAGGCGCCAACAGATGTTCTGATGTCTTAGAACTTATTCATACTAATATCTGTGGACCATTCCCCACAACTTCTCGGAATGGTCAAAAATATTTTATTACGTTCATAGAAGACTATTCAAGATACAGGTACCTATATTTGATTCATGAGAAGCTCTAAAGACTGCAACATATATCCTCAATAGGGTTCTAAGCAAAGTGGTAGCTAAAACTCCTTATGAACTATGAACATGCAATAAGCCTAGTATTAGGCATCTGCACATTTGGGATTGTCTAGCTGAGGCAGAGCCTTACATGCTAAATAAAAAGGAACAGGACTCAAGAACTATAAGCTTGCACTTTATGAGGTACCCTGAACGGTCAAGGAGTTTCAATTTTTATGATCCCACTTCCAGAACTGTAACTCCTGTTTTTCATTTTATGTATTTTTGACTGTATTTTTTATTTTTGGTGTATTTTTCCCTCTTGTATTTTTTCTGAACCGTATATTGGATTTGATTTCAATATATATTCATCTTAGGGCATTTTGAGCTCCTTGTGTTGATTGATTGTCTCTTTCGTCTCGTTTTTTGTTATTTTGATCTTTTCCTCATTTTTTGGTTCGTTATCTTTATTTTTATTTTTCTTGGTGTTGTGGTGGAATTTTGGTAGTGTTTTCCCAACCCTATGATTTTTGACTCCTAATGAGATTTTTCTAGAGCCATAGAATTCACTCCTAATTGTATTCCCATTTGTAATTGACCCAATATCCATTACCCATTTGTATACCTATTATTACATACTAATACCCACAACCCATTAACCCACATTAAACTCCTATATATAAACCCCTAATCCTTAAACCACAAACCCTAGCCCCTATCTCCCCCTCTCTCTCTCCCGGCCTGAACTAGCCCCAACCCGAGCGCCCTCCTACAGCCTGGCCTCCCCTTCCTCCAAGCCGAGCACCATAGCCGGCTACCCCACTCCCAACTCCGGCCATCTCCCCACATACCCGACCTTCCTTGCCCTCTCCTTGCTTTTCGAGCCCCTAAACCAACACCACCATCATCAAACTTGCAACTTTGCTCCCCTACTCGTCTCTTCGTGGTGTTCTCAAAGTGGGTGCTTGCCACTTTGATCGTTGCTTCAAGGAGATCGTTCGTGTGGATTTCGTTCGTTGCGCTTGGATTCGTGCTTGGAGCGGATTTTGTTCGTGAGTTTTGCTTCTAGGATTGTTTGCATCGTTCTTCATCTCCAAAATAAGGCAAGTAACTTGTACTCCAATTCATTTGTTTGATACAAGTACCAAAGTGATGTGTCTAATTTATATACAAATATTTGTACTCATTTACCTATTAAAATGGCTTGTCTTCGTTGATATTGTCTATAATTCATCATATTTCTATAAGACTTCATTTAATTAATTATTTTTGAAGAAATAGTATTTTTGATGCAAAAAGTAAAGATTAGCGAAAAAATCAACTAATTATTTTTATTGTTTTGTTGAGTTAAAAGTGCGACAAATAATTTTAAAAGGATTTTTATACGCTAATATGATTTATAGTTAGTTTAATTAATTTTAAACTAATTAATTTTATTTTATTTAAAAATCTTAATTTCAGATATTATTTTGTATGCAGAAGCACGTGGTTAGCAGAAAAGGAAGAAAAGAAGAAAAGAGAAAGAAATAAAATTCAGATCAAATAAGGAAGAAAAATAAATGAAAGAAGAGGACTTTTCTGCACAAAGTGAAACCCTAACTCTCTTCCCGTTCTCTATAAATACAAAGCAAAAGGAGGTGACGGCTACAACTACTCATAAGCCAGCGAACACACAAAAAATAAAAATACAAAAGAAACAAAGAGAGAGAAACAGAGAGAGAGAAACGTCAATTCTCTCTCTGTCTCTTCTTTCTTGTTGAAGAAGCAAAAAGGAAGTCAGCGGCTCACGTGGGGCTTCGACAGGTGACTGGGCTTCGATTTGCGCGTGAAGAAAGGCTGACGGGCACGCAGTTCGAAGTGACGCGCGGTAGAACGGGAGAGAGGCTTCACAGACTGCTTCGATTTCCGCGAAGCTGCTGACTTCGACAGGCATGCGTGACAAGACCAGCTTCGATTTGACGTGCGACTGGACCGGCTTGATTTGACTGGCTTCAAGGAATCTTTCGGATACAATTTTTGAGACAGAAAAAAGGGGTTTGAATTAAATTTTGTATTTTTTTCTCCTCTCTCTAATTTTTGTAATGCAATCCTTGAACAAATTTATTAATTGCAATATTTTTATTATGAATATGTGGAACTAATTTCATTGTTGGGCTGATTGAAACCGTAGTCATGTAATGTAATAATCTTCTAATCGCGCTGCTTTCATCACTTATTGATTAAACCTGATTGTATTGATAAAAATTTATAATATGAATCAATCTTGTTCAGAAGTTCTTAGGGCAGTCGACTGAGAGTGATAGCAAGTCGACTGACATGAAGAACCTGATGTTGTCAAGTTTGCTTATTATAAAATTGACTCTGTTATATGAGCATAGAGACGACCCGTATCCTATGCTCATAACTTGTAACACAGGAATCTTTAGGGGTTCTTGGTTTAATCAACTTGAAGAATCTAGATCTGATACCAATTTTTAGAACTTTGAGTGTTTGTTCGTTTCCATTGTTCCTATGCTTTCTTCAAGTGCAACTTAGTAGATACCATGCTAAATGCTTAAGGAAAGAAACGAATTAGAGTAGATATCATGCCTAATTCTTGGCCTCGGGATACATTAACTTTAAGGAGTAGATACCATGCCCTTAAAGGAACAACATGAGTGATGAGAATGGTGTAGAAGGTAATCTAGCATTCTTGACTATAGGTGGAAGTCAAGCCCAACTCATTTAATTGATATTCTTGAGATACTACTTGATTTAGTTTTTAATCTCTTCATTTCTTTTCAAATAAACTTTTAAAACAAACTTTATGATTTGCATTTTTTCTTTGTTTTATTGATTAGTGAGTTAAGTACTACAATCTCTGTAGGATCGACCCTTGCTTTTCACTACGGTTCTATAAATGATTCGTACACCTAGCGAGGTTTTAATTTGTGTCTAGTTTATCTATTTATTTAGATCATCTAGATTGCACAAGACAAAGTTCACCTATAGTGTAGTTGGGTCTAGAGACAACCTAAGATTGTGTTTTCCTTGATGAGTTTTGTCTCTTTTGTGATATTTTGGCCATAGAAAACTTACGACACAATTCTTGATATGATATAACCTAGGATCCGCCCAATTCTTGATTTTAGACGTGTATGTGAAATTTGGTGTGAAATTCGTATTTTGATTGATACCCATGTGAAATAATAGGCGTGGACATGTTAGTAACCCTAAATCATGATTTTTAGACTCTTGGTAGGTTGTATTTCAAGTTTGGATGTGTTTGGAGCAATATTCTTGAATCTATGTTGTTTTTGTGCTTGAGGGTGAAATCAGTATTTTCTGGATATTCTGTTTTGTTTGCTGTTTTTGACTGTGCTACAGTCAGTATCTTGATTTCGGTATAAAATATGAGGTTTAGATAATATTGTCTATTTTCAAACCCTTTTAGTTTTGCTTGATTTGGATTTCGTATGACTGAGTTATGACTATTTTAGTACAGACGTGTCGATCGTTTTCAGATTCTGTTTTGGATTAATTTTGATAACAAACTTTTTTCAAGAACTATGTTATACATATTCTTTTGATTCAATATTTTGGTCAGTGATTCTTTATGAAGTTAGAGATTACCCAGAATTTTGATGAATTTTACTGATAAGTTTCATGTGGTGTTTCGTGCTCGTTTCTAAAGTCTATACATGCTGTATTTTACCCGCTGTTCAGTAAAGAACCCTATTTTCACTATGATTCCTTTTACTGTATAAAAATTATTTGTGAAATGTGAAAGTTATTAAATTCTATCTATTTTCATATCCCTTTGGCGGAATTGGATTTCGTTTCACTGGTTGCGAGATATCTTATTAGTTTTCGTACAGCAGTGTTGGGATTTCCAGATTCGCTAAACTATGTTTTCACGATGCTTTCTTATTTTTGTTGACTTATCTATCTTTCCTGGAAAATTTTGAAACTTTATATTTTGATTCTAGACATATAGGGGAATACCCCAGATTTTTCATGGATTTATTAGATGAGTTTTGATGTTGTTTTCTGGACTATGAATTTATTTTCTTGATTTCTGACTGAACCTAAATTCTGTATTCAAGTCAGTTTTGAGCTGTGTTGTTGTGAACTAGTATATGACTTAATTCAACTCACTGGATTTGTGTGGATGTCTAGTTTCCAGATCCTTCGACGGATCTAGATTTGCTTGTTTATAACTCTTGGAATCACTGTTTTACTACAGCATGGTCTTGCTGTCCTGAATTTGAGATGTGTTTATTTTGTTCCTTTATGAGATATCTTGCATTTGTACTTGTTTAGTTTGCTACTTGCACTTGTCACATAATCATGCCATGTTATTCCTGTTATATTTTTCATCTATACATGCTTGTTGGACATTAATAATAAAATTAATCAAGCCGGGATTTAAGGGACAGATCTAATAGTGGATAATTCAGAAATGTGTATTCGAAAGGGGATCCACTGATCCTACGTGATACTTAACATGATTACTTGATACTTGCACGTAAGACATGATACTTGCCACTTGCACTACTTGACACATGATTACATGATACATGATAGATGGAGCTTGGAGCTCAATTACTTGCTTGTCCCCGAGTATACTGTCCTCTATGGTCCACTATGAAATCTAAAGCAGAACTGTTGTATTGTAGCAAACATGTAAGGTGGGCTGCATGAAGTGCTACCTAGATAGTAAATCACTGCAAGACTTGAACATGATACTTGAACATGATACGTGAACATGATGCGTGCTTGCTTGATACTTGACTACATGATACATGAGACTTGTTTACATGAGACATGATTCTTGTTACTTGATACATGAACACATGACACTTGACACTTGATGCATATTTACATGATACTTGTTTACTTGACACTTGATATATACCATGTACACTTGATCACTTTTACCATGCTAGTTGTTTAATTTGACATCATACTTATACCATATGCTAGTTAGTTTCCTCATTTACTTGTAGCCTACATTATAAGTGACCCGTGACTTGCAATTGACGGGTACTTGTGTTTTCTCTTTTCCTCTTTCTTGCATTCGATGAATTGCAGATTTTGGAGAACAGATTTCAGATGGTATCGAAGACTTGAAGTATTAGTGTTGCTTTTCCTTATTATTATTTCTTGTATCGTGCTTGAACAATAAATGTATTTGTGAGACTTGGAATTTTTCTTGTATTTGGGCAATGTGATCCAAGACTTGTGTTTTATTCAGATCATGACTATTTGAGATTTATGCATTTCGTTTCAAGTATTCTTGGTGGTATTTTGGGTCATTGTGTGCATGTGGTTGATTAAATCGCTTCCGACTCTGTATATTTCTTGTGCGTGTTGTTAAGATTTCTTGAACAGCTTATGGATGATGAAAATAATTCGCTGGGCTTTTGTTACGTATTCGTATTCTGTATTCTTTTAGAAAGCGGGGTGTGACAGGATTTTTAGTGGTATCAGAGTACCAGGTTTGGCTAATGTATTAGGCAACTAATATATTAGACAAACTTGGCTTGAATTGGAAATTTGCGCAATATTCACCACCCATGCATGCATAGAATGAACCAAATATTATCAACATTGATCTGGATATAGTCTTATTCCATTCTTTTTTATCCCTTCTTAGTTGATTTCTTTTTGGGTATGAATTCATTCTTCTCGTACCCGTATTCTTGATTTTTGTGTCATCCATTCTTTTCTTTGTCTCTTTTGCTTTCCATCTTAGGTGTTGTGCTGGTTTGCTCTTTCCTTGCTTTTGTTCTGTTTGATTCTAAGGGCAACCCATTCTTTTGTCTCCTCTCGATTTGTCGCTCGCCATCAGTTGGAGTGCAGCAATATATCAGAGGCTTGGAACATTGTGACAGGTGGTGGAGTTGTCAGTTATTCCCAGGAGTGCAAGCAATGTCCCGTTATTATTGGGGACGCATATTTCAAAGCCAATCTGATTGTAATTGGAAATTCGGGATTCGACGTTATTCTGGGTATGGATTGGTTGGTTGAAACCCATGCTATTATTGATTGCCGTGCCAAGAAGGTTGTGTTCCGAATTCCAGATCGCATAGAGTTTGAGTTCCATGCCAGGGAGTCTTCCCTTGGCCGAGCGGCAGTTGATCAGGAGGTTTGTACGATGGAGTTGCATTCAGGCTGTGAGGCTGCGCCTCTAGTAGTTCAAGATTTCTTGGATGTTTTTCAGATGAGTTGCCTGGCTTACCCCCTGATAGGGAAGTGGAATTCGGTATTGATGTTCAGCCTGGAACAAAACCGATATCGAAGAGTCCCTACAGGATGGCATCGGTTGAGCTAGCAGAGCTTAAGGTGCAGATTCAGCAGTTGCTTGATTTGGGTTTCATCAGACCTAGTGTTTCGCCTTGGGGTGCTCCGGTCCTTTTTGTTGATAAGAAGGATGGTAGTCGTCGACTATGCATGGATTATTGAGAACTGAACAGAGTTACTGTAAATCGGTATCCGTTGCCCAGGATAGATGATTTGTTTGATCAGCTCAGTGGAGTTGCTGTTTTCTCGAAATTGGATCTTCGTTCTAGATATCACCAAGTCAAGGTGAAGGCTGCAGATATACAGAAGACTACTTTTAGGACTAGATACGGGCACTATGAGTATCTTGTGATGCTGTTCGGAGTTACGAATGCACCGACTGTATTCATGAGTCTTATGAACCGGGTTTTCTCTCAGTTCTTGGATAGATTTGTGGTGGTTTTCATTGATGATATTTTGGTGTATTCTCGGAATCGGGAAGATCATGCTGAGCATCTTAGAGTGGTTCTGCAGACTTTTGAGGGAGAATCAGCTCTATGGAAAACTTAGCAAGTGCGAGTTTTGGCTCGACAGGATTTCTTTCTTGGGGCATATTGTTTCTGGCGATGGTATTTCTGTGGATCTTGCGAAGGTTGAGGCTGTGAAAGATTTGCCTATTCCCAAGTCAGTTTCAGAAGTCAGGAGTTTTCTCGATTTAGCTGGCTATTATCGGAAGTTCGTCCAGGATTTTTCGAAGATAGCAGGACCGTTGACTAAATTGACTGGGAAGGATCAGAATTTATGTTGGTTTGATGAGTGTGATGGATCTTTTGTTGAGTTGAAGAAAAGAATGACGTCAGCGCCTGTGTTGACTATTCCTGATGGTTCAGGCGGATTTGTAATTCACTGTGATGCTTCTGGTAAGGGTCTTGGAGCAGTTTTGATGTAGAAGGACTGAGTCATTGCGTAGGCATCGAGGCAGTTGAGGCCGCATGAGAAGAACTATCCTACTCATGACTTGGAGTTAGCGGCAGTGATCTTTGCTTTGAAGCTGTGGAGACATTATTTACTTGGGGACCGAGTGGAGATCTTTACAGACCACAAAAATCTTAAGTACGTCTTCACCCAGAAGGAGTTAAACATGAGGCAAAGGCGTTGGTTGGAGCTTATGAACGATTATGACATCAGTTTGCAATACCATTCTGGTAAAGTAAACTTGGTGCTAGATGCTTTGAGCAGGAGACCGGAAGTTATGTTCTTGACTCTGCAGAGGGATCTGAGTGAGCAGATGAGGAGGTTGGAGCTGGATGTTTTGTTGCCGAGTTCTGATCAGAGTTGTTTGGTGCTTCAGCTGCAGTCGTCTCTTGTTGATTAGATTAAAGAGGCGCAGGCTAGTGATGCACAGTTGCAGAGATTTCGAGTTGAGGTTGAGTCTGGGTTCAGGACGGACATGGTTATTCATTCAGATGGATCTCTTCATTTTGGGTCTAAATTATGTGTCTCGGAAGGTGAAGTTCGTCAAAAGTTGCTTGAGGAAGCCTATCAGTCTTCGTATTCTATCCATCCTGGCGGTACTAAGATGTATCGAGATTTGAAGCTTCATTTCTAGTGGCAGGGTATGAAAAGGGCTGTGGCTCAGTTTGTTGCTCAGTGTTTGATGTGCCAGCAGGTTAAGGCAGAGTATCAGAGAACCGCTGGACTTCTTCAACCGCTTCCTATTCCAGAGTGGAAGTGGGAACATATCACTATAGATTTTGTGACTGCTTTACCGAGGAGTCCTAAGGATCATAATGCCATTTGGGTGATTGTCGACCGTTTGACGAAGAGTGCTCACTTCATTCCTTTTCGCATTGGTCAGTCTACTGAGAGCCTAGCTGAGAGATATATGCAAGAGATTGTTAGACTTCATGGAGTTCCAGTCAGTATTGTATCTGACAGGGATACGAGATTCAGATCTCAGTTCTGGGAGAGTCTTCAGAACAGTTTGGGGAGAAAATTAATGTACTGTACAGCTTTTCATCTCCAGACTGATGGACAGTCAGAACGGACTATTCAGATTCTTGAAGACATGTTGAGGTTCTGTATGCTTCAGTTTGGTGGGTCTTGGGAGGATCATTTGTATCTCGTAGAGTTCTCGTACAATAATAGCTTTCAAGCCAGTATTAAAGCTGCTCCGTTCGAGGCACTCTATGGGCAGAAGTGCAGATCACCAGTGTACTGGGATGACATTGGTGAGAGGAATTTGTTGGGTCCGGAGTTGATCACTAAGACAGTTGATGCAGTGGTTCAGGTCAGGAAGCACTTGCAGGCAGCTCAGGACAGGCAAAGTGGTGGGCTAATGTCCATCGTAGAGCTTTGGAGTTTGTTGTTGGTGACCATGTTTTCCTTAAGGTATCGCCGTGGCGCGGTGTCATTCGGTTCGGTGGCGGGGACAAGCTTATCCCTAGGTTTATTGGACCGTTTGAGATTTTGGAGCGAGTAGGCAAGGTGGCCTATCGTCTTATATTGCCGCCAGCTTTATCAGGAGTGCACAATGTTTTCCATGTCTCATAACTCAGGAGATATATCCGAGATGAGAGCCACATGATCGACTATTCTGAGTTGACCATTTGGCCAGATTTGACTTGTGAGATTCCGCCAGTTGCTATTGTGGATCAGCGGGAGAAAGTGCTTAAGAACAAGGTCATCAAGTTGGTTTGTATTGCTTGGAATCCTCACTCGCCTGGTGAGTCGACTTGGGAGCTGGAGGAGGAAATTCAGCAGAAGTTTCCTCATTTGTTTGAGTAGATTGTTTTTGTTTTGCTTTTTGGATGTTTTGTTTTGCTTGGGGTTACCTTATGTATCTTCTTTTGAATTTTGAGGATGAAATTTTTCTTGTTAGGTGGGTAGGATTGTAACTCCTGTTTTTCATTTTATGTATTTTTAACTGTATTTTTCATTTTTGGTGTATTCTTCTCTCTAGTATTTTTTCTGAACCGTATATTGGATTTGATTTCACTATATATTCATTTTAGTGCATTTTGAGTTCCTTGTGTTGATTGATTGTCACATTCGTCTCGTTTTTCGTTATTTTGATATTTTCCTCATTTTCTGGTCTCGTTATCTTTATTTTTATTTTTCTTGGTGTTGTGGTGGAATTTTGGTGGTGTTTTCCCAACCCTATGATTTTTGACCCCTAATGAGATTTTTCTAGAGCCATAGAATTCACTCCTAATTGTATTCCCATTTGTAATTGACCCAATATCCATTACCCATTTGTATACCTATTACTACATACTAATACCCATAACCCATTAACCCACATTAAACTCCTATATATAAACCCCTAATCCTTAAACCACAAACCCTAGCCCTTATCCCCCTCTCTCTTTCTCTCGGCCTGAACTAGCCCCAACCCGAGCCCCCCTCCTACAGCCCGGCCTCCCCTTCCCCCAGGCAGAGCACCATAGCCGGCCACCCCACTCCCAACTCCGGCCATCTCCCCACATACCCGACCTTCCAGGCCCTCTCCTTGCTTGCCAAGCCCCCAAACCAATACACCATCATCAAACTTGCAACTTTGCTCCCCTACTCGTCTCTTCGTGGTGTTCTTAAAGTGGGTGCTTGCCACTTTGATCGTTGCTTCAAGGAGATCGTTCGTGTGGGTTTCGTTCATTGCGCTTGGATTCGTGCTTGGAGCAGATTTTGTTCGTGGGTTTTTCGTCTAGGATTGTTTGCATCGTTCTTCATCCCCAAAATAAGGCAAGTAACTTGTACTCCAATTCATTTGTTTGATACAAGTACCAAAGTTCACCTATAGTGTAGTTGGGTCTAGAGACAACCTAAGATTTTGTTTTTCTTGATGGGTTTTGTCTCTATTGTGATATTTTGGCCATAGAAGACTCGCGACACAATTCTTGACATGAGATAACCTAGGATCCGCTCAATTCTTGATTTTAACGTGTATGTGAAATTTGGTGTGAAATTCGTGTTTTGATTGATACCCATGTGAAATAATAGGCGTGGACATGTTAGTAACCCTAAATCATGATGTCTAGACTCTTGGTAGGTTGTATTTCAAGTTTGGATGTGTTTGGAGCAATATTCTTGAATCTATGTTGTTTTTGTGCTTGAGGGTGAAATCTGTATTTTCTGGATGTTCTGTTTTGTTTTCTATTTTTGACTGTGCTACAGTCAGTATCTTGATTTCGGTATAAAATATGAGATTTAGATAATATTGTTTATTTTCAAACCCCACTGGTTTTGCTTGATTTGGATTTCGTATGACTGATTTATGACTATTTTAGTACGAACGTGTCGATCATTTTCAGATTCTGTTTTGGGTTAATTTTGATAACAAACTATTTTCAAGAACTATGTTATACATATTATTATGATCCAATATTTTGGTCAGTGTTTCTTTATGAAGTTAGGGATTACCCAGAATTTTGATGAATTTTATTGATAAGTTTCATGTGGTGTTTCATGCTGTATTTTGCTCGCTGTTCAGTAAAGAACCCTATTTTCACTATGATTCCTTTTACTGTATGAAAATTATTTGTGAAATGTGAAAGTTAGTAACTTCAATCTATTTTCATATCCCTTTGGCTGAATTGGATTTCGTTTCACTAGTTGCGAAATATCTTAGTTTTTGTACAACAGTGTTGGGATTTCCAGATTCGCTAAACTATGTTTTCACGATGCTTTCTTATTTTTGTTGACTTATCTATCTTCCCTGGAAAATTCTGAAACTTTATATTTTGATTCTAGACATATAGGGGAATACCCTAGATTTTTCTTGGATTTATTGGATGAGTTTTGATGTTGTTTTCTGGACTATGAATTCATTTTCTTGATTTCTGGTTGAACCTAAATTCTGTATTCAAGTCAGTTTTGAGCTGTGTTGTTGTGAAATAGTATATGACTTAATTCAACTCACTGGATTCGTGTGGATGTATAGTTTCCAGATCCTTCGACGGATCTAGATTTGCTTGTTTGTAACTCTTGCAATCACTGTTTTGCTACAGCGTGGTCTTGCTGTCCTGAATTTGAGATGTGTTTATTTTGTTCCTTTATGAGATATCCTGCACTTGTACTTGTTTCGTTTGCTACTTGCACTTGTCACATGATCATGCCATGTTATTCCTGTTATATTTTTCACTTATACATGCTTGTTGGACATTAATAATATAATTAACCAAGCCGAGGTTTAAGGGACAGATCTAATAGTGGATAATTCAGAATTGTGTACTCGGAAGGGGATCCACTAATCCTACGTGATACTTGACATGATTACTTGATACTTGCACGCAAGATACGATACTTTCCACTTGCACTACTTGACACGTGATTCCATGATACATGATACATGGAGCTTGGAGCTCAATTACTTGCTTGTCCCCGAGTATACTGCCCTCTATGGTCCACTGTGAAATCTAAAGCGGAACTGTTGTGTTGTAGTAACCATGTAAGGTGGGCTGCATGAAGTGCTACCTAGATAGTAAATCACTACAAGATTTGAACATGATACTTGAACATGATATTTGAACATTATACGTGAACATGATGCATGCTTGCTTGATACTTAACTACATGATACATGAGACTTGTTTACATGAGACATGATTCTTGATACTTGATACATGAATACATGACACTTGACACTTGATGCATGTTTACATGATACTTATTTACTTGACACTTGATATATACCATGTACACTTGATCACTTTTACCATGCTAGTTGTTTATTTTGACATCATACTTATACCATGTGCTAGTTAGTTTCTCCAGGTGCTTGTATCCTACATTATAAGTGATCCGTGACTGGCAATTGACGGGTACTTGTATTTTCTCTTTTCCTCTTTCCTACATTCGATGAATTGCAGATTTTGGAGAACAGATTCCAGATGGTATCGGAGACTTGAAGTATTAGTGTTGCTTTTCCTTATTATTATTTCTTGTATCGTGCTTGAACAATAAATGTATTTGTGAGACTTGGAATTTTTCTTGTATTTGGACAATGTGACCCAAGACTTGTGTTTTATTCAGATCATGACTATTTAAGATTTATGAATTTGGTTTCAAGTATTCTTGGTAGTATTTTGACTCATTGTGTGCATGTGGTTGATTAAATCACTTCCGACTCTGTATATTTCTTGTGCGTGTTGTTAAGATTTCTTGAACAGCTTATGGATGATAAAAATCATTCGCTGGGCTTTTGTTACGTATCCGTATTCCGTATTCTTTTGGGAAGCGGGGCGTGACAAGAACATTTTTTCGACGGAAAATATGTTTGAGAAAGTTGAGTTTGTGGGGGGAGATAAGGTTAGAGACATTTTTTTTGAAGAGGAATTTGTTTCTCTTCATAATGTTGCTATTGATAATGATTAGGCTCCTATTTCTGACATTGTTCAAAACAAAAATTCGGAAAATCAAGACACTGTAGAAGAGCTCCTTGTGCAAAATGAAGTGATTATAACTAAAGTGCAAACTTAACAACCTTAAGAGGATACATTGAGAATATCCACTAGAGAATGAAGAAGTGCGATTCTGGATGACTTTATTGTTTTTCTTCAAGAACATGAGGTTGATGTTGAGTTCTAACTGCGAAATAACTCACCAACGAGATGCAAGAACAATAGAATCAAAAGTAAGAGAACAAAGAACAACCAAAAGTAACACACAAGAACACACGAGATTTTGTCGGGGTTCACCCAATGCAATGATTACTTCCCAGCGCAAAGGTACTCCTACGATTTCCACTAGAAATATAAAGAACAAGTTTAGAAATCTCTCAAGAACTCACCACCAAGGTGTAGGGTTTCTCTCTATCTCTCTCTCTCACAATGACAGTTAATAGATCTTTCTTTTCTTTTCTCTTTCTTTTCCATAACCCTAAAATCATACACAATACAATACAATATATATATATATGTGTGTGTGTGTGTGTGTGTGTGTGTGTGTGTGTGTGTGTGTGTGTGTGTGTGTGTTTCCACAACTTATTAATCAGCTCCACGACGGTCGACCACAACTCATCAACTCATGGACAGTCGACCGGTTCATACATTCGACTGTACATGATCTAATAGAGAGTGGGTCGGTCGACTACAAGTTCGATAGGTCATTCCTTCAAGTATACATGGTTGCAACAGAGAACGAGACGGTCGACTGCGCGGTCGACCATGCACTACCTGTACATAGTCGGTCGGGGGTGCGGTCAACCGCAACTCTGCCTGCAGCTTTAGACTGCTCTTAACATGTTTGCTCCCACTTCGACTCTTCTTCTCGTCTATCTTCTTCAACCCCATTATCGTGTATTTGGATCCACAAATCCCAACAATCTCCCACTTGGAGACATATACGCGAAGTCTTTAACATGTTCTTCATTCTTCCATTGGCCTAGTCTAGACCTTTGCCTCTGCGAGTCTCCTTATCAATTAACCTGGAGATAATCAAATAGTAGTATAGCATAACTAATTTTTCCTGGTATCCACTACCTTTGTGAGCATGTTCGCCGGATTCTTTGTGCTAAGAATCTTAGAAAGCTTCAACCATTTTTTCTCAACCACTATTCTAATAAAATGATACCTCATTTGAATGTGTCAAGTCCTAGAGTGATATGCCGAGTTTTTCACCAAGAAAACAGCACTTTGACGTTCACACCATAGCTCACCTATGGGTTGCTCTCTGCCCAACTATTTCATAAGCTCCGAAATCCATAACATATCTTTTGTTGCTTCTGTAAGTGCCATATACTCTGACTCCGTGGTTGACTGTGCTACAACCTTTTGTAACTGCGAAGCCCAACTGACAGATATTCCTCCAACTGTAAATAGATACCCTGTAGTACTTCTGCAACCATTACGTTCGCCCAAAAAATGTGCATCCACATAACCATGTATCTGCAAGGAATCTCCCCCAAAACAAAGAGAAAAATCTGAAGTACCTGCTAGATATCTAAGAATCCACTTTACTGCATATCAATGCTGTTTACCTGGATTCTTCATATAATGGCTGACAACTCCCACTGCTTGTGCGATGACTGGTCTTGTAGACACCATCGTATACATCCAACTCCCAACGACTGAGACATAAGGAATAGCAGCCATTTCCTCCATCTCTGCCTCCATTTTAGGACACAAGTCTATTGATAACTTAAAGTGAGCAGCTAAGGGACAAGTGACTGGCCTCGCGCCATCCATATTGAATCTCTTCAACACTTTCTTCACATAGTCCGCTTGAGATAACCAAAGCTTCTTGCTTTTCCTTTCTCTACTAATCTTCATGCCGAGGATTTTCTTTGTTTCACCCAAGTCCTTCATAGAAAACTCTGAAGCATCTTCTTCAATTCCTTGATCTTCTCCATATATGTACCTACTAACAACATGTCGTCCACATACAGCGTCAAGGTAACTATATCATTGTCCTCATATCTACGAACATACACACAATGATCTGTTTCGCATCTATCGAAACCTTTTCCTCTCATAAAGCAATCAAACTTCAATTATCATTGCCGTGGTACTTGTTTTAGCCCATAAAGACTCTTCTTTAGTTGACACACCAGGTCTTCTTTTCCTTTAGCTTCAAAACCTATGGATTGTTTCATGTACAGCTCTTCTTCGACATCACCAAAGAGAAATGTTATTTTCACATCCAACTGCTCTAAGTGTAAGTCTTCAACTGCCACAATACTAAGTAGAACCTTGATTGAAGTCATCTTCACAACCGTTGCAAAGATCTCACTGTAATCAACACCTTCTCTTTGAAAGAATCCCTTTACAACAAGTCTCGCCTTGTACCTCTTACTACTATCTGCCTCATCATTGACTCTAAAAATCTATTTGTTCATAAGAGCGTGTTTCCCTGGAGGTAACTTGGTTCACTCCCAAGTTTTGTTATGTTCCAAGGAGTTCATCTCGTCCCTCATGGCTAACTTCCACTAAATTCGAGCCTCATCATCCAAAGCCTCTTCATGAGTCTCTGGCTCTCCTGAATCCATGTACAGAACAAGCTTGTGAATAATACTAGCTGATGGATCAAATATCTTGGTTGGCCTTCTCTCTCGTGTCAATCTCCTCAATCTGGGTACTGGTTCACCGACCGGTTTAGGTTTTCTGAATTGTTCTGGTTGTACATGTTCGTCTTGGATAACCTGTTCATTCCCAATAGGCTCACCATGAGCCTCATGTGCCTGTCTGTGGTACCTGTACCTACTGCTGCACTATAGGCCCCCACCACTAGCACCACCTTCAGAATCTGAATCTGAACCACAATCTGACTCTAAACTTGTTGTATTGTCTTGTCCTGCATGTCTGTCCTTGTACAAGACCTCTTCATTGAACGCTACATTCTTGCTGCGAATAACCTTGTTATCCACAATGTTCCAAAGTTTTTAACCTAACTGATCACCAGCATAGCTAATGAGTACACACTTTTTGGATTTAGAATCAGTTTATTCCTTTCTTCCCTGTCGATTAGTGAATATACAATACAACCAAAAACTTTCAAATGTGAATAATTGACAGTTTTACCTGACCATAGTTCTTACGGAATGGCCCCATCAAGGGTATTAGACAGACAACGGTTAATCAAGTACACTGCTGTAACCACTGTAGCGTCCCAAAGATGGACCGGAAGACCCACATGAAGTCTCTTGCATCTCGCCCTTTCGAGTATCGTGCGGTTCATTCTTTCTGCTACACCATTCTCCTGTGGAGTTTTAGGAACTGTCCTGAGTCCTTTGATACCTTCCTTTGCCAGATAGTCAACAAAATCTTTACTTGTCTACCCACCTCCATTGTCGAACTTTAATGCTTTCATTTTTCAACCCGTCTCATTCTCAACTCTGGCCTTCCAAGCTTTAAATGCATCAAACACTTCTGATTTCTCTCGAATTGCATGAACCCAAACTTTCCTTGTAGCACCATCAGTGAATGTAACAAAGTATTTCTTACCACCATAAGAGAATTCCTGAGTTGGACCCCACACATATGTATGTACCAACTTTAGCTTCCCAAGCTTATTGAAAACTAATTGTCTTCTGTTTGCCTATCACACAGTGCTCACAGAAATCCATCTTATCCTTCTTAAGCCCCAACAAAATTTCCCTAGAACAAAGCTGCTTGACACCATTTTCACCATAGTGCCCCAACCTGACATGCCATAGAACTGAAGAAAAACTACATACTGAAGCTGTAGCAATGATATCACCTGAATCATCTCCTCCGAGTAAGTACAATATGTCACCACGCTTTCCTTTGCCCACCAACCTGGCACCTGTAGTCACATTCCATTCTTCATACCCAAAAGTTGTTGTGTGTCCTTCTTTGTCTAGTTTGCTAGTTGATATTAAGTTATTCTTCAAACTTGGAAAATGTCTTGTGTCATTCAAGACCAACTGTCCACCATTGCGAGCCTTCACTCTCACTGTGTTTCTACCTACAACTTGACATATTTGCCCATTGCTAATTGAAACTGTACCAAAATCACCTGTCCTGTAATCCTCAAAAACATCCCTCATGGATGTACAATGATAATAAGCACCTGAGTCTATACACCAATCATCATGCATAATATTAAATCCAGCAGAAAAACACTATTCATTTAGGCGGCGTTCAATACTTACCACATTGTCTACCTGTGACCCTACTTGTGCTTTCTTATACTCCTTCCATTGGTCTCTCATGTGTCCCGACTTCTTGCAACTCACCTTTGTGATGTCTGGTTCTTGACTTGAACCTGTGATTCCTGCTTTGCGACCTTCCTATATTGTTACTTCTACCATGGTTATCAACTAACATTGTGGCATTGCTAGGATATGACACCGAAGTCTCTCCATGTCTCTTCCTTCTTGCATCCTCATTCATGATGCTGCTTATAACATCCTTTAGAATTTTCGTATCAGTCATGGTGCTTGTAACTGTTTGCTCTACTGTGCCATAACTATCGGGAAGACTGGATAGCAACAACAATGATTGTGCCCTTTCCTCAAACTTTAAACCTAACGATTCCATCTGATTGTAAACCATACAAAAATTGTTAATGTGCTCTGCAACCGAACCCTTTTTCTACAACTTCAAGTTGACCAACTTCTTTAGGTGTAGGGTCTGGTTCGCTCATTCGGTTTCTCAAGTATATCTGTTAAGATCTCCATTGCCTCCTTCGCGGTCTTTACCTTCTCAATGTGAAATGGCAACTTCATACTCAGCGATAACTGAATCTGTCCAAGTGCTTTCTGATCCAATCTATTCCAAGCCGTCAATGCAATTGGATCAATCTCCGCCCCTTCTGGCTTCAAACCAAACAATGGATCATCTAGATCCTTCTATCGGAGAAACGCAATCATTTGGATTTTCCATATTGTGAAATCTATTCCATTGAACTCCTTGACTCTACTCTTATCCTCCATCTTAATCAACGCTACCAACCTGGTGCTCTGATACCACTTTGTTGAGTTCTAACTGCGGAATAACTCACAACGAGACGCAAGAACAATAGAATCAAAAGCAAGAGAATAGAGAACAACCAAAAGCAACACACAAGAACACACAAGATTTTTTCGAGGTTCACCCAATGCTATGGCTACTTCCCCGTGCAGAGACACTCCTGTGATTTTCACTAGAAATATGCACAATAAGTTTACAAATCTCTCAAGAACTCACCACCAAGGTGTAGGGTTTCTCTCAATCTTCCTCTCTCTCCATGACTGCTAATAGATCTTTCTTTTCTTTTCTCTTTCTTTTCCATAACCCTAAAATCGTACATAATTTAATATATATAGGTTTTCACAACTTCTAATCTCAACCGCTCATCAATCATCGCCGTAACGGTCAACCGCAACTCATGGACGGTCAACCGGTTCATGCTTTCAAATGTATAGGATCTAATAGACAATGGGTTGGTCATCATTCCTTCAAGTATACAGGGTTGCAATAGAGAACAGGACGATCGACTGTGCGAACGACCGTGCACTGCCTGTACATAGTTGGTCAAATCTGCCTGCAGCTTCAGACTGCTCTTGACCTGTTTGCTTCCACTTCTACTCTTCTTCTCGTCTGTCTTCATCAACCCCATTATCGTGTATTTGGATCCAAAAACCCCAACATTTGATATATGAGTGATGGAAGATGATCCAATCAACTTCCATCAAGCTAAACAAAGTTCTAATTCTCAAAAGTCGATTGATGCCCAGAATGATGAGATCGAATCCATGAAGGACAATGACATTTGCAATCTCATCGAATTTCCTGAAGGTGTGAAATCCACTAGTTGAAAATAGATATTTAAGACCAAAAGGGATTCAATAGTTAATATTGAGATATACAAGGCTCGTCTAGTTGTCAAGGGATTCTATTATAAAGAAGTCATTGATTACATAGAGACTTCCTCTCCGGTTTCAACGAAAGACTCTTTCAGAATCATAATGACACTTGTGGCTCATTTTGATTTAGAGCTACATCAGATGAATGTAAAGAATGTGTTTCTCAATGGTGACATTGAAAAAATGATATATATGATGCAGCGAGAAAACATTGTATCTGGTGACCCAAAGAAAATGGTTTGCTAACTGAAGAAATCCATTTATGGTCTCAAACAGGCTTCTTGTCAATGGTATCATAAATTTCATCAAGTCGTTATCTCATATGGATTTGAGGTAAGTAAGGTTGATGATTGTGTATATCACAAGTTCAGTGAAAGTAAGTACATATTTCTAGTGTTATATGCCGATGACATACTTCTTTCTAGTAGAGATATAGGCTTATTGCACGAAACCAAAAGATTTTTGACCAAGAATATTTAATTGAAAGATCTTGGGGATGCGACTTTTGTATTAGGCATACAGATACATCGGTATCGCACTCAAGGTACTTTGGGTTATCAAAAAATAACTATCTTGATAGATTTGATGTAACCCCTGTTTTCGCAAATACATATTTTCTGTGTATTTTCTGTATTTAAAATTTTTGTAAATTGGGTTTCCGCTTTCAAATTCTTTTTGTTAAGATGCATTTTTGAATCTTCCATTAAAGCCTATTTTTTTTATCAATAATTTTATTTGTAACTATTTCCTATGATTTGTATACAAATTTTATTATTGTTATTATTACTTTGATTTCTATTAATATTATTGTTACTGTTACTATTATTATTGTTACTAAATCTTGCTTTTTAATGTCCCCAAAATTTATCTAAATTTAATTATATTTTTTATTGGTTATTTTTATTTCCCTAATGGATTTTAACCTAAAACCCAAACCCATTTTAATTCTTATTAAAAACCAAAACCCACCAAACCCTATAAACCCATTAGCCGCCCTATAACCCTAATATCTATATTCTCACCCTAATACAACTCTGTTTATATATATATATATATATATATATATATATATATATATATATATATATATATATATACCCCTTATAACTCCCCTATGTTTTCCTAAAATCCCTTAAGCTGCCTTCCCCTTCCACCCCCATCACCTTATCTCCCTACCCATTGTCGACTTACCCCTGCTACCCTGTCTCCTGTAAACCTAACCCCCAGCCATCTTCAACCTCTCCTCCCAATCTCCAAAACCCTACCTTCTTATCAAAACCCATCCAGCCTCAGCCTTCCCTCCCGCTCATCTCTCCCCCGGTGCCAGCCCTCTCTCCCTGCTCTGACCTCACGTCAGCACAGTGCCATTCCCCCTTGCCACTCCACCGCTCGACCCCAGTCCTCCCCGTCTTCCTCCTCCTATGGTTGCCCTGACCACGTCGACCTGTTCTATTCGTCAACCTCCGCTGGTGCTTCCTCCCTGCAACTCCATTCGCTGGCAACTCAGCCTCCCTGCATAGCTCAGCCCAACGCCAGCGATGCCGTGCCTTCAGCCAGCAGCTGCACTCCTAACTCCAGCCCCGTGCTGTGTGCTCCCCCACGACATTTCCACATCGCTGGTGCTGCCCCTGTGCGCTGCCTCCCGCAGTCGACCGTCGTGGACGGTCCGTGCCACTGTCAGAACCAAAGATTTGTAGTTGCTGTTTATATGGGTTTTGATCATGCTTGATTGGATGTGGGCCGTTCGATCTCCTCTTGATCATCACGATCATGATGATCATCAACTTCATTTGATCGCAGTCGTTCGATCGATCGAACTTGATCATCATCATTATCTTCACCATCAGGGAGATTTGGACCTTCTCATCTGATCATGACATCATCAGCTCTTGGATTTAGCCGTTCGATTGTGTTCGTGAACTAGATCGTCTTCATCTTGTTTGCGATTAGTTGTTCATTTTGTTCGTGATCATCTCGTTCATGATTCGTTCATTGTGTTCGTGCTCGGGAATCCGTTCCCGTTATTTTTGCTTTTGCTTCGTTGGTTTCGTCATCTTTCAGGCAAATAACTTGTATTCTTTTCTGTGTAACACAAGTACTAAATACCGCATGTAGTGTAGTTGGGTTCTAGAGACAATTTGTGTGTGAATCCTCTGTTATATATTGTCTCTATTGTGTTGATTCGACCATAGCTGCCTCACGACATACATGACATGAAACAATTAGGGATGACCACTTTTTGGATGTATATATGCAAGCTATTTTGTGATATTGTGTGCTTGATGTATTATTCGTGCTACAACTTATCGTGGACTTGCAAAATACCTTATACCATGTTGTTTGGACATCTAGTACACTATATTTCATGTTTGGGTTGATTTGGATGAGTTTTACATGAACTAGATGATGATTTTATGTTCGAAGAATAATTCTGTATTTTTCTGTTACCTTGCTTTTCATCAGTATTTTAGATCCTATTAAGATCAGTATATGAATTTTATTTGTGAACATGATTTGTAGAGAATTCTGTCTATTTTCCAACCCTTCTGACGGATCTCAGTTTCGTTTTACGAGTTGTGAGTTATGTCTATTTTACTACAGAGGTGTAGAGAGATTTTCATATTTGATTTCGATGAATTCTGAAGAGTAATCTATTTTTATCATAATGTTAAAAGTATTATTTTGATCCAATATTTTGCACAATACAACTGGACTTGATTAGGATTAATCCTGAATTTTTGTGGATTTATTTGATGAGTTTTACAAACCATTCTATGTTTCAAAACAATTACTATACTTGCAGAATTTTCATACTGTTCAGTAAAGAACCTGATTTTTGACCTAATTCTACTTGCTGTTTGTAAAATATTTGTGAATATAAAAATTAGTCTACTGTATCTAGTTTATCACCCTTTTAACGGATTTGGATTTCGAGTTATGGTTTGTGAGATATTTCTCTTTTCGTACTGCAGTGTTTATAATTCCAGATTTACAAAACTATTGCATCTTGATGTTTTCTGATTTTTTTTACTAAACTATTTATATTGAAAAATTATGAAACTATATATTCTGATGCTGCACATATAGAAGAATACCCCAGATTTTTCGTGGATTTAATTAATGAGTTTTCATACTGTTTTCCTGACTATGAATACAAAATACTGATTTCTGACTGAACATGTTTTCTGGATTCAAATCTATTTTGAGACTTGTTTTTGTGAAATACCATATGACGTATATATATTTGCTAGATACGGCTGGGAGTCTATTTTCCAGATTCTTTGACGAATTCAGATTTGTATTTTTTTTAGCAACGGGAATCCTAGTTTTAGTGCAGTACTGTCTTGCTGTCCTGAACTAGAGTTATCGTTGTTCTATTCTTTTATGAGTTATCTTTCACCTGTACATATTTATCTTTCACCCTGAACCTGTTACATGATTATGCTATGTTATTCTTGACCTGTTTGTGATACATACATGCCTGTTTGATTAATAGTAATAATAAATAATCAAGCCGGGGTTAAGGGAAAGATCTAGTAGTGGGAAATTTTTAAAATGTGTACTTGGAAGGGGGCCCGTGTTTCTCATACTGAGCATCTGTTATGTGATGCGATACTATTACTGATTACCTGACTGCACACTTCCCTATAGGAAGGTGTACTTGGAGGAGGACCAGTAGGTTCTTACTGTCTGATTACTGTTACTGATTACCTGACTACATATTTCCCTATAGGAAGGCGTACTCGGAGGAGGACCAATAGGTTCTTACTGTCTGATTACTGATACCTGAGTACACGGCCCTATTTGATCCCCTACGAAATCTAAAACGTAAATTGTTTGAATGTAGAAACCACGTGGTAAACGGATGGACACATGAAGTGCTACCTAGATAGTAATAAACACAAGACTATAAGAACATGACATCTGTGAACTGTTATCTGTTACATGCTACTGGACACTGTTATCTGTTACATGCTACTGGACACTGTTATCTGCTACTGTCTGACTGTTATCTGATACTGCTATCCGTATACTTGTCTGCATACTGTTGACACTTGACACATGTTACTTGTACATGTTAGTATACCATGCTATTTGATTCTGTTTTCCTAATTCATGTTAGATATTCTATTCTGTTGATGTGCCTATACCATGCTATGTTCGTTTCTACTATTATATTATATCTGTTTATTTATTCCATGTATTTGTATCCTGCACTACAAGCGGCCCGTAACTTATATTGACGGGAGTTTGTTTTCTTTTTTCTTTTCCTGCAATTTATTTAATTGCAGACCAGGGTGATCAGCTGCCAGATGGAGTTGGTGATATGGGATATTAGTGCTGGAGTTTTTATTATTATTTCTGTTGCTTATTTGAACAATTGTATTTGATACTTGAATTTATTTTGTATTTGGGCAATGTGACCCAGGATATTGACTTGTTCAGATCTGATTTATTTGAGATTAAGTAAATTTCTGTTGGTATATTTGATTCGATTATGCATATGTGGTTGATTTCGCTTGCTTCTAACATTGATTATTTTTGTGAGATGTTGTAAAGATTCTGAACAGCTTATGGATGATGAAAATCATTCGCTAGGCTTAGTCACATATCCGTATTCCGTATTTCTTTTTGGGAAGCGGGGCGTGACATTCGACATAAAAGGTTGTGCACCAGGAGATACCCTTGTGGCTAAGGGAGAAAAGTTCAGTCTCAATTAGTGCCCCAAGAATGAGTTGGAACGGAAAGAAATGCAAAAGATTTCTTATGTGTCAGCTGTAGGGAGTCTAATGCATGCTCAAGTATCCATGCGTTCGGATATTGCGTAAATAGTGTGAATGTTAGGCTGATATCTACGTAATCATGTGATGGATCATTGGAAAGCAGCCAAACAGGTATGCATTATTTGCATAGAACAAAAAATCACATGCTCACTTATCAGAAATCATCTTTTGTAGATCGTTGGATATTCTGATTCCGGTTTTGCTACATGCTAATTCAGTAAAAGATCCACGTCAGGCTATATTTATCTAATTAGCAGGAGGAGATATTTCCTAGAAGAGTGCTAAGCATACACTCATAGTTTATTCCACTATGGCAACTAAATATATAGCTTATCTAATCATGGGATATGGCTGCAAAATTTTGTTATTGGGCTGCAAATTGTGGATGGTATTGAAAAACTGTTAAAGATATATTGTGAAAATAATTCAGCTATGCTATTTTCCATCAACAACGGAAGCTCTACGATGTCGAGGCACATAGACATCAAGGTTCTAGTTGTTAAAGAGTTCAGAGTTATCAGGTGTATATAGAACATATCGGGGCAAACTCCGTGATTTCGGATCCGCGTACTAAACATTTTACACCCAAGGTATTTCATAAGCACTGTAACCCCTGTATTCATCTTCTTGTATTTTTGTATGTATTTATTTTTCTGGGTATTCATTCTGATTGCAATCTTTTGTTCTTTCTGAACAATGTAATCATTTCTTCGTTCCTAATAAACTATCTTTAATTGCTGTCATTCAATTTTGTGATTTTCAATCTTTTGATTTAACTTCTCCTGCCAATTAATTATCTCTGGACGATTTATTTGATTCTAAATCATGTATTTCATGGCCTATTTGTTTGATTTCTACCCTATTGGATCCAGTTTTCTACCCCAATCTACTCTTCTTAGACCCAAAACCCTATAATCCGCTCTATTAGATCCCAAACCCGCTACCCAATACCCTCTTTTACCCAGTCTCCCTCAAATCTCTCATCACGTTGACCTCTATCTGCCTAACAAGCAGATCTCTCTCCCATGATCTCCCCCTTAATTTCTAAAATCCTAACTTACAAAAATTCTCATTAAATCTAACCAAATTTGTTTCTCTTTGCCCTACAGTCATTATCTCCTAAACTACTACTCTCTCTCTCTCTCTCTCTCTCTCTCTCCAACTCACTCTCTCTCTCTCTCTCTCTCTCTCTCTCTCTTTCCATGTGCTCACCCCGTCCGTCAACCCGCCGTCGGCCGCCTTCCCGCCGTCGCACCCCACCCTCGCGACCGCCCGTCGTGCCTCCATTGACGCCACACCCGCACCCCCACCATCAACACCCCCTCATCCCGCATCTCACCCTCATCCGTAAGCTAACCCCTCACCCCATCGACTTCCTCATCCCGCCATTGCGCCGTCGTCAACCTTGTCGATTTCTACCACGTCATCGACCACCATTCGCCACCATCCCGCCGTTCATCTCAATTCTACAAGATTCCCGGTTGCTCGTGATCGTTGTGCTCGTTGCCCGGGATCCGTTCCCATTATTCTATTCTCGTCGGATTTTTCATCATCATTGAAGCAAGTAACTTGTATATTATTTTGTTTATATACAAGTACAAATACCTCATGTAGTCTTGCTCTCATTTTTGTGTTCGTTCTCATGATGATCTCTTGAAAATCTTGGTCTCATTGCTTGATCCGTCTCCATAAATTCATATTCATGATCAATCATAATAAGTTGTCACACACACACTACATGAAAATAAATTAGATCTAGATAGACTTCTTGATGTATTTATCCTTGTTCGTGATCTATTCTATGTTGTGGATTTTTGTTACATGATTGATGTGCTAGATGTGTTATTTCGTTGTGGATTTGGTAATACCCATGCCATGTTGATTTGAATGTCCAATATATCATGTTTTGCATTACATTCTAATTTGAACCCATTGTAGATGAGTTTTTTAATTAAATGCATGAAAGAAATTTAGTTTTGCTGCTACCCTGATTTGGTACAGCATTTTAGACCCTGTTAAAGTTAGTAAAATAAATTATTTTGTGAATATGATCCGTAGGCCTCGATGTCTATTTTTCAGAAATTTTGACGGATCTCAATTTCGATTTTTGATGTGTGAGTTATCGCTGTTTTACTACAGCTGTGTCGTAATTTCTAGATTCTAATTTATAAGGTCGCTGCATGATTTATTATTTTAAAACTAATGTTAAAAGTAAAATTTGGACTTAGTATTTTTATAGTTATGACTAGACATGACTGGATAACCCCTAATTTTTGTAGATTTGTTTAATGACTCTTATAACTTATTTCATGCTTATGAAATCAATCATATAATTTCTGAACTGCATGCTGTTCAGTGAAGAACTCTGTTTTCAACCTGATTCCAGTTACTTTTGATTAAATCTATGTGAATATGAAATGTAGCCTAGTGCGTGTATTTTTTAAATCTTTTGACGGATTTGAATTCCGAGTTGTATTTTGTGAATTATCACTGTTTTAGTACTGATATGTCTAAAGTTTCAGATTCATAAATTTGCTGCATCAATCTGTTTTCCAAATTAAATTGACTATACTATCTGTAGTGGAATTTTATGAAATTTTATATGTTGAGACTAGGCATGCTAGAGAACCTTCCAGAATTTTCCTAGATTTAATTATGGTGTTTTTATACCTCTTTCATGCTTATAAACAAAATATTATAAATTCTGGCTGAACCTGAATTCTGTGTAAAATGCTGTTTTGAACCCTGTTGCTATAGTAGTTATATGACTTGTATACATGCGCTAGATTCGGTAGAGAGACTAGTTTCTAGAATTTTTGACAGATCCAGGTTTGCATTCATGTGGCAACGGAAATCTCAGTTCTGGTGCAGCAACGTCTTGCTGTCCAGAACTAAAAGTCTCGTTGTTTCTAACTATTATGGGATATTTTGTCACCCGGTCATGTCTTCCATCCAACTTGAACTTGTTCCTTGTTTCTTTTTATGTTTTTCTTTCCCTGTTTGTGTACGTCCATGCTTTCTTTAATAATAATAACAAGTAATTATGCCGGGGTTAAGGGAAAGATCTAGTAGTGGAAAATACAAAAATGTGTACCTGGAAGGGAGCCCTGTGTTTCCCACTTGCTTACCCGACTACATACTTTTCTATAAGAGAGGTGTACTCGGAGGGGATCCGTTGGTCCTACTTGATACTTGATTACTTGACACGTAACTACTTGACACTTGACTACTTGATACTTGACTACTTGACACGCGACTACTTGATACTTGACACCTGAGTACACGGCCCTATATAATCCACTATGAAATCTAAATGCAATTTGTCTGAATGTAGCAACCATGTGGTAAAATTTGGGACGCATGAAGTGCTACCTAGATAGATTTAGATACAAGACTTGAAAATAACAAGATCACTTGTACATCCCTGTTACTTGTACATGCTACTCGACACGTGTTACTTGTTACTTGCTTGCATGCTACTTGATACTTGTTACATGCTACTTGCACTCTGTTATCATATTATGTTACTTGATTCTATTTCTTGGTTTAAGAGTTAGTTGCTCTATTTTTTTGTCACATTTCTTCGATGCTTACTTCAGTACTTGCTTCTTATTGCTACTCTATATTTTGTTTATCTATTTTCCATATTTGTTTCCTGCACTACATGCGGTCCGTAACTTGCACTAATGGACGTATTGTTTCCTGTTTCCCTTTCTTGCAAATTTTTAAATTTGCAGATTTTGGTGACCAGCTGCCCGAAGGAGTAAGTGACCAAGTGTTCTTAGTTGGATAAAGTTCCTGCTTGAATTATTTCCTTATTTTGAATAAATTGTATTTATTGCTACTTGGATCTTGTCTTGGGCACTTTGTCCCAAAACATATAACTTATTGTTTCCGGTTCTAGTTGTTTAAGAATTATATATTTTGTTTTCAAGTAATTCTGTTGATTATATTAATTTGTTTCATGCATGCGTGGATGAATATTTTCTATTTACTTCTTGTTTATCTCTTGTGAACCGCTGAAAAGATCCTTACAGCTTATGAATGGTGAAAGCCATTCGTTGAACTTTGTCGCGTATCCGTATTTCGTATTCCTTTTTGGGAAGCGGGGCGTGACAAGCACACTTCTCATATAGGTGTTATTTTGGATGATGTGCATGTTTAGTAGGAGTTCATGTTTTGATTTTCTTAGCTACAAACACATTTTCTGCATAATAAAGTATATGGTTCATTATAAACTCTGAATATTATTTGTGTTTGATCTCACTACAAAATAAAGTCATACTAGTTGGAAATGGGCATGTTTAAGATCACATTACATGTAATTTCCATGCTACGCATCCATACTCGATCTATATCATTAATTTATTGGTATGGTGACCATTGATGGGTCTAGTTACGAACTTATATGTAACGAAGGTCGCTTTGATTCCATGTTGATGTAGTTGATGGACCAGGTTGTAAGATATTTCAGAATAGATAGCCTTCAGTGCGCACTCAAGATTATATAATTGTTTGAGAAAACATATGTAGCCCAAGTGGGAGATTGTTGGAATATTTTTGGGCTTACATATTAATAACAATTATTCTATGGGCTATTTAATTTGATAGGGCCAATATAAGTGATCTTATTAATTGGGCTCTAGAAATTTCTATTGGGTATGGGCTGTAATGTGTGTAAATCAATTACTAATCAATTAGGGTTTATAGGAACTTAGTTGGAATTAGTATATAAAGACCATCATATTAGGGTTGTAGTCCCCAAGCCACAATCACAACACTGCTCTCTTTATTCTTCTCCCTTAAAGAGAGAGATCCAAGGAGCACCTAAAGAGATTTGGTTGTAGAAGACTCGATCCGTCTTCAATCTCTCAACATGGATTTAGGTATGATTTATTAATTATTTTGCTTGATAGTTTAACTTGATGATCTTGTTATTCTAGAAATAGTATCTATGAATATTTAGAATTAAGACTAGCAATATTTTCTGTCTTTTGAAAAAGATCTTATTTTCATCACCAAGATTTGAATCTCTCTTTTCTGCTGAATTGTTATCAGCAAAATTGCTTCCATGCTGAACATCCAATACTCATCGAAAAGAAAGTAAAAAATCTCTCCTGGTTTCATCTTCACTTGGTTGAGAATAATGAGTATTTGTAATTATACCTTTTCTTATAGGAGAAGATCACTTTATTGTTTCAGTGCTTTAGAAACATTGATATGGATATGGGACATGAAATAGGTATTAGTAGGAAACATGACAATCGTGTAAAAAGTAAATTTTTATACAATAGTTATTAATATATGTAATCTAAATGATATTCAACAATGACTGTAGGTTTGTTTTTTTATTTTTTTATTTTTTATTTTTGTTGTGTGTGTGTGTGAAGAAAAGGTGGAATTTGGCCACCCTGTTTCATTAAGGGATTAATAAAACAAACTCAGAGTACTGAGCCCATTACAAAGTCCTACAATCAAAACAAAAGTACATACACTCCACTCGGAACATGGTGTAACGCCCCTGCCCCTAGCTCAGACAATTTATACAATTTAGAATACAAATTAGATATTATGTAGTACAACTACCCACCACAGGCTGTCTCTCAAAAGGTGGTTAACCGATTAGGTGACTCTTGATCATAGGCTATTATATTTATATATTATTTTATTTATGTTTCTTACCGATGTGGTACAAATCCCATACCTATCTCCCGTGTTCTCTCTCTCATCCTAATGCACAACAGCATTAATACCATGGGTGGGGCCCTCCACACATATGTCACGTCATCATGGCTATCTCCAACAGCACATACATTTCGTGTTTACCACAGATCATGGGCCCCCCACCCCACTAATTCATTTTTCAACATATTAACACTTTTGCCATCAAGCTATTTAATACATACATATATATACTTTATATGTTTTGAAAAGTACGGGGTGTTACACATGGTGGGTGGGACAAAAGAAACAGAGAGTAGCCGTAAAGAAATACATCATATCCCCCTAACAAATCCTAGGATGGTGGGTATCTATGATTATAGTAGGTCGTGCTGGCTATCAATCGATCGTCGGCCCAATCTCGATTTTCTCATCATCACACTCCTGAACCTGGAATACGCTTGCAATCCTTTCCCTGGGACCTGCTGCGGCCATAGTAGCCCAAAATGAAATGAAATGCATAATGTGAGTCAAATTGTCAGAAATACTATTGCAAATTCTACGAAAGTAAAGATTGTTTCTGTCTAGCCAAAGAACCCAGGTCATTGCGGTGATAGCGATATTCCACGCTTCTCTCATAGAACCCCTCTCCGACGTGAACTTAGGATCTACCCAGAGGTCCTCGTATGTAGTAGGATATTAAGTTGTCCCTAGGGTGCTGAGTACCTCTATGAGCACCGCTTTGCTCCTAGGACACTGTAGTAAAAGATGGTCTCTAGTCTCCAGGGTAGCGTGGCAGAACCCGCATTGAGCGTCCACACTCGGTTGGCGCTTAGCTAGGTTTTCCCTAGTAAGGATCGCATCATTTAATACCAACCATAAGAAAGCTTTGGTCTTTAGCGGGGCTTTCGTTCTTCAGATGACGGCTGACCACTTTGGAATACATCCCCTAAAATGGATGCAGTTGTACATAGAGCGAACCGTGAACTTGCCGTTATTCTCCAATTCCCAGAATTTCTTATCGGGACCCTGAAAGCAACTAATTCCAGCATTGGTGATGTGGGTCTGAAGTTTCGTTAGTCTAAGCTGAGACCCTAGGTCAAGCGGTTGTTTGAAATGTGGCTTCCAGGTGCCTCGTTTTTAGGCTGCGGCCACCGTGCAGTGTGGTTGTGTTGCTTGCTCATATAAATTGGGGAATAGGATTCTGAGTGTATGATCAGAACACCACTTATCCCACCAGAATCTGGTGAGTCTACCGTTACCGATAGCTGATTTCACACAACTATTGACGGGTTCATAGGCCTTAGTAATGACTTTCCAGAACCAGGAAACCCGAGGGCCTATCCTGAAGCCCAGATTTCTTGTTCCATTCCCATGCATATATCCCTGAACAAATTGTTGCTACCTTTCTCCATTAGGGTGGAACACTTTCCACCACCATTTACCCAGTAGCGCCAGATTCATATCTCGAAGGTCAATTATACCTAGGCCTCCATGTATCTTTTTCATGCACGCCTTCTCCCATCTAATGAGGTGATATCCTCCTCGGTCCTGGTCTGCCCCTTTCCATAAGAAATATTTCCGAGTCCGGTCGATTCTCTGGATTACCCATCGTGGCATTTCAAAGAAGGAGAGATAATGGGTAGGAAGGTTTGAGAGGACTGCATTAATAAGCGTGGCTCTCTCTCCCAAAGATAGGGCTTTGCCTTTCCAGCTTGCTAGCCGTTTCTCAACCCGGTCAATAATGGGTAGCCAGTCCGCCTTTTTGAGTTTTTCGGATCTTAGCGGCAATCCAAGGTATTGAATAGGAAAACTCTCGGTGGAGCAATTAAGGATTGTGGCATGTTCCAGTGCCTCTTCTGGAGTCAGGGCGATGGGAATGAGAGCACTTTTGTGAAAATTAATCCTGAGGCCAAACTAAACTTCAAAGCAATACCGAATTCCTTTGAAGATGGTAGTTTTCCCTAGGTTGCCATTGCCAAATAGAAGAGTATCGTCTGCATATTGGAGTATAGAGCACCTTTGGCGGTTGACTCCCTTGGCCACTGGTACGATCTAACCTGCTCTACTGCACTTAGTCATTATGGATCTTAGAACGTCTGCCACAATGGTAAATAGAGTGGTGAGAGCGGATCTCCAGGAGAATGGGTGGCCTGATACCCCCATTTACCAAAATAGCTGTTCTGCTGGTGGTAAGACAAGTATGGATCCATCTGATCCATCTGTCCCCAAAACCTCTACCCATCAGTGCTTCCAACAAACAGCCCCATTCAATAGAGTCATATGCTTTCTCAAAATCCAGCTTCAGGAGGTAGCTCTTAGAATTCGAAGTGTGGCATTGATGGATAGTCGCCTCAGCCGTTGCTATACTGTCCTGAATACATCGTCCTTTGATGAATCCCGTCTGGTCTTGATGAATGAGGCCATCGATTACCTTTCCCAGTCTGTTAGCGAGAGTCTTGGTAATGATCTTTACAAAGCAATTAAGGAGGCTTATGGGGCGGAAGTCTCCGATTCGTCAGAAGTCTTCTTTCTTAGGAATGAGCACCACCTCTGCAGAGTTGAATCTCTCTAATTTGAGTTTATTCTTGTAGAAGTCTGCGAACACCTTCATCAAGTCACCTTTGAATTCCTCCCAGAATATCTGATAGAATAGTATCGGGAAACCATTTAGGCATGGAGCTTTATCTTTTCCTAGTTGTTGGATTGCCTTCCAGACCTCCTTCTCAGTGAAGGGTGATTTGAGGGATTGCAGCGTAGGATCAGAATTGCCTGCTTGGTCTTGCCAGAAATCGTATTGGAGAGGGACTTTGAAGTTCGCTTTGTGCCCAAAGAGGCGCTTGAAATGGGATTGGAAAGCCAGCTTAATAGCAACATTGCCTTGTACCATTCCGGAATGCGAGTGGATCGAGTGAATGAGGTTAGATCTACGCCGGGCACTGGCAACTCGGTGGAAGAATGCAGTAATCGCGTCTCCCTCTTTGAGCCACGAAATTCTGGATCGTTGTTGCCATTTGATTTTCTCAATCCTGTAGAGTTGGTCAATTTCCTGTCTGAATTGGAGCAATCGATTCCACTCTTCCTATATTAGATCTCTAGTTTCTTCAATCTTCTCAAGTTCCTCAATTCCTTCAAGAAGGGATTCCTTTGCTCTCCAAATCAGCACAAATCTGGTCCGGTTCTATTTCCTAAGCTTGCCCCTGAGTCTTCTATTTTTTTCACACCATATAGCGGACGCCTCGCCACCCCTGGTTGGGCGAGACCAACTCTCGTTGACCATGTGGTGGAAGCCTTGAATTTCTAACCATGCTTTCTCGAATCGAAACTTTGATGGCTTTCTGGGTTGATCTTTCCTGAAAAATAAGAAAATAGGTACATGATCTGAGGTTGGTTTAGGGAGTGATTTAGTCGATGACAACGGAAATTTGGTCTCCCAATCCGTGGAGATCAAGATCCTATCTAACTTAGCTAGAATGGGCACCACTTGCATGTTTGACCAGGTGAAGAGCCTATCAGAGATGGGAATGTCAACCAACTCCAGGTCTGTGATGACCTCATTAAACGCTTCCCTGTCGAGGTCACTGGATCCTCTGCCTCTGTGTTCTGAGGCGAATCTAGTGATGTTAAAATTGACCCCCACCACCCATGGGTGTGGCCATTGTGCTTGGATTGCTCTTAGTTCCATCCAGAATGTCGTTCTAGAGGCAGAAGTATGCGGTCCATAGACCACCGTAACAAATTGAGTCCACTGGTCGGATTTTCGCTGTAGTAAAACCGACAAAGAAAATTGTCCGTGGAGCTCGTCTAGACAACAATAGAGAAACCTAGGGCGATGCCCCCAGACACCCCAACTAATGGGGACATTCTCCATTCTGAGACTTGATTTCTCCTTACTCTACCAAGTCTAGACATGTGAGAAAGTTTGGTCTCTTGGGGACCCACAATGTTAGCCTTTGACCTCGCTATGATTTCCTTAACCATTTCTCGCTTGTCCCGCCTACTGAGGCCTCTAACGTTCCAGAATAGGGCATCCATTAACTACGGCTAGGGGAGGGATCGTGACTCATTTTGGACGTCGAGTTCAAATTAAGACTAACCCTATTGGTCTCCCATCCTCTAATTTGATTAAGGAGGAGGGCGTTCCTATCAATATCGGTAACCGCAAGACCACAGGTTTCGGCTAGATAGAAAATCTCAGTATCAGTTATGAAATTAAAAATATAAGCTAGGAAAGAGCCTGTACCTCCGACGCTTGTCTTAGTCGACTTAGCGGCTGCAACAATCTCTAGGTAGTCATCTAAGGACTCCTCAATAACCCTCTTAGCGACTTTCTGAACCCTGAATCCTGGATCGCTCGGAGTGTAGGCTGGCTCCAAAGGCTGTGAAGGAGGAAAAGTCGAGGGAACAAACTCCGGTGAGATACCCGTAGGGTCTTCCGCCAGTCCCTCAAAGCCAAGCGACTCTCCCTCTGAATAATCATAGTCATCATCGAGATTAAGTATATCATCTCGATCTTCTTCGTCTACTCCAGGAGGTGAGACGGGGATAATCTTAGATGGGCTTGTGCATCGGGATCCCTCTTTGGAAACAATAAGTTGTAATTCTTTGCCTTATGAGCTAGACCCTTCTTTGGGCCCATTTGAAATCTCCTTGTTGAATTTTCCCCCTACAAAACAACAAGGTCCATCATTCATCTCATTATTATCAATAAAAAGAGGCCCATGATCTCCATCGGAGAGCCCAAATGTCTTTGAAAGCCCATGAACTTTGTTTAAAGAAACATCAGACCCATGCCTTTCCCTACTCTGAGCTCTCATTCACTCTGAGTCGGGGGCAGGATACGATAAGTTGTTCCTGGGGCTCATCTGGTTCATGACTCTCTTTTCGATTTTGAGCTTTCTTTTGACCCTCTTTTTGATGGGTCGGATATGGTCTACCAGACTACCCAAATCTGGTAGTGGACGTAGTTCTGATTTCCGAGCATCTGGGCCATTGGATCTGTTGGTCGAATCTCGTTCTCGACCAACTTTGATCGGAGATTCTGATCCCCCGCCGTCTTCTCCTAGCACAGCTCCTCTCTCGCCGCGTTAATGAGCTCCTATGCGCTCGCTCTACCTCATGAGCTCCATCTATGGTCAAGTCCCACTTGGGTGAGACAACCTGTTTGTACGAGCGACTATCTCTAAAAGCTGGGGTGGGAGTGGGGGAAGTGATGACCGAGATCTCCGACTCTGGCTCCGCTCGCTTGTCGAGCACGAATCGAGTGAGATATGATTTGTCGAATGAGTAAACCTTAGCAAACCGTGGCATCAACGAGATGTCAGCGCTCCTGATAAGAATCCTCGCCAACACTATTTCGGATCGATGAACAGTTTTCTCGTCGATCTCTTCTATCATACCGAAGTCGGCGATGATCTCTTATAGGGCCTCCCTTTTCCAGAAATGGAGCGGCACATTGTGTATCCATATCCAGAACTTGTCGCCTTGGGGAAGCTCCGCTCCGAAACTTGGTGACCATGCAAAGAATTCCATTTTGATGTGGCCAAAGTCCAATGTTCCCATACCTGTAACCTCGACCACCTTCTCCGGCGATGGGAAGGACACCAAGAACTGAAGGTGACACATTTTCTTTGCGACCCAATCTGTGTCCCCTCATAGGCCATCTGGCATTTAGCGCTTGGAGTAAGTGGGACTCCGATGGACTCCCTGACCTCACTCTGGCCACAGTGCACCACTGTCGGAGCCACATCTCTTCGTTCTTGATTGTGTCCAGACTCTTTGCAAGTCGAATTAGGGTGGGGTTATCTGGCTATCTGCCTCTGCTCACTGGGCGTTCCTCATCGTTGTGGGTTTCGACAATGTTGGTGCATACATATGATAGGAGCCCCCACTCCATACATTTAAGGCATCGAACTTTCTTAGTGCAATCTTTACAGTAATGGCCCAAATCACCGCAATTAAAGCAAGGTACTGGCTTGAGCTTTCCTTTTCATTGTTTCTTTTTGATTTCGAGCTGAGGAGAGGGGGTGATGTTTTGCCTTTTCTTTGTTTTGTTGATGACTTCTACCCACTGTTCCCCTTCTACAACCTAGTCTAACTCCATGGTAATCTCGTTTGGTGGGACCCCATCTTGGGCCCGCTCAACGGTGGATTTAAGTGGAGCTTTAGCCCGCGGTTGAGGGGGTGGAGGAGGCTGGGGGTTGAGGTTCTGTTTAGGTTTGTGGTGGTGTGATAGATGCCTTGCTGGGGGGTGGGGGGAGTGATGAGAAGTTCTTTGGTGTTTGTGGTGGTAACTCCCCTCTGATGTACTGGCGTAGCTCTCGTTCTTTTGTGTTGGTACATGTTTCTGTGATGGATATCTGTCTTGATCTGTCGGCGATGATCGTAATCCCTCTGAACAAATCCATCCCTGTAAGAGTGATGCTGGACCAAGGGGGGTTCTTTTACGCCCATACGGGCCAGTAGGAGGACCCCCATCTATGGGCCCATCCCCTGGGGATCCACTCTTGATGGTGATGACCGTCTTTCCCCTCCTGTCGCTGATGTGCACTTCGGCGTGCATGCACCGGGAAAATTGCATGTCTGAGTCTCGATAAATCTCCCTCATAGGGCTTGGTCGGTTGTCGAGGGAGTTGGGGGGTATTGTGTCAGTCACTACAATAGGGTGGAACAGGGATAGAGGAAAGGGGGGGTTGGGGGGGGGGGAGGTGGGGATGTGGAGGGGGTGGTGTGATTGGGCCGCACCTACTCAACAATGACTATCATTATATGATCAATAAAAGAGATGTTTAGTCTATAAAAGCAATTTTATCCCAAACCTATAGTTTATGGATCAAATTTACTACCAAATGAACTTATATTAATGTTACAGTAAAAAAAAAGTTAATGGTCTTTTTCTCTTTTTTTCCTTTCTTCATGTGAGGTTACTGTGTACTTTAAAAAAAACTTTTATCCCAATTCCAAACTTACTCTTTATGGCGCAAATTTAGAACCTTATCCAATGTATATTACATTTATTACAAATATGATGCTTATTCTACAGAAGTTTAATACCTATGATAAATATGCTGGTGCTAGTTAGAGAATATTTTGAGTAGCACATTTTATTTTTAAAAGGTATAATCTTATATCCAAAATGTTACTGCCATTGAAATGACTAAATTTTAAAAAAACTCACTGAACTTTGGGTCATTTTAAAAAAATCGCACTAAGTTTTTTTATTATAAAAACCGCACAAAACTATAGTTTAAAAAAACCCACTTTAACAGAGTTAGGTTTCCATTAGGCTAAATTTTTTTAAAAATCACTTTCATCTTTCACTTGTGTTTAAATAAACTCCACTGAACTAACCCTAACCCTAATCCCCTAACCCTAACCCTAAACCTTACCCTAACTCTGTTAGTGTGTGTGTTTTTTAAAATGGCCCAAAGTTCAGTAAGATACCCCCCCCCCCCCCCCCCCCACCACCACCACCACACACACACACATTGAAATAGTTGTGTTGCTCCCATCCAATGTATGTTATTTTTGTTGAAGTAATATCTTCTAATTTAGTACTTTAATAAGTAGAACACCATTTAAACAATAGAAAGAAAATGCAATTGCAACATTAGATTTGCAAGGTCTTTGATGGGGGTATAAACCGCTGCTAATCGGCAACACACGATTCTTGCACGAATCTCGAAACTCCTACGGCCAAGACGGCTAATCTTAGAACAGCTACATGCCTAAGACAAGCTCATGGGCCGTCCATAAGCCCACTTCCAAGGATCAGACCAATCATTTATGGTCAGTAATTAAGTCCCATAAGATCAGGGGATTAGTTATTCAATCACGTCCTTAATCCGCGGGATTCGAATAAACTCTTTCCTTAACTGACTCCCCACATGCCTATAAATAAAGGCCCCTCTCCTCAGTCGCCGCGTAATCAATCTTTTGTACACTAAACCCTAATTTACATTCCTAGTTGCTGACTTGATCGTCGGAGGGCCTGTCGTTAAGAAAACTCCCGATGTTTTAGGCTTTTTGCAAGTTTCCCGTGGCCAACAACCAACGCAACCACCACTAGATCCACATAATCCAATTAAACACTAGCCTCCAATCAGGATCAGATCGACGGCTGAGATCTGAGATTTTCACTGAATACAAGAACTCATGATATGTTGCTCCCACACCATAAATCAGCAACATCAGATTGGTGTCGTCTGTGGGAGCACTCTTTCAGATCCAGTCTCCTACTCAGATCCCAGATCATATCCACCTTCTTCTAAGATGGCCCCTAAGGCTAAGAAGATGACTACCACGAGGCATCAAGCTGATCCCCCGCCTGCCTCCTCCTCCTCCGGTTTGTCCATCCCACACCACAGCAGCCACCCAAGGGTCACAACAGTCACGAGTCGAACATCAACGAAAGCCAGCTCTAACGCCTCTCGTTTGGTCGCGCGGAGGCCCAACTGCCCGAGAGCGTAGGACCTCCGAAATGTCATTAACAACCGTCAGGATGAGGAAGATCTTTGCCATCGCATCAACCACTCCGTAAATGGTGGAAGCCGATCGGGTCCTCAGCTGAGCCGTAACCATCACCCCCTTTGCTTACCAAAGGGAGAACGAAGTCTCTCTCCCAGAAACTGACATATCCCAAATGGACCCAGGGAAGAAGGGGGCCATGTGACAAGAGCCAAGTTCCAGGAGTTCGTAATGATGTACTCCAAGCTCTCCAAGGGGGAGCCAGAGATGACTACTGCTCAAACAATCCGCATATTAGCACATCCAACAACAAGGAATCCTACGGATCTACCCTATCCGAAACGGGAAGATGCAATCCTGAAGCGATTACAGGAGATGGAGTACCGATTGGCCCGAATAGGGGAAGATAGGAGGCATCTAAATAGGGGGTACCACCCAGTTCGACCTCCTTTCTCCTCCTACATCCTCGAAGCCCCGATCCCGAGGAGCTTCAAGCCCCCTACATTTGAAACCTATAATGGGAAATCAGACCTAACTGATCACATTGAGGGTTTAAAACCCTCATGATGATTCATAGCATCTCAGATGCCTTGCTCTATATCGCGTTTCCAGCCACACTGCGGGGATTCGCGAGAGAGTGCTACTCCAGAAAAACCCTAAATTCTATTTTCTTTTTCGACCTGTTCGAGGAAAGCTTCCTCGCCCATTTTGTGACTAGCAGAAAAGCCGAAAAGATGAGCTCCTCACTGCTCGATCTAAAACAGAAGGACGGGGAGTCCCTCCAAGACTTCGTCCAAACGTTCACTGTGGAAGCCATGTTCATCTCTTCCCTTGATGCTGGGGTCGTGGCAGCTGCATTCAGGCACAACGTCTGACACGACCTCTTGACAACCTTTGCTGGCCAAAAGTCTCCCTCGGATTTTTCCAACCTTCTGCTCGAAGTGAGAAGTATATCCGGTCCGAGGAGACCTTACATCTCGTTGGCCAAAAATAATCCTCTGCCAAGTGTAAAAGGAAAATGGATAGCTCCAAGGCTCCAAAGAAGTCTCAGAAAGATGCCTCTGGACAGAGGCATCCTCCCTAGCTCCCCGAATTAACAAATTCACTCTGGTCAGCGCGAGCATTTATGCTATCCTCATGGAGGTGGAAGAAGAGTGGCTGATTCGAAACCCCCTCGGTCGAACACCAGGAACCAGAAGAGGGAGAAGATTCTATTGCTAGTTTCACTGAAACCATGGTCATGAGACCAACAATTGTCAGGCACTGAAGGATGAAATCAAGGCCCTTATCCATAGGGGCTACTTGTCTAAATTCACACTGAAGGACCAGAGAACCTCTACCCCTCCTTGTGGGCCTAACAAACATACAAAGACGGACTCTGAACCCCAAGATTCCGAAAGAATGGCTATCCACCACTCCACACATGGAGGACCAATGAGGGGATTCCAACTCTTCCCACAAGACGTTTGTCCAGAAAGTGAACTCAGGCAATAGTTGTCCTCCTCCATGCGGTCACAGACTCTACGTCTCATTCTTGGATGAAGATCTTTAGGTTGTTTGAATCTAGTAATCAGCCTCAGTTTGGCGAAACACGAAGTACGATGAATCCTCGTGAACAATGGTATCTTGTTCCTTTCCACCTTCGAGGGCCTGAAGCTCTCCCAAGAATGGTTGAAGCCCGTGGGCTATACCCTCCATGGTTTCTCCGGTGCTCCAGTCCAAATCGAGGGAGTCATCATTCTAGACGTTACTGCAGGAAAATCCTCGGCCACCCGAACTAAGTATATGGACTTCATGGCGGTTGGCGTCAAAGCAACCTATAACGTCATTCTCAGGCATCTCGATCTTAAGTCTCTCCAAGCCGTACCCTTGGCCTATCATATGAGGATGAAGTTCCCCACAAAGGCAGGGGTTAGGGTTCTGAAGGGGAATCAGGAGGATGCCCGAGCATACTATACCACCACAGTGGGGGGATCGGTCCTTCCTCTTGATGCAGACAAATTCCCCAGTGATAGGAGTTCAATTGGCTCTGAGCCAGTTGATGAACTGGAAGAAACCCCCTTCTCTGAAATAGACAAGACCAAGTGGTTTCAAGTTAGCAAGGACCTGCCTTCCGGTCTTAAAGAAGAGATCATCGGCTGCATCTGAAGGAACTAGGACCTATTTTCCTAGACTTTTCAGGCATCTTGGAGGACCTAATCATGCACAAATTGAGTGTTAGCCCGGATTCTAAACCAGTACAACAGAGGCACTGATAGTTCGAGCCTGAGAGACAACAAGCAATAAAGTAAGAAGTTGATAAGCTCCTCTCCACCAGCTTTATCCAGGAGGTGAACTACCCAAAGTGGTTGGCAAATGTAGTGATGGTGAAAAAGGCTAGCGGCAAATGGAGGATCTGTATCAACTTTATGGATCTCAATAATGCATGTCCAAAAGACCCCTTCCCTTTTCCTAGTAACGACGCCCTGATCAATGCAACAGCGAGGCACGAGCTCCTAAGCTTCATGGACTACTTCTTCGCATACAACCAAATCCAGATGTTTACTTTTGATATCCAAAAAATGTCGTTCATTACAAATCATCGACTATTGCTATCGGGTGATGCCTTTTGGCCTAAAGAATGCGGGAGCCACCTATCAAAGGTTGGTGAACATGGTCTTCAAGGAACAACTCGGTCGAAACATGGAGGTGTACGTTGATGACATGTTCATCAAGAGCCTCAAGGGTGATGACCATGTGAAGGATCTTGAGGAAGCCTTCGGCGTCCTTAGAAAAAATAACATGAGGCTTAACTCGTCTAAATACGCCTTCGACGTGACCTCAAAAAAATTTCTGGGCGTTATGGTTAGCCACCGAGGGATAGAGGCAAACCCGAAAAAGATTCAAGCTATCCTGGACATGGCCCCTCCCACGACCGTGAAGGAAGCTCAGACGCTCACAGGCCGGCTTGGAGTGATTGAGCATTTTCTCTCCAAATCCAGGGAGAAATTCCTTCCCTTCTTCAAGGCCCTCCGTGGGGTAAAGAACTTTGAATGGGGAGAGCCCCAACAACAGGCCTTCCTCCGACTAAAGGAATAAATCGCCAATCCCCCTCTGCTCAGTAAACTCGAGCTGGGTGAAGTCCTCTATTTCTACTTGGGGTGCAGAGTCGTATATACTAAGTGAGAAAAATGCTCCAACAACAGGCCTTCTTCCGACTAAAGGAATAAATCGCCAATCGCCCTCTGTTCAGTAAACCCGAGCTGGGTGAAGTCCTCTATTTCTACTTGGGGTGCAGAGTCGTATATACTAAGTGAGAAAAATGCTCCACGACACCGAGCTCCGTTATGCCAAAATGGAGATTGCAGCCTATGCCCTGGTTATGGCTGCACGGAAGATTTAACCCTACGTTCAGGCCCATTCCATCCAAGTCCTTACTGACCAGCCCTTGAAATAGGTTCTCAACAAGCCGGAGTACTGCGGACAATTGACCAAGCGGTCCATCGAGCTCAACCAGCATGACATCAGTTATAAGATAAGAACCGCTATCAAGGGTCAAGCACTCACAAAGTTCATCACCGAATGCACTATCCCTAAGTCATCTAAAATTTAGGAGTAGCAGTCTTTATGGGACCTCTATGTGGACGGATCCTCCTGCGACAAAGTAAGTAGAGAAGGTGTGATACTGAACGGATCGGACGATTTCGTCCTCCAGTATTCCTTGCACTTCTACTTCTAGGACTCCAACAACAAGGTTGAGTACGAGGTACTAATTGCTGGACTCCTAGCTCGTAAAGCCGGGGCAAAACGGGTCAAGGTATTCAATGATTCATAGCTTGTAATCAACCAAGTCTAAAGGGAATACGAGACCCGTGACACCCGTCTGATTTAATACATGGCCCACGTCAAGCTACTCTTGGTGGACTGAAGAGGCTTCCATCATCTGAAGCCCGAGATAACAGAATAGCCAGGTCGTCGTATTATCAAAGCTGGCATCCTCCTCCTTTAAGGGACTTGATCGCATAATGCTGGTAGAGGTCCATGTCCGACCCAGTATCTACAGAGAGAACCTCGAAGTCCATTGCATCGAACAGTCGACGCAATGAGCGACATGGATGGGCCCAATCCTGAACTTTATGCAAAATGCTGAATTTCCACAGGAACCATCCGAAGCATGGAAAATCCGAGGCTGAGAGATTTGTGCTCATCGAAAGGAAACTGTTCAAGCGATCGTACGCAAATACCGACAGACGGCCCTACTTCCGATGTTTCACCCTCGAGGAATCCAAGTATGCACTCGAAGAAATGCACGGGGAAGTCAGTCATTGCCACATTGGCGGCAGGTTGCTTGCAAGGAAGATCCTCAACCATGGGTATTACTGACCAACTCTGTTACAGGATGCTCAGGACGTCGTCAAAAAATGTGGTCCATGTCAGAAATTCTCCTCCATCATGCATGTTCCCCAGGAGAAACTCAAATCGCTAGGTGAACCCATCTCCCTTTGCCATGCGGGGAATGGACCTAATTTGGCCCTTCCCTAAAGCGACGAGTCAATAGAAATACCTGATTGTTGCCACTGATTATTTCACGAAGTGGGCCGAAGCAGATCTTTTAGCCTCCATCACCGAGCAACCAGCTCAGCAGTTCTTCTAGAAGCATATTGTTTGCCATTTTGGGATTCTCCGGATTCTAATCACCGACAATGGTACTCAGTTCTCAGTAAAATGTTTCCACAAGTTCTGTGCATATCTGGGGACCCAACAGAAATCCTCTTTAATCTCGCACCGTCAATCCAACGGGTAGGCTGAGAACACCAATCGCTAAATCCTAGACGGCCTAAAAAAGCAATTAGATAAATACCCAAAGGATTGTGGGTGGATAAGCAACCTAGCATGCTTTGATCATACTGGACGACCAAGAGAATCCCAATGGGTGAATCACCTTTTAACCTCATGTTTGGAATCGAAGCTGTCACCCCCGTGGAAGTCGGATTGCCTTCACCTCGGATCAAGAGCTTCAACGAAGACTTAAATTCAGATGGCCTCAGGGCCAATCTTGATCTCCTTAATGAGGTGCGGGAGAGGTCCACCATCAGAAGAAACATCTACCAGCAGAGGGTAGAATGGTTCCACAACAAGAAGGTTCAGCCAGCTAACATCAATGAGGGCGACTTGGTACTAAGAAGAATCAAGATCTCCGAGCCGAGCAAAAAGGGAAAACTAGCTCCAACTGAGAAATCCCATACAAGATCTCCAAAGTGGTTCACCCCAGAGTTTACCAACTTGAAGACTCGAGGGGGCAGGGTGATCAAGAGAACTTGGAATATAGAACACTTGATGAAGTTCCATGAATGTTCGTAACGCTCTACGCTTCTAACAAGGCACTAAAAAGTAAGAAAATGTAATAAGTGCTCGTCTATTAGCACCAACGAATAAAATTTCATTTCAATTCAACAAACTTTCAAATGCTAAAATAACTATGTTCCGCACCTCGCCCCTCAGCGTGGTACTCCATGTCACTTGCGAGTTTCTTTCGTAAAATCACTCAAGTCCGATACCTCGCCCCTTGGTCTGGTACTCCAAGTCACTTGCGAGTTTTCCTAGCAAAATTGCGCATCTAGCCCCTCGGCGTGGTACTTAAGGTCACTTGTAAGTTTTCCTCGCGAAAATCACTCAAGTCACACTCCTTGCCCCTCGACATGGTACTCCGGGTCACTTGCGAGTTTTCCTCGCGAAATGACTCAAGTCTAGGGATGGCATTCGGGTCGACCAGGCCGGGTCTGGTCAGACCCATGCGGGTTGAAGAAGAAAGTGGGCGGGCTGGGGTCAGGTCGGGTCGTGGGTTTAACCAGGGTCGGGCCGGGCCGGGTTCGAAAGTGAAAACTTTGACGCGGCCAACCTGCGACCCCATTCGGGATGGACCCGTGTCGGTTCGGTCCGGGTCGCGGGTTGGCCCGGTTAGAAAATGTTTTTTTTTTCTTACAAATTCACTTAAAAATTGCATATATTATTCATTTCAACCACAATGATTTTTTTACAATTTTTTACATTCAAATACAAGTTTTTTTTCATCTCTTTTAACCTTAATAAATAAATAAATAAATATTGTACAACAAGTATAAGAGTGTAAGTGATTAAGAATTTACAACTAAATTTTGTATATTATTTATTTCAACTTGTATGAAATTTGTACAAGTTTTAATCCTCTTTTTTAACATAAATAAGTAAATAAATAAATAAAAAATGTACAACAAGTTTAAGAGTCGAAGAATTAAAAAATTAAACAAAATTGTATATATTATTCATTTCAACTTGTATGAATTTTGTACAAATTTATATTTTTAATTTTTTTTTTACAACTTGTCTTAAATTTTTTTTACAACTACTATGAATTGTACAAGTTTTTTACATTCGAATATAAGTTTTTTGTTTACTAACTTGTTGTTGGACTTCAGGCGAGTTACTACCACTTGTTGATGTAGATGCCGCTTTCTCATAGTCTATATGAGGCTCACTTCTCTCTCTCTTTCTATATATATATCTATATAATAAAACACTAAGAAAGCTATCAAGTGGCTCTCCTTCAATCCCCCAAAAAATCAAAGGCTCAGATCTAACCTCACAAAACGTATTTTTTCCCCCCAAAAGTTCCCCCCCAAAACTCAAATTCAAATCCCCCACCCAAAACAACTCCTATATTTATTTAATTTTCTCTCTCTCTCTCTCCCTCCCTCTTCTATTCAAAAAATTAAGAAAATAAAAAATTAAATTTTTTTTAAATTAAAAATTAAAAAACTAAAAAGTTTACTACAAGGAATTCGACATATAGTGACAGCAAAAATCCGTGGGCAAAAGGCGAAAAACCGTAGGTATAGCCCTTAAAACCTATACCAACGGACATATTTTTCTGTCATTTTTAATTAGCTATACTCATGGCAAAATGCCGTCACTATAGCCTATAGCGACGGTTTTTTCACCCGTTGGACAAAACCTCGGTGTTATACCCATGGTTTCGTATTCGTTGGTATAGGTTTTAAGAAACTCCATTGCTATAGGTTTTAGCGATGGTTTTCGCATCCAATTATTTGAATATGTACTCATCGCTCTATACACAATTTTTTCTTATTAATTATGCTTATAATAATTTAATATTTTCTTTTATAATATTAATCCAATTATAAACTAAATACACAATAAAATAGATAAAAGTGTTTATGAAACAAAATTAAAAAAAATAAACTTCAATCATATTAAAAATTAATGAAGTATTACAAGCATGTCAAATTACAAAATAGTTAATAACCAAATACACAATTGAATTCATGTGTGCAGACATGAGAATTAATACTTTAAACTACGATCAACATATTCAATGACATTATAAGATAACATTCAATTAACTCCTCACTTGAGATACGACACTAACAATTTTCTTATTTTACGACAACCATATCTTGATTGATCTTGATTCTCTTTGCAGTAATCTTCTTTTAGCATCCTGCAAATCTTCTTTACAACCTTCTTCACTTCATCGTTGGCAAACACAAACTCGGCTGTATTTTGAGCGAGTTCAATCATTTCTCGCTTGTTGAGAGCCCTTCACAAATAGAACAAAGCAAAAAGATCCAACTCTGGTCATCAACAAATAGTCAAAAAGAGAACAGTGTTCTCTAGATCTGATTGATAGGAACCAGTCTACTAGTACGTAGCAAAAGGATGCACTGTGAAACAAAAAACTTCAAGTGAAAAAATCATGGACTGCAAGCTATAAACGTAAAGAATGATAAGCTAAGAATATCAATTGTGATAAAGTATTCCAGCTGATTCTATCCTCGTTATCAAAAAGAATATCAATTGTGATAAAGTGATGAATAAATGAATTGTGCATCTAAACCTCTCAGCTATGAAGGGAACTAATCCAGGTTTAACCCAATAGTAGCACTATCACAGCAAATTTTTTTCCCATAATACTTGATGGAACTTCGATGAGTCCCAGGACCACGGATTGGTGTGCGTATCGATCATAAAAGCTTAACAGATTTAATACGTGATCTAACCCTTTATAGCGGAATCTAGGGTTCACGAATTATACCTGCGATAAGAAGAAGACGATAGTTTCTAGCAACCTCGAGCTGTCAGCGACCCCAAGATCTTCTGCACGTATTCCTTCCTCGGGTTGGACGTCGGGTGGGCGACGGTCTCCCAACCTTACTTCTCCTTGGCTGACCTCTCTTTCTCTCCTTACGTGAATCACGAATTTAGAGAAAACTTCTTATCTCTGATAATAATATGACGGCCAGAAAATAGAGGATATATATATAAGGCTACGGCAGGGACCATGAGGAGAAATTAGGGTTAGGTCTCCTAACGAATCTGGGTATCCCGTGTTCAGCCCGAACACACAATCCAGGCCCATTAACAATAGCTCGGTCCACTAAAGAGCTATTGTTGCACTACCTTCCTAATCCCAAATTATATTTATGGGCTCCTTTTATTATATGCTCGTTCAGCTCCCCATGTTAAGATATCAAATGTCCGTCGATCAAATTAAGTTACTGACAACTATATTGATCAACATCTTTTATCTTTAAGTAGTACCACTCAACTTTATTTTGTCATGTCGGATGTAATCCACCTGCAGGGTTTACATGACAATCCTTATGAGCTCCTTAAGGGGACATCATCAACCCGACGTATCGGGATATGGATTCCTTTTACAATCAACAGCCCATCATACATACAATGCTATTACCCAATTCATAGAGGTTGTTGATCCATAATGAATCTCACTCTTTTATGAGTCAAAGTAATGCACACTGCATATACATGTCTGTTATTATATCTGGATTAAGAGCATAAGCATCCATAATAACAGAGGTGTTTGTTCTCTTTTGTAGTCAGTACAAAGAGAACAACCTCAAGTGGTCCTGTTCAATACACACAAAGTGTACTAGTGTAAACCTATAGTAAAGATAGACTAATACCAGATTACACTACAACCTTTCCAATGGATTGTCCAAGTCCGTCTAGGTTGTGAACTATTTATATATTCCATAGGGAACTGATAATATGATCTTCTGTGTGTCACCTCACACCATATTATCAACCTTATAGAATATTAGATACTTGCATTAATATTATAATAAACACAATATGCAAACATATGCCCATATGATTCTCATTCAAAAAAATAAGGAAATAAAGTTAATACAAAAGTGATGCTTTCAGTATATAACCCTAACAATACTATCACAGCATAGTTTTTATTTATTTATAATTTGTAGAAATAAGTACCAATCTTGTGATACTTAAAGATTCCATCACTGGCCTCTCCCCTATACTACTCCCTGTTAGATTGAACCAAACACCAGCGGGTTTCTCCCTATACATATTAATGATTTTAAATATCATTTGGATGAATTTATTATCATTGTAATCAATATGAACGTTTCAGATCATCCATGTGATGGTTGTGCAAGCTTATCCTTAGAACGGTTCTCACCGGATTGCTATATATATATATAGTGGGACTACATAGTTTTCATTAACTCCAAAAAAAGTAGTTACACATCGTACACCTTTCATTTGTTTTAAGATTATTTACTTAAAGATAGGAGTCGGTCAAATTTTCAAAAGGTAAAAAGTATATATATATATATATATATGACATTGAAGGGAAATAGAACAATGGCCATCTTTAAAGTATGAAAAATTACCAAATAGCTTAAGCTAAATAAGTGCGCTTACCCTGATGTTAATCTCGCATGGGTTGGTGACTGTTTTAGGAGCGATAGAATCCAAGACATTTTCAGTAGAACGAGCCTCAATTGGTGTGTTGATAAGTGAGGACCTGGAAGAACAATGCACAGCTGTGAATGAAGTGCATAGTTATAAAAAACCAAATCTAAGATAATATTATAAACTGAGATCTAACATTCACAGACACTCTCTTCAAACAGTACATATAAGGAGGTGAATTGCTGTTCTCCTTTACTACTGTTCCTTTTCTATATGTTTCACCTTCAGGTATTGTGTCATTTCTTTGTTTTTTCTCTTTATGTGTGATTTAATGTTATATATATGTGTGTGTGTGTGTGTGTATTTGTGTGTTCTTCTAATTGTTTTATTCACACAAAAAATCTTCTTATTATTCATTATGTATGTAATCTATTACTTATCCACTAAAGCCAAAATTGAGAGAGAGATCTTGAAGAAACAAAAAAAAAAAAAAAAAGAATTGCATGCGGAGCTGAATAGCTAATTGAAACTTATTCGACAACTAAGCAAAAAACTTACACTTACCAATCACAAAGCAACATTAGCCAAAATGATAAATTAATTATAATCTTTGCATGAAATTTAAATCATTATTCAAACCACAGGATGGGGAAAGAAATCAGAATATCATGTAGGAAGGAATTAGACATTGCAATTACGAGTTAGCATAATGGATTTTACATCTAGTAACATGCATAAAACTCAGCAGAAATATTAAATTATCAACCAACCAGTACAGGCAAAAGATTACCTATCATAAAATTCATCTTCACATGAATTCCCAGAAGATGAAATCCAGTCGAAGTCCAAAAAATTTGAGCAGTTAGATTCATATAATTTGAGGTCATCGAAATAATTTCTCTCACTATCTACAATAAGATTCCTGCGAGACATTATTGGGTTGCACTTGCCAAAAGATGTGAATGAAAAAATATGATCAATAAATTAAAATGGAAGAAAATTTTGGAATGGCATCGGTAGAACAATAATATGCATTAGTTATGAAGTAAAACAAAAAAGAGTTTTTATGACAAACAAGGATCAAAGACAACAAAACGTGATCATGGTTGTAAAGAAATATGGAAAGAACTAGTAAATTTAAGTGAGAACAAGGACCCCAATAGCATTGAATAGAGAAAAGATAAACACATTGAGACATTCGAGTTTTTGTATACCACATAATTTCAAATGTGTTCCATCATATTTTTTCACTATGGACAACAGTACCAGTCAGAAGGTTCTGCAGAAAGATTTACTAAGTTTCCTTACAAATAATTGAACTCTTCACCATTCTAGGTAGCAAGCCACAAAGAACTGTAGGCTAAACAGGCTTACCATAAGTGATATGACAATAGAACATTGATGGACAAGTGAATTATATGTATTATGTATAAAAGTAATGCAAAACACTTTTGTAACCTGTTTGAAAATGCCATAAAATGTAAATTAGGCAATCCCGCCTCTATATGCAGAATATTAGGCAGATTAAATCTACTTACTTGCATAAAATATCAGAATATAGGGCGAGATGTTTAGCATGTACCAGAGGTTAAGCAGCTAACCTGGAATAAGATATTTCACCTTCAGAAGTTGAAATTTCAGGTGTGGAATCAGACAGACCCTGGGCATTTCCTGCAGGGTGCATTCTTGAAGCCAATACTGAGTTAGGGAGAATACTCTCCCCACCGTTGGTATCAGGTGTATTGCCTTCACAAAGAATGTTGCCATCTGACAATGATTTTTTGATAAATGACCTAAACAGAAGAAAGGGAGCATCTTTAAAGTCAAATCCAAGTGATAAAAAGGGGCATGTGAGATAACCAATAGAACCACTCTACTGCCAAAGAATGCCGGACAACAGCGAGTAGTTTTAATTGTATAAGAATGCCCGACAACAGTTAGTAATTTTAATTGTATATCACTGACCATAATTTATTGCATGATCACAGGATATGTAATTAAATCTAGTGACCTTGGACAGAACCAAAGACTACCATATAACAAACTGAATTCTATAAAAAAAATCATGTAACGCTCCAAATCCCAAATACACTGAATTCGAGATGTTCTACAGGATCTTTCCACTTCATTTAGTACAATTTTACAAGGAAATTTGAACTTTTCACTTTACATCAGAGTTTACATAAATTCATTACAATTTACACTGCACAGCGGAAGTTAAATTACAACATTTACATGAATGTATAACAACATTGAATAATCTTTAAGCATCTGTTCCTCTTTAATCTTTATCATGTCACTTACCTACATATAAGACTGTGGGTACGTCAGTTTATTCAACCGACGAACATTGTACACGGCCATCCTCTCTATGCCGGAAATAGTATAACTTATTTTCCATATTTAATAAACACAAACTTGTCACATATCAAACTAAAGGGACTACCCTATTGATGTCGTGTTGTGATTGTGCACTTAGTCCTTAATGCAATTATTTATATTAGATGACACTAATGCACACTTGTTCGGATTCTATGCATCCCATACTATATAGGTCCGAGGGCAAGCCTCTTAATCGTTCTTCATCTTTGTAGGGTTCAATCCCACGCCATGACTTAATCTACTACTGTAATTACGGTAGGTATCTTAGATGATCTATAAGTGCAAGCACGTGTACAGAAAACCCAGAGGGGAATCCCACGTCATGTCACGACGCATCGTGAAGACAGCCTGTGGCAATTCAGTCTCCTTCATGGCACACGACCCTCATGCAGTCACCAAACATCCCACAAGCGTCACCACCGGGACGGTACTCTAGAGCAGTATCCACATCATGTGACGACGCATCGTGAAGACAGCCTGTGAAATACTCTCACGCCGCCAATCCGATGGCCCTCAACTCATGTTTTTCTCCTACTTTCATCACGTCTCCACTATGTACTAATCCTTAGTTTTTATCAAAATCATGAACAAAAATCAAAGCTCTAGAGTTAGCCTCTCCACTAAACCGGACTTATTCATTCATTCAAACAGGACAAACCTTGGTCTTTCTTTTCAATTTTCATTTCATTTATTTCCAAGTGCCGAGGGGGAGACTTAGCTACTCTTTTTGTTTCAATTTTCAATTCACAATTTCCAATTTGAGCATTTCCAACTCATAAATTCCCATGTTGAGTTATCATACTCAAAAGTATTTCTCTTTTCCAAACATGATTTCTAATTCGTTCAAATAGTCCATAACTATACATGGAATTCAATTATTCATCATGTAACTCATGAAATGTTATTTTCACATAAAAGCCCACATCACTAATTATTCAATCAAAGGTGAACATTTACACTTCCTAATTTCCACATTATTCTCAAATGAGAATAATTTGTATCACATCACACAATATAATTTCTTTTTGCCACATTAATTTTCTAATCCTTCATTTCAAGTCATTTTTGCAAGATATAATTTCACAAGGAATATCAATGTGGAACCATAGTCCTATTTATTCATTTAGTCACAAATTATACTTTACTTTATGTAAATCACTCCCAAACTATTTTTAATAAGTCCCATATATTTTTAGAAAAATAACCATATTTTTTTCATAATTTTTGGATCACCAAAACACCCAAAAAAATATTATCTCTAAACTGCCTGAAGCCAAGGATCGAACCCAGGACCACAGATAACACAGCCTAAGGCACAGGCCACTAGGCCACTTGCACCAGCAGTATAAAGGGGCGCTGAGAGTATTAAATACTCTCGGCCGCTGATTCTTATTCTTTTAAAAATTTATGAAACAAAATATGGTGCCACAGGGATTCGAACCGGCCACCACAGGGAACCCAACCGCATGTTCTGACCACTTGAGCTACGTGCTCAGGTTGTCAAGGTACAACTTAAATTCTTTTTACTACAATTCTCTCTGTTATTACGACAATTCGATATTCAATAAGTCCTCATTTCATTTTGTTTTTATAAAAACTAGTGAAAATTTCCAGATTGACTAACATTATCATAAGTTATATTCCAGTATAATAAAATAATTTTTTTTCAATAATCAAAATACATTTTTCATACATTTAATTGAAATGGTGGACTATCACTACCACACTTCTTCTTTTTCGACATTTCTCAACAACTAACGCCACTATTCTCTTTATTAGCAAACTACACATTCATTCTCTATTTTTAACCTTTTATCGTACATACCAATATATAACTTAATTCATTTATTTCAATATGACACAACGATCCATTTAATCACATGAAGTAGCATTGTCAATCTACTACCTTTGTGTATATAATTTGTGATGTAGAAACTGAAACTTTCTTCAACATTCCATGGTTATAATTACTCCATACAAACTTAGATTTTACTAATCAAATCACATACAATTGCACACCCACATTCCAATTAATTCATAGGTCAATTTTCCAATTAAAAGCGTACTCTTATTAATATTTTTCATGCTTCATTCATTCAATTTAATCTAGCATGCATCCCTAATTAGAAATATAGAAAATTTACCCACCTTGTATGGAGAGAAAAATACAACTAGCAACCTCCTAGACGAATGTCCTTGCGACGAATTGCTCCTCCTCCTAGATGCGCGCACACTAGCAAAAATCCGAGCACCTCCACAAGCCAACCGAGCACTCCAAGCCGGCCCCTCTTCTCCTTGATGTTGCAAGCACAAACCCACACACTCTCAATCTTTTAACTCACACAATTACTACTAGATAGAGTATTTTAGACTATAGATTTGTAGAAAGAAATAAGCACAAGAATAACTAGCCATGGAGGGGGTATTTATACTAAAATCTTGATGGAATGGAGGGCTAGGTCAAGTAATTGGTTATAAGATGGAGGGCTAAGATGAGAGTAGGAGTTACATTAACTACCCATAACCAAGTAACCACCAAGCATGATCTCCACTCAAATTTTCCCATTCCCTCCAAAAAGAAGCAATCCGGCCTACAATAGGAAGTGCATATTGCACGTGTACGTGCAATACACGTGCATGCAACTAGGTCCGAAAATTGTACATTAAATTTTGTATAAAAATAATCTTTAAGTTGTATCCCACAATGCAATTTGTAAAAAAAAATAATTAATTCATGGGCCTTTAGTTTATGGGCCAAAATACTTATTATAAAAATAATGAATTAAATTAACTTTGGGATCTTAAAAAGAAAAGACCTTTTATCTAATTGAAAGAAGGCTTTATAAAAATAATTACTAGCACTTATTTAAAAATCTATACCCATCAAAATGAAAATAATCATAACACTTCAACCAAAAATATTGCACGTGCACACTACTTGCAAAATAAATAATTTTTCATTAAATGAAAAATCTGGGCATTACAACACTCTCTCCTTCGAATGGTTCCGTCCCCGGAACTACATTCAAGAGTGAGAAAAAAAATGCAACACTTACAACAAGAACAAAAAGATACAAAGATGAAAATTAAGCAAAAAGCTCAGGATAGTCCTTCAACATCCTCTCCTCAGACTCCCAAGTAGCCTCTTCACCCAAATGGTTCTTCCAGACTACCTTGACCATCGGTATCGTCTTATTCCTCAAGACTTTCTCTCGACGATCAACAATCTCGACAGGAGACTCGATGTAATTCAGGTCCAACTGCAAACCTTCCGGCACTTCAGGCAAGTGATGACTCGGATCTGGAATATAACCTCTTAGCATAGACACATGGAAGACATTGTGCACCTGAGATAACTCTTCCGGTAATTCAAGCCGGTAAGCAGTTTTTCCGATCCTTTTCAATATCTTGTACGGGCCTATAAACCTCGGGGCTAACTTCCCGCCTTTGCCAAATCGAACCACACCTTTACTGGGTGATACTTTCAGAAAGACGAAGTCACCAACCTCAAACTCAAGGTCCCTTCTCCGGTTGTTTGCATAGCTTTTCTGCCTGCTCTGAGCTTCTACCAACCTTTTTCTGATCAGATCAATCTTCTCAGAGGTTTGCTGCACCAGCTCAGGACCAAACAACTGACGCTCCCCAACTTCAAACCAACAAACAGGTGTCCTGCACTTTCTGCCAAACAAAGCTTCATACGGTGCCATCCCGATGCTAGTCTGAAAACTGTTGTTGTAGGCAAACTCTACCAAAGGTAAATGCCTTTCCCTACTGCCTCCAAAGTCTAGTATACAACACCGAAGCATATCCTCAAGAATACGGTTGACTCTCTCGGTCTGTCCATCGGTTTGCGGATGAAAAGCAGTGCTGAAATCTGTCTTGGTACCCAAAGCTGTCTGAAGACTCCTCCAGAAATGCGAAGTAAACCGCGCATCTCGATCAGACACAATAGTTGATGGAATACCATGAAGCCGGACGATCTCGCCAACATACAACTCAGCCAACTTGTCCATCGAAGTAGTGAGTTTCATCACCAAAAAGTGAGCGGACTTGGTCAGTCGATCGACTATCACCCAAATCGCATCATTGCCTTTAGGACTCTTAGGAAATCCCGTAATGAAATCCATACTGATGTTATCCCACTTCCATTCCGGAATAGGTAACGGCTGTAATAGACCTCCGGGTCTCTGATTTTTGGCTTTGACTTGCTGACAAACCTCACACTTCGCCACAAATTCAGCCACATCCCGCTTCAAACCTGACCACCAGAAATGCTGTTTGATGTCTTTGTACATCTTAGTACTCCCAAGATGTACTGACAAAAGAGTAGCATGCGCCTCCTGAAGAATACTCTCTTTCAAGTCCGCCTAATTTGGAACACACAGCCTCTCTCTAAACCACAACACTCCATCCCTAATTTGAAATCCGGGCAACCTGCCAGCACCAACCTGCTCCTTCATCTCCAAGATATCAGCATCAACCTCTTGACTTGCAATGATCCTTCCATTCAGTGTAGGCTGAAGCCTCAACTGAGCTAAAGATGCTTCCAATCCTTGCAAGACAACTTCAATACCTGCTCGGTCCAATTCCTTAATCAGATGCTTCTGAGTTGTAATCAAACTGGCTAAACTGTTCTTGCGACTAAGTGCATCAGCAATAACAATAGCTTTCCCAGGATGATATTTGATCTCAGGTCGTATGTCCTCAAGCACTTCCAACCATCTCCACTACCTCAAATTCAGATCCCTCTGCTGATATATATACTTCAAGCTCTTGTGGTCCGTGTACATGTTCAACTTCTCACCGTACACGTAGTGCCTCCATTGCTTCAGGGCAAAGATAATCGCAGCCAACTCCAGATCATGAGTCGGGTAATTCTTCTCATGCGGTCGTAGTTGCCTAGACCCATAAGCGATTACTCTTCCTTCTTGCATTAAGACACAACCAAGCCCACGACGTGAAGCATCGCTATAAACATCATACTCAACACCTTCTCTAGGCAAAGCCAAAATAGGTGCAGTAGTCAGCTTCTCTTTCAACTCCTGAAAGCTTGCCTCACATTGCTCAGTCCACTTGAAGTTCACATTCTTCTTGGTCAGTCCAGTAAGCGGCACGGCTATCTGAGCATAACCTTGAATGAATCTCCTGTAGTATCCAGTCATTCCAAGAAAAATTCTGACTTCCTTCACTGTAGTAGGCCTAGCCCAATCTCTCACTGCCTCTATCTTCTGAGGGTCAGTTGCCACTCCCTCCTTAGAAAGGATGTGACCTAGGAATGCCACTTCAGATTTCCAGAAATCACACTTGGATAACTTGGCATACAACTCCTGCTCTTCCAGCTTCTTCAAAACTGCTGCCAGATGCTCGGTGTGCTCCTCCTCTGACTTGGAGTACACGAGGATATCGTCGATGAACACCACGACGAAAGAATCAATGAACGGCCTCAAAACTCTGTTCATCAAATCCATGAAGATTGCGGATGCATTCGTCACTTCAAATGGCATAACTAAGAATTCGTAATGCCCATGTCGAGTTCTAAATGCAGTTTTGTGCACATCTTCAACTTTCACTCGAACTTGGTGATAACCTGATCGAAGATCTATTTTGGAGAAAATAGCTGCTCCTTGTAGACGATCGAACAAATCATCAATTCGAGGAATAGGATACTTATTCTGAACAGTGACCTTATTCAGCTCCCGGTAATCGATACACATTCTCATCGATCCATCCTTCTTTTTTACCAAAAGCACTGGTGCTCCCCAAGGTGACGCACTAGGTTGAATAAAGCCTTTCTCCAACAGTTCCTCAATCTATCGTTTCAGCCTCATCCTGTTCCACTGGAGCTATCCTATACGGTACCTTAGAAATTGGTGCACTTCCCGGTTGAACAGTGATGCTGAACTCTACATCACGATGCGGGGGTAACCCGGGAAAATCCTCCAAGAACACGGTCGGATAGTCCCGAACCACAGGAATCCCTTGCACTTCCACAAGAGTCTCTTCCTTGCGGATAGCTGCCACCAGCCTAGAACACTTCTTCTTCCCTTGAAAAGTGACTTCAGGTCCTCCTGGAGCCTTCACTGTTACCGTCTTGGTCTTGCACTCGATGCTTGCACTGTACACCGACATCCAATCAATGCCAATGATAACATCGACTCCTAAGATAGTCAACTCGATCAGATCAATCCCAAAGATTCGATCACCAATCACAATCTCACAATCAGCATAATACCGATCAGTGGTTAAAGTTTCCCCTGATGGAGTAGCTACTGCTAAGATCTTGTCTGGAAAAATATTTGGTTCAACTCCCAACACATTAGCAAATTTAGGAGACACAAAAGTATGAGAGGATCCAGTATCGAACAACACAACAGCTTTCATTCCATTAAGATAAAGTTCTCCTTTTACATAATACACACTCATTACGTAACAGTTCACTTAATAAACGGGAAAAAGAAATAACATAAACCACTAAATATATGTCCTCGTACTAGTGATGACATGATCTACTTCATCAGCATCAGCTTCCGTCAAGGCAAATACTCGCCCTGGTTGGTACGGTCTCTTCCCATTCTGCTGAGTTGATGCCCCACGGATGACATTTCGTGGCTTGGAGCATTGAGACATGAAGTGTCCCGTCTCGCCACAGTTGAAGCAGGTCACCGCAGGAGGTCTCACCACATTGTTTCCAGGTCCTCCAGCCACACTAATAGTGTTCGCCCCTGTCGGTTTGAACCTTTGTGCAGATGGTTGTCCCTTGAAACTTCCAGAATTGGCGGGCCTCTTCCCAGACTGCCAGTTGTTCCTCCGGTTCTGAACAACATGAAACTGCTCCATGTCTGCTTCCGTCGCTGCTGCTCTCTTGACTAACTTGTCGAATCTTCTGATACCAAGAGGTATCATCTGGGACCTCAAGCTCGGCTTCAATCCATGCTCGAACTTACGAGCCTTCTTCGCTTCATCCATCACTAGTTCAAGAGCATACCTAGAGAGCTGAGTAAACTTGGTCTCGTACTTCCTAAATGACATGCCACCTTGTTGTAGTGATAGGAACTCCATAGCCTTCTTCTATTGAACGTCGGAGGAGAAATAGTGACTGCAGAATTCTTCCAAAAATTCCTCCCAGCCAAGAACTATGCCTCCCATTGTCCTCTTCATCGACTGCCACCAAACAGCCGCATCCTTCTCCAGTTGCAGAGTCGCCAACTTCACCTTACTGCCTTCAGGGGTCTCCAGCACTTCAAAGATTGTCTCCACTTGACGAATCCAGTTGTCAGCCACATTAGGGTCTGACTTCCTTTCGAATACAGGTGGTTTCATTCGCTTGAACAATTCTACCAGTTTAATCGCTTCGGGTACCGGATTCACAGGCCCCCTTCCTTGGTTCTGATTCATAGCCACGGCGTTGTGCGTCTGATAGACCCTCGCAAGTTCCGTTTCTACATCCAGACCTTCCCCATTTCTAGCTCCTCTTCTCGACATATTCTGATGCAAAAGGTCCATTAAATTCGATGTATAAGACATGAATTTTAAATCAACTTGCATTTCATTGAATTCCAAACTTTATATATTCGAATTGAAAAACATTTCTTGACATCAGAATAAAAATAGTAGAAGCTACAACAGTCTAACTCCTACGGTTCCTCTTCGCTTCTCGAAGTTCTCCCCGTAGTTCATCAACTTCATCCTTCAGCACATCGGTCAGATTCTTCCTCTTCTCGAGTTCCCATATACGATGACTGAGAATAGAATAGTCGTCCTTGCGCTTTGCCAGCTCAGCCTCCAATAATCCGACTCTCTCTCGCAGTGTTTCTACCTGCCTCTGAAGAGAAGTCACGAGACTATTTGGAACTGGTTCTTCTTCTTCGTCAGAAGAGTCATCAGATGAATCCGGAGGTAGGGTGATCTCTCGGGATTCAGGTCATTCTTCTCCGTCAGAATCTGCTTGCCCTAGGTAGTACTCGTCCTCGGAATCTGCCTGTCCAGGATGGTACTCTTCCTCGATGATATGCCAGTCGTCGTCTCCAGCAGGGTCGGAGTGATCAGCCATCTTAGAAATAGAGAGGAAGAAGCATAAGTCATAGAGCAACACAAATGTAAGTCACTTACATTTAAATCTCTAGACTCAAACACACACTCTAATGTCCACTTCTAGGGTGTCGTTCCTTATAAATTTGTACAAGTGTGGAAGCGTGGCTCTGATACCACTCTGTAACGCCCCGAATCCCAAATACACTGAATTCGAGATGTTCTACAGGATCTTTCCACTTCATTTAGTACAATTTTACAAGGAAATTTGAACTTTTCACTTTACATCAGAGTTTACATAAATTCATTACAATTTACACTGCACAGCGGAAGTAAAATTACAACATTTACATGAATGTACAACAACATTGAATAATCTTTAAGCATCTGTTCCTCTTTAATCTTTATCTTGTCACTTACCTGCATATAAGACTGTGGGTACGTCAGTTTATTCAACCGACGAACATTGTACACGGCCATCCTCTCTATGCCGGAAATAGTATAACTTATTTTCCATATTTAATAAACACAAACTTATCACATATCAAGCTAAAGGGACTACCCTATTGATGTCGTGTTGTGATTGTGCACTTAGTCCTTAATGCAATTATTTATATTAGATGACACTAATGCACACTTGTTCGGATTCTATGCATCCCATACTACATAGGTCCGAGGGCAAGCCTCTTAATCGTTCTTCATCTTTGTAGGGTTCAATCCCACGCCATGACTTAATCTACTACTGTAATTACGGTAGGTATCTTAGATGATCTGTGAGTGCAAGCATGTGTACAAAAAACCTGGAGGGGAATCCCACGTCATGTCACGACGCATCGTGAAGACAGCCTATGGCAATTCAGCCTCCTTCATGGCACACGATCCTCATGCAGTCACCAAACATCCCACAAGCACCACCACCGGGACGGTACTCTGGAGCAGTATCCACGTCATGTCACGACGCATCGTGAAGACAGCCTGTGAAATACTCTCACGCCGCCAATCCGATGGCCCTCAACTCATGTTTTTCTCCTACTTTCATCACGTCTCCACTATGTACTAATCCTTAGTTTTAATCAAAATCATGAACAAAAATCAAAGCTCTAGAGTTAGCCTCTCCACCAAACCGGACTTATTCATTCATTCAAACATGACCAACCTTTGTCTTTCTTTTGAATTTTCATTTCATTTATTTCCATGTGCTGGGGAGAGACTTAGCTACTCTTTTTGTTTCAATTTTCAATTCACAATTTTCAATTTGAGCATTTCCAACTCATAAATTCCCATATTGAGTTATCATACTCAAAAGTATTTCTCTTTTCCAATCATGATTTCTAATTCGTTCAAATAGTCCATAACTATACATGGAATTCAATTATTCATCATGTAACTCATGAAATGTTATTTTCACATAAAAGCCCACAGGCCACTAGGCCACTTGCGCCAGCGGTATAAAGGGGTGCTGAGAGTATTAAATACTCTCGGCCGCTGATTCTTATACTTTTAAAAATTTATGAAACAAAATATGGTGCCACAGGGATTCGAACCGGCCGCCACAGGGAACCCAACCGCACGTTCTGACCACTTGAGCTACGTGCTTAGGTTGTCAAGGTACAACTTAAATTCTTTTTACTACAATTCTCTCTGTTATTACGACAATTCGATATTCAACAAGTCCTCATTTCATTTTGTTTTTATAAAAACTACTGAAAAATTCCAGATTGACTAACATTATCATAAGTTATATTCCAGTATAATAAAATAATTTTTTTTCAATAATCAAAACACATTTTTCATACATTTAATTGAAATGGTGGACTATCACTACCACACTTCTTCTTTTTCGACATTTCTCAACAACTAACGCCACTAATCTCTTTATTAGCAACATACACATTCATTCTCTATTTTTAACCTTTTATCATACATACCAATATATAACTTAATTCATTTATTTCAATATGACACAACGATCCATTTAATCACATGAAGTAGCATTTTCAATCTACTACCTTTGTGAATATAATTTGTGATGTAGAAACTGAAACTTTCTTCAACAATCCATGGTTATAATTACTCCATACAAACTTAGATTTTTACTAATCAAATCACATACAATTGCACACCCACATTCCAATTAATTCATAGGTCAATTTTCCAATTAAAAGCGTACTCTTATTAATATTTTTCATGCTTCATTCATTCAATTTAATCTAGCATGCATCCCTAATTAGAAATATAGAAAATTTACCCACCTTGTATGGAGAGAAAAATACAACTAGCAACCTCCTAGACGAATGTCCTTGCGACGAATTGCTCCTCCTCTTAGATGCGCTCACACAAGCAAAAATCCGAGCACCTCCACAAGCCAACCGAGCACTCCAAGCCGGCCCCTCTTCTCCTTGATGTTGCAAAAACCCACACACTCTCAATCTTTTAACTCACACAATTACTACTAAATAGAGTATTTTAGACTATAGATTTGTAGAAAGAAATAAGCACAAGAATAACTAGCCATGGAGGGGGTATTTATACTAAAATCTTGATGGAATGGAGGGCTAGGATCAAGTAATTGGTTATAAGATGGAGGGCTAAGATGAGAGTAGGAGTTACATTAACTACCCACAACCAAGTAACCATCAAGCATGATCTCCACTCAAATTTTCCCATTCCCTCCAAAAAGAAGCAATCCGGCCTACAATAGGAAGTGCATATTGCACGTGTACGTGCAATACACGTGCATGCAACTAGGTCCAAAAATTGTACATTAAATTTTGTATAAAAATAATCTTTAAGTTGTATCCCACATTGCAAGTTGTAAAAATAATAATTAATTCATGGGCTTTAGTTTATGGGCCAAAATACTTATTATAAAAATAATGAATTAGATTAACTTTGGGCTCTTAAAAAGAAAAGGCATTTTATCTAATTGAAAGAAGGCTTTATAAAAATAATTACAAGCACTTATTTAAAAATCTATACCCATCATAATGAAAATAATCATAACACTTCAACCAAAAATATTGCACGTGCACACTACGTGCAAAATAAATAATTTTTTATTAAATGAAAAATCGGGGCATTACAAATGATTCACTTCCAAGGAACTGGTCTGATAGATTAGAAAGTTATGTTCAATATCTTGCTCTTTGCCTTTTTGGAGAGTAGGTAGTAAAAAACTATAATGTTATAAATCAAGCTCAATGACAATTTGCATGGAAAACTGTAATGTTATAAATCAAGCTCACTGCTAATTTGCATAGTTAAGAATAATAAATGTAGATTCAAACAGTCAACATGGCAGGTTAAAATCCTAGCAGAAGCAACCAATCTAATCCAAAATTTGGTGAACAAAGACCTTGCAATCTCTTACAACCAAGCAGGTTCTGATCATGAGCAAAAGCCAAATATTTATAAATTACTAGCGCCAAATCTATACCTTGAATTTTCATCACCAAAAGCATGTCCACGCCGTCCAATATTGTTGTGTTAATCAGAATCCAACTCCCACAGTGCTGGCTTACCCTGTTGAGGTTGGAAGTGACCCAAGAAAAAGGACAAAAAAAATCAAGTGACAAAGTTACAATGAATTTACACATTAATAGCATCTTGCTTTTCAGCATCCATGTATGCATTGCTGTAGTATCTCTGAAGTGTTCTTAAAAATTCTTAAGACTGTGTGGCTGCCTTCCATTGGCCTGTTGTCTCAGAGAAAATCTACACAAAAGAAACCAAACCGAAGACAAGGACTAATATAATTAGTTCAACACCAGGACCGATATAATCAAGCTCACTACTTATACAGTCCATAAACAATGAAGCATAGAGTATATACATTCCTTCACAATGGCTTATTAGCCTATAGAAAAGGCATGTTCAATGCTCACCCTTCCATTCCCTCTACAGGCTCATTTATCAGCAGTAGAAACTCAGCATGATGCTCTTGAATCAATCTTAAGAGCTGAGAGGTTCTGCTTGTTTAGTTCTTGAAGCATGGGCTGGTACAATGAGTAAAAAGAGAGAAGCTAATTAAAGTCTCCAATTCAACAATAACAATAACTTGGACAAAGGAAAGAACAAACCTGTAGAATTTGTGGATTGGCTTGGACCATTGCTCTCAAAGCTTGGAACTGGAAAGTATTGGTACCGACGATATCAGCTTTTAACGGTTATAAGGAAAACCATACACACATCAACGGCAGTGGGAAGAGGCGACGGCAATGGGAAGAGGGGGGCGATGGTAGGATAACATAGGATAACAAGGAGAAAAATGTGTATAAGAATATAACATAGGATAACATTGTAGGATCAAAGGGTTAAGCTTCTAATGGCCACAAGGCCGTAACACCACAACACATCTAAACTGCAATAAGGATGAACACTAGACTGGCATAAATTCCCGAAATTTATTAATTTATACATCACCCACCAAAATATATCAAGCATAACATATTTTAATGCGAAAAACACACAAAAAACGGCACCCACCAAACATCTATGTAGTTGAAGTACTTCTTCGCAAGCAATTCCGACGACAGTCGATCCGAGGACCCAGAATGAACCTACAAGAGCCATAAGAATATGTGTAAAACATAACAACCCCAAAACAATATCGAAATAAAATTGTGGAAAACAAAAAACATACAATGGTACGAAGCAACCGATGATATATAGCAGAATTGAACTTTCCGTTCTTTCCCAGCTTCACGAAATCCATAATCGCATCCAAAGCCAAATCCTAAAACAATTAACCAATCAATCAACCAATTAAAAATAAACACATCCACTAAAATCAAAATCAAGAAATCCAGTTCCCCACTTACTTTAAGAGCGTCTTCGGACGTCGAATCCACGACAATCTCAATGAGTAGCTTCACAAAATCATCGAACCTCTCGCGAAGCCAGGCTCTGTAGACCAACTCGGGGTCCGTGCCCACCGAAGATTTGGGAGGGATGTCGGGAACTAGAGGGACGAAGAAGGACTGGAGGGAGATGAGGGCTTCGAGGGAGAGATGGAGAGGAGAAGACGAAGAAAGAACGGAGAGGAGGATGGGGAGGTTGTTGATGTGGGATCTTGAAGAGAGGAGCTGGTGGCCCAGGGAGATGGGGCGACGACAGCGGGAAGAGGGGGCGACGGCAGTGGGAAGAGGGGGGCGACGGTAGCGGGAAGAGGCGACGGCAGCAGGGAAGAGGGGGGCGACGGCAGCGGGAAGAGGAGGATTTAGAGATTGGGTTTGGGGAGAGAGGGATTTAGAGTTTTAGAGGGATAAAATGAAATATTTTGGGGGAAGAGAGAGAGAAAATGAAAAATTTTGGGGGAAAATAAATTATGGACTATACCCACAGTGTTTTATCTCATTTGTAGGTATATGATACCTATACCCACAGTTTTAGAGATCCGTCACTATAGGTGTCCGTTAGTATATGGCAAATTCCTTGTAGTGGTTAAAAATTTAAAAACTTTAAAAATAATTCAAAAAAAATCAAAAAATCAAAAAAATCATATAATATGTTTTTTGCTAGACCCCCAAAAGTTTCTCATATAATTTGTTTGCTACTTCAATTAATTTGTTGGACCTCTAAAACTATTTTATATGATCAAACAAGGTGCACCATTTCGAAGACGTGCCGTAGGCATGTGTTAACGGGCAAACCTAGTATATATATATATATAAAATTAGAGATGCTTCATAGTAGGAGCTGTTTACTTTTCATTTTCATTTTTTCCTTTGTTTTATTTTATTTTATTTTGCGCGCGCGTGCGCGTGGGGGTGTGTGTGTGTGTGTGTGGGGGTGGGTGGGGTGGGGGGGGGAGGGGAATTGTGTGACTATGCAAGGTTAGAAATATATTAAAGAACACCATTTTGCACAACCTATTGCTTAACTTGTAAGGCTGCATTAGACAATAAGTATAAGCCCATCAATTCTCGTGACGTATTTGGAGTTAATTTATATGGTAGGGACATTTGGTGAGCTCAGAAGCCTTTCTATTGTAGCAAAAAAAATGAGCTCAAGGAAGATGGAATTCAACGGACCAACCATTTTCATTCTTTTTTAGAATACAATTGCCTTTAATTTATGAGGAGACATACAATAAATGTAATTTTATGATAGATGTTTTTGTCGTCTTGTTTTTTTGTGTGTTTTTTTTTTTTTTTGGAGCAAACAAATGATGTTGATTCTTTTAAGGAATAATCAAAAACTAGCATGTTAGCCTTTACAACCTTTGCCTACCGTTGACTTCTCGATCTGACTCGTTTTGCACAGTTGGTTTTGATTTGTGTGGTGACGATCGCCTCCACTGACCTGCAAAAAGTCTGAAATGTCGGGTTTGGTCCCGGCGACAGACCCTCTGACGCTCAATTCAGAAATCAAGAAAAATATGATGAAGCTTTTGTGGAGAAAATATTGATTACATGTTTCTGGTGGAGATATGGGGTATTTATAGTCTCTTTGGTCAGTTTTAAGATAATGATTTATCTCTACTTCCCTGTGTTTTTTTATAGAACAGTTATCTCTTCATCATGAAGTGATAAGAGTAATTATGGGGGTTGAGTTTAAACTCTCCCCGGAACGTCTCTTATGGATAATTATGAATTAAATCATATTCAAATAATCTAGACCCATTCTTATTGGGTTGTTAGGATAGCCCAGTTAATCAGACTTGTTTTGGGCTGTTGGGCTTGAAAGAGACCCAATTCCCCTATACGGACCCATTTTTAGTGACATTACCATTTTAGTCTTGAGAGCTTTACAATTCGTGTCCCATTTGAACGGTCCCGAGTTCTATTTTTTCCCATATCACGAGCCCCCCACTCTTGAAGATTGAGTTTCACAGCCTTTGAGGAGATTCAGGAGTGGGATGCATTGGCAGACCTAAGCTTGAGAATCACTGAGGAAAGTGGGCCAGTAGTAACCATGATTAAGGACATTTCATGCAAGGGACCTCACGCCTAGATGGCTACCACCTATTTCTTCATGAACTTCTTTCAAGGCATAGTCGGCTTCTTCGGGAGAGATGCACCGAAGGTAAGGTCGGCCATCAACTTGAGTGTAGGAGCATTTGTAGAGGATCCCTTCTATGAGTACGTACCTCTCAGCCCTTGCTCGGATCTTACTTGATTCTTTGGTGTCCGCAGAGAGGATCCCTTTGTCAAGGAAATTGACTAGAGGTTCTAACCAACAATCTTCGGGTGCTTAAGGGGTTATAGGCATGAGTTCGAGTGTCTCTTCTTCAATGCTTGGTTTGAGTAGGACTTCAATCAGCACAGTGTGGTCGAGTCTATCAAATGATGTGAAAGCGAGCTTAGAGAGGGAATCTACTTGCCCGTTTTCTTCTCGTGAGATGGGGGTGACTTCGACATCTTTGAAGGTGAACATAATCTTCTTCACATACACCAAGTACTTGACCATACGATCATCCCTAGCATCGTATTCTCCTCGGACTTGGTTCCTTATGTAACACCCTAAATTTCATTTACATGTAATTTGTTGCACAATAGGATCTTTTACTTCAAATTCGTACAATTTTACAAGAAAATTAAAAATTTTCATTTACAATAAGTTCTTTACATCAACGCAACTGTAACCCCTTGTTCCAGGCGTACGTATTTTATTATGTGAATTTTGTATTTCAATTTTCAGATCAATTTTTATTTCTTTTCTTCTCTTTGGACTCTTTATTGGGTGTGATTTCATTCTTATTAGAACTCAGATATTTTTTCGATCCATTACAATTTTTTGTAAATTTTTCCATTGAAGTTTAAATTTAAACCCTGATTAATCCTGATCTTAATCCTAATTAATATCCCTAAACCTATTCACTACCTTGAAACCCTTCACAGCGAATTCCTCAACCCCCAACTTATTTTTATTACTTTTAAACTCCTCCCCCTACTACCACCCCTCTCTATATATATTATACTAACACCTCCTCCTACAGCCTAACTCCTACTCCACTGCCTTCACCCTTCTCTATATATATTATATAATATATATACATGCATACTGTCCCTCACTGTTACTCTATCTCTCTTTTTGTTTAAATATATATACATATATACACATCCCATCATCCTCACTCCTTCATCTTCTTCTTCTCCTTTCTTCTTTTGTCGCTGAACCCAACGACAATCCCCTCACTCCGCCATCTCATTCCTCTGCCTTCTTCAACCAGCGAACCCCTCCTTTTCCTCATCTCCACCTTACCCCCGCACCCACTGTTTGCACCACCTCCAAGCTCCGACCACCTCTCCATCGCCGTAGCTCCATCCCAATCACCTCTGCCACCTGAAACCACCTCACTACCACAGTCGCCACCTACTCCTCCTTCTCCTCCGCACCACTGCCATAAACACCACCATCGCAGCCATCCCCGACCCTGTCTCCCCTAATGCCTTTTCGCTACCTTCTTCAACCCATCTCTCGACCTCCTTTTTCCCTTAGAAGCTCCTCGCCACTTTCTCCGACCATCACCACCTCCTTGGCTGTCCCCGACCTCCGAGCCTCCACCACCTTCAACCACTACCCCTACATCGCTGTCTTCCACCGCAGTCGATCACCGTTCGCAACCACTCGAACACAACTCCACTCCCATCGACCCCCGCTTGCAGCAACCCCGGCTACTCTCATCTCCACACCGCAACCGGCCACCGAGCCCTGTCTCCATCACCGTCGACAGTCACACCCAAACCCTAACACTGCTTCCTTACTGCTCCCGAACAGCAAGCCCCGAACGACAGCAACCCCCCTTTTCTTCGTCGTACTGCCACCAAGATCGACACCGCCGACCACCATTATAATCTTTGTTCATTGTAGCGCCGAGTCAATGCCTCCCTTGCTGCCATTGGTTTGGTAGGTTCTGTCATGTGGACGTGTTTGCAGTGTATGTTGTTTGCACGTGCTGTGTTTACACGTGCTGTGATTACTGCCCATTGTGTGTTGTCACTATTACGATTACTGCTGCCCTTACCATTCACCGCCATGTACTGTCATAGCTCATCTCTGTGCGTCGACGCCATTCGTATTGTTACCTCCATCGCTGCGGTTGTAAGTTCAAGATACTAGCCTTCCATTTCACGTTACCGAGCTCGTGTAATCTCCATCTTCATCACGTGATTCTCGTTGCACGCAAAATCGTCGTTATAAGGCAAGCGTTTTCTTGTACTCTCAGCAAGTAGCCTATTTAACGTCATATTTTCTTGTCTAATTACTTATTCCATGCTATTGAATCAAATCTTGAACCATGAACACACTTCGAATCGTGTTATCGAATATAGAATATTCAACTTTGCTGTCTCTAAATTTCTTGACCTTGCACTAAGAATTTGACCTAGTTTCCTTCATCGAAATTGAGAACTTTGTAAAGGAAAATCATAGTCCAAATAGTCCAGAATCCAGAACATTTTACGGTTTCACAATCAGATTTATAGATTGTAAGTTATTGGTATTTTAGTACTGTAACGTCGGAGTATTCAGATTATATGTTTTTAAAATGCATCATCCAGTAAACTAGTTGATAATGCAACCTACTATTACTATTATGACCTAATAAAATCCTGCTTGCTAATAGACACAGACAAGAATGAGATTATTATTTTGGTTGAATTTAATTAGGATTTTATAGTAGAGTTATAAGCCCGATAACTTGACCGTATATTGTTGCCTGAACATGAAACCCGTAAAGAATAGACTGATATACCTAACAACTGTCCTTAGAATGTATTGTATCAACTCAATATCATGAATTGCATCTACCACTAGATATTTTCTTGATCACCGTCATGGCTCTATATCATGTATTGCATCATCTCTTGATACCTTCCCGATTACCTTATTGATACTGTTGTTACATGCATTGTTATAGTCATTACTATTCTTTTGGATAGCGGAACTAAGTGCCACATAGAACTAAGTGCCACGTAGAGCTAAATGCCACATCATAAGAATCGACAAGGGTCACCTCTAGAATATGCAGGGGCCACCTCTAGAATTCGTGGGGGCCACCTCTAGAATCCAATACCTTAAGAAGTGATATGACACTCTTGCTACTACTATCCCTCTCACTGATTGCATCATCTACATGTTCATGATTGATCATAGTAAAAAAATAACAAGCCGGGGTTAAAAGATTATGACTTAGTGGTGGATAATATAGGGGAGTATACTCGGAAGGGGGCCCATGTTTCCCATGATAATGATTCTTGGTTCTCGATTCTTGATTCTGGATTATTGATTCTTGATTCGGGTTCTTGATTACATGATTCTTGATTACATGATTCCCGAGTACATAATCCTATAAATTCACTACTTAAGTCTAAACGTCACATGACTGATATGCACCCGAACTTATGGTATGAGACACAGGATTGCGTGCATTAGATAAGTTAATAAAACCGATAAACTTGAGATTGACACTAAGCATAATTCTTGATTATATGATTCTTGATTCTTGATTACATGATTAATGTTTACAAGTTACATGATTCTCGTATACAATTTACATGATTTCCATTTATATGTTTACATATTCCCATTTACAAGTTATAAGTTTACATGATTCCTGTTTACAAGTTTACATTGAAGTCATGTTTCCATGTTTCACGTTTCAGTTAAAAGTTTACATTTGTTATTGATCATATGGTTCCTTGTTTATGTTTCTTTTTCATTGTTAAATCATATTTATTGTTTCCTTGCCTGTTGCTACTTGCTGCTCGAAGCTTGCTCTAACAGGTGCTTTCCCATTTTCTTTGAGTTAATGTTTATACAGGTACAAGTGATGATTACAGAAGGAACTTGATGTTCAGACTCTCTAAATGAAATTGCTACAACTATTTTCCTACCACTTCATTGTAATAAACTGTTTATTGCATTGTTAATTCTCGGGTATTTTGGCCCAAATTTCTTGTATCCCAGATATTGGTTATTGTATTCTAGCATTATTCATGTAATTATTATTGTTACCCGTGTTGTTGAGCTTACTGGCATTGTACAGCTTATGGATGGTGTGAGTTGGTATATATCATTCGTTGGGCCTTAATTGCGTGCACGTACTTCTGTATTGTGGGAAGCGGGGTGTGACAGCAGCGGAAATTAAAAAGAATACAGCATGATATATATACAATTTTAACATCAACAACTTTAATCATGAAAATAATCTTTAGCATCAATTCATCTTCATGCCCTTTTGCTAATCCAAATCCTGCACTGGAAAAACTGTGCGCACGTCAGTTTCTTACAAACGACGTAATGTTACAAAATAGAGATCCTTGCTATGTCATAATATAACGATTCTCTTACTTTAGCAACCAGAAACTTGAATGCATAATAAAGTGTAAAAGAGTCTCTATCCTAAATATGTCAGGGTATGATATGACTTAATGCCTAATGCAGATGTTATACTACAATGATACTAATGCATACATGTTCAGATTCTATGCATCCCATTCTACATAGGTTCGAAGGCAAGCACCTACGTACTCCACATTATAGGGTTTAATCCCCCGCCATGTAAAACTAATCAATTTTTAGATATTCCATGAGTACGGACTCCAGCCCTGGAGTCCACCGTCAAGCCTACGAAAATCCTCGTTGTGCAAACATTCCGCAAGTGCCCCTCTAGCCCCAGTATACGCATATACACTGGAGAATGGCCTCCCATCCGCCCGACTATTCATGATCCTGGTGTTTACCATCAAATCAGTAATAGCCCCAGATTTAATTATGGTTCGTCTCCATCGCAAGCAACCACAGTCTCGGAGTCCACCGTCAAACTGGGTCTATAGTCTTGGAGTCCACCATCAACTATATAGAGGTGCCCTACTTATGTTTGCCCAAGTTTTATTACATCTTCTCTTAGTGCCTTATCCTTAAATTTGAAACATGAATAAATAATACTACGTAGAGCTAGTTTACCCTCCTACTGGTCTAAAACCATACACTGAGAACGATAGCCCATACTGGCCATTTCTCAAAACTTAATCAATCATTATCATTACTTTGCTGGTACCTGGCTCACTAAGCCTCTAGAATCAATATCTTTTTATGTTTAACATTATGGGGTACTCATACCCTCTTTGTTCATATTCTTAATTTCATTTATTCATATATCGTTCAAATCTTTCATCCATTCTCCTGTTTATTCATCATGAAGTAAAATATCAAATTAGTCATTTTAATAGTTTTCAATACTTTCTTCATATTCATCCAATCTTCAAATAAAATTCTCAATTAAGATTTTAAACACAATCTCTTTAAGATTCATCACTAGAAGTTCATTACTTAATCTCCTCATTTAATTTTACATTTGAATTTATCAAAATCCAACTCTTAAATCTTTAATCATATATATTTTCTTGAATTCAAATTTTCATCTAATTTAATAAAAATGATGTTTATTTCTCAAAAATATCTCTTAGAATGTTGTAAAATAATTCTTAGATGATTTAATAATATTCTAGAGTATTTGTATGATTTTTCTCAATTTTTAAAACTTGTAAATTCTCAAAAATAAAATAAAACTCTCAAATAAGGATGCCCGGGCTCGAACCCAGAGCCAACAGCGAGCCAAGTCACCGCTCAACCAGTTAGACATTCTCTATTTTTGATAAGGAATCTATTGAGTTGATTTTATAACCAAACCCCCTTCTTTTATTATATAAAAAAATAAAAGATATAGCCCAAACCCAGGCTCGAACCCGCGACCTCAAAGAACCCCAAATGCGCCACGTGGCAGCGCGTGGTGCTCTGGCGCTCGTGCTAGCCACAAGAGCCAAGCATCACATCTTATACAATATGAGTTCAAATTCACATAACTTAACTTCCTGATAAATCTCATTCCTTTTGCTCTTTCATCTATTTTCGATTTCTATTCTTTCCCTTCATTTTGATTGTTCATAAAACATACTCCTATGTTTCCAGAAATAATTTTTCAAAAATTTTATTCATATTAGCACCAAATTATACCCAATTTAACTCAAATAATTACTTTTATAAATCTAGTATTCAAATAACCACTTTTTATAAATCTATTATTCATAGATTTTGGTAGGGATGGCAACCGGATCGGGATGACCCGCGACCCGCTCATCAAAACCCAACCCGTTAAGATAGGGTTCGGGTCGGGTCGAACCCACGAGCCTAAGCGGGTCGACTCGGGTCGTCTTTTTAGGGTTTCCAACCCGTTCAACCCAGCCCGTCAACCCGATGAACAGTGGCCAACCCACCCACCAACTTGCGGGTCGACCCACGGGTTTCAAACCGTTAAACCCATATGGGCCAAATGTTCAACCCACGCTGGTCGACCGTTCGACCCGCAGGTCCAACGGACGAAAAAATAGAGGCTGGTTGTTTCTAGCCATTTTTTGGGGTTTTTTTTTTATTTTTTATTTATTTTTGTATTTTTTTCTCTATAAATACCCCTTAAACCACTCAAAAAATTTCACCCCTTATTCTCTTACTCTCTCTACTACTACTACTACTCAATTCATTCTCAATTCTTTGAAATTTTGTCAACAAAGAAGCTAGTAACATAGAAGAAACAAATTCCGATCGTATTGAATTCAACATTCAACTACGTCTACTTTAAGTCTCCAACTCCTCCAAGACTCCAACAATGAAGCTCTCCTTCTATCTATATACGAGTCAGAACATCTACCTGTACATCTACTTTACTTTCACTTTCATTATATAGACTAGTATCTGCGAAGTACAGTATCAAAATTTCACAATCCTCTTATTGTCTTTATATTTTTTTTGTAGTTTAAACTTTTTGTATCATATTAGTTTGTTGGTTTTTTTATCTTTTCTCTCACAACCCTTCTATTATTTTCTAGATTTTTAAAAAAAACTTATCTTTCCTAGATTGATTTTAATTTTTTCACATACACTACTACATCAGTATGTCTAGATCACGAGGTAGTGGCCATAGCTGTAGTGGATAAGATTCCACCGGCACTTCTCGTAGGCCTCCTATTGTCTTACAAAATGAGCTCGACGAAGAGTACCCTATGACCCAACACATTGGTACACACGATGTGTTCCCACAAGACATAGAAATAGAAGAGAAACCACAAACACAAGCAACCGAAACAACACAACCGATAGTAGTAGAAAAACTAGAGGGGAAACTAGTGATTGGCACAAATTTTATGATTATATTCCGGACGAAGAAAATCTGGGTGTAGGTATAAAAATTTGTAAAACATGTTCGAAGCCATACAAATGGAAGAAGGGTGAGGTGACGGGTAAAATAAAACGACACATCCAAAATGTATACAAAGAACTTCTTGTTGACCTACCCGGCCAACAAAAAATCTACCCTAGGACCGGTGTAGTTGATAGCCACTCTTATGATCCCGAACTTGTTCGTCGGGAAATGGCCTGACTAGTAGTTAAGGAAGAGTTACCATTTTCCTATTCCGAAAGTAGGGACTTAGAAACTTTTAATCAAACTGCCTTAAACCCACATTTTAAAAGAATCCCTAGGAATAATTTGAAGTCAGATTGTTTTAAAATGTACAACGAAATGAGAGAAGCTTTGATTGCCATTTTATGGAGTTTAACTTGTACAGTTTCTTTAACTTCCGATTGTTGGAAGGGTTGCAACAATATTCCAATGATGGGAATAACTTGTGAATGGATTGACAGTGATTGGATTCTTCAAAAAAGGATCATATCATTTGCTACGTTGCCATATCCCCATAGTGGTAATGAAATTGTAATTCGTATTTTAGAAATTTGTGACGTTATTCATATTCGTGATAAAATTATGTGTATAAGTTTTGATAATACATCTAACAATAATGCATCAATTAGTATATTACAAACCGCATTAAACCCTCCATCTGACAATATTTTTCATATTAGATGTGCATGTCATATTTTAAATTTATATGTTCAAGATGCATTAAAAATAGCCGATCCATATATAGTTAACATTAGAAATTGTGTACATTTTGTTGCATTAAGTGACCCTATATTTCAAGAATGGAAAGCATGGTGTAGGCTTTAAAATGTACATTTTAGAAAATTTCCAACGGATGTTAAACGCCGATGGAACTCTACTTATGATTTGCTACATGTTGTTACCGAATATAAAGCATGTATAAATGATTTTTACATGGAAAAAAATATGCCAAATTTTCAAATGAATCCCGAAGGTTGGTTTTTTGCAGAATCTTTGTTAAAATTTTTAGAACCTTTTTAAATCCACAACTTTAAAATTTTTAAAATCTTATGAATCTACTTCTAGTAGCTTTTTTATTTCAGTAGTTCCTACGATGCAAATTTTCAAAGAAATGATCGATGATGCTTTTATTGGTCATATTGTGAAACCTGCATACACCAAATTTTTGAAGTATTTTAATCTTCCTCGTATTTTGTATTGTATTACAACTGTGATGAATTCTCGTATCAAATTAGAAGGTATGAAGAGTGTGATTGATATGTTTTTTACTTTACTTGGGGAAGATGAATCTGAAATTGATTGCGGGACATTTTTAGCTAAATTTGAATCGACATTAAATAACTTGTATGATTATTATGATAGAAGTTTTGCATATAGTAGTACAATTACTTTAGTTACTTCTTCTTCTACTACTTCTAAAGGTAAGGGTAAGAATAAATTAGATGATTCCACATTTAATTTACTAGCGAAAATTCAATCAAAAAAAGCTAGGACGAATCAACCAAATGAATTACATTGGTATAATCAACAAGATTCTGAAAGTTTTACTTCTTCACTAGATATTTTACAATGGTGGAAAGACCATGAACATACTTATAGTATTCTTAAATATATGGATAAAGATCTACTAAATTCTCATGTCTCTACAGTTGCTTCAAAAAGTGCATTTTCTATAAGTGGCAGGGTTCTAACAAATTACACGAATCGCTTAAAGCCCCAATCATTGGAGATGCTCGTCTGCACTGAAGACTGGATGAAGGCCGAAGATAGAACTCAAGGAAACGGGTTCGAAACGTCTACAAGTGGAAGCAACTCGCTGGAAGAAGAACAACAACAACAATAGCAACCAACATGAAGAATTGAAGACCAGTAACAATAACAACAAATTGAAGAAAATTATAAATGTATAAAAAAATTGTATAAAATTTTGTTTCTTATAAAAAAAAATTGTGTAATTGAAGATAATTGAATTTGTATAGAAGATATTTGTTATTTTATAGAACAAATTAGTAGAAAATCTTTGTTTCTCATAAAAAATTGGGAAACTTGTATAAGTTGAAATCATGTTAATAATATATAAATTTTTTTGGGGCAATTTCACTCTTTGATTCTTATTATTATTATTACATTTTTTTAAGTTTAAAAAAAAATAAATTAAATAGCCGGACCAACCCGCGACCCGACCCAGGTTGGGCGGGTCGACTTTTTGCAAATCCAACCCGGCCCGGCCCGATCCGGTTATCACTCAGACCTGACCCGAACATGCCCTACTCGGGTTCCAACCTGAATGGGTTCGACCCGACCCGACCCTGTCGACCCGTTTGCCAACCCTAGGTTTTGGTTATAAAAATTTTACTTCATCATGAATGCATTTTTATTTAGAAATTCTCATCCTTCCCATCGACTTTATAATTCATTTCCAATATCCACACAATTTTCTAAGCACAAAATTAACAACTTTTATGCATACAAATACTCAATTCTAATCATGGTTTATTAATTGTTCCTAACAACATACAACATGATTTTAAATAAATTTTCAATTAGCAACCTATCAATTCTATAGTGTAACTTTCAATTAACATACAAATTTTCTCATAATTTCTTATTACTAACAAATTTATCAACATAATATGCATCACAAAATAATTGAAGAACTTATGCAAGTTAACAATTTCATCCATACACTACGTACGCATGCATATTACATTAATTTAGAAAGTAAAAGAAATCACCCACCTTAGTTGATGAAAAAGTGAAAGAAAACTCCTAGAAGTTGCTCCTAGTTCCAACAAGATGTGCCATTCTCCTCCTAGCAAAATCCGAAAGCTCCTCCAAGCAAGAACCCGAGCTCCTCTTTCTTTCTTTTCTCTCTTTCTTTTCTTCTCTTTTGTTTTCGTTTGTTTTGATTCTTGTAAAATGCACACACAAATAGGAGGTATTTATAGGGATAAATGGGTGAATGAAGAGACCCCCACTCACAAAACCATTAACACAAATCCCTACCCCTTCCTCTTCTTGGTCGGCCATGCCTCTTAGTGTGCACACACGTGCACGTGCACACACTTCTCATTCTTTTAATTAATTTCATTTGTTTATTATTTGGTTATGTATTTGTTACATGACAAGTGTGTAGAATTAAAAAGTGTTCATTTTAAGAGTATAATTAATTATCGGCTTTCTTTTTTTAATAAGTTTTCTAGTGAGCTTTAAAATACATTTTAGGTCTATGGGTTTTTATTAAAAATAAACAATACAAATGTGACAATTAAAATGTGAAATGAAAAAATGTGCATAACTTTGGAAAATTTTGGAGACTAAAATACATAAAATTTTATGTGCAATGCACGTGAAAAAATATAAAAAATTAATTTGAGAGAACAAAAAACAGTCAAAATACAAAATACGTAGAATATGTATATTAACAATGTTACGGATATTTCACGTAATGATAAAACATACGTAATCGACACATGTATTGAAAACACGTGGAATGTACGTAAAAACGTAAAGATTAAAATAAATGTTTAAGTTGGCCAAAAATAGGATAAAATGAGTTTTGAGAAGACGAAAAATGTGTAAATAATTGAAATATAGGAAAATACGTTTCGACTATTACTCGTAACAGTACGAAATACACGTGCGTAATACACGTGGAGAAAAATTGGCATAACTCAATATTGTGGGGGTGTTACACAATACTAATTGGGAGTCACTGAATACTCCGACTCTTTGTGCCCTGCCTTCTTTGCTAGGAGGAGGTCAGTGATCAGGGATTCATACTCGATCTGTTCTTTAAAGAGTTGGTCCACCAAGCATTGATATGTAGTTTCGGCATTCTTTAGCCCAAAGGGCAATACTCGGTAGTAATAGAGCCCTTGATTGGTGATGTCGGGCGGAAACATTCAGATATGATTATATCCCGGAAAAGCATCCATAAAAATCAATAACTCATGGTCTGAGGTGGTATCTATCAAGTCGTCTATGATCAGCAGGAGGAAGGGGTCCTTCAGACATGCTTTATTGAGGTCGGTAAAGTCTGCAAATTTTCCACTTGCCATTGGCTTTCTTGACCATAACTATGTTTGCTAGCCACTCGGGGTAGCTAACTTCCTAGATGAAGTGGGCGGCTAAGAGCTTCTCAACATCTACCTTGATGGCTTGTTGTCTCTCGGTGCAAATTTGCGGCGCTTCTGCTGGAATAGCTTGACTTTCGGATTTAATCTTAAACGGTGCATGATTAGATCTTCGAAAATACCCAGCATGTCTTCGGCTGTCTAAGCGAAAAGGTCTCGATTTTTCTTAATGCAGGTGATGAGTTGCTCATTGACTTGGCGAGGGGTGCCTTGCTCACCTGGAAACACTTAGCTTGATCCTCTTCGAAGAAGGGGGTTTCTGCTAGTTCATCCGAAGGTTCGGAGCTAGATTGTCCCCTATTGAGTGGGGGGGGGTTCTAAGGCATCGTAGTGGAGGACCGAGCCCCCCATGGTGTTGGTGTAGCATGCGTGAGCAGCTTCTTGGCTTCCCCTACTCCTACGGTTGTGGGGAACTTCATCTTCATGTGGTGAACCGAGGCAACCACTTGGAGGGCCGCTAACCCTGGGTGACCAAAAATGGCATTGTAGGCAGACTTCATGTCAACAACCATGAAGTTGAGCACTTTTGTGAGAGTAGCTCGAGCCTTTCCTAATGTTACATCAAGGGTAACGATCCTTCGATCAGTATAGTGGCTCTAGAGAATCCATGGAGGGTGTATCCAGCAGGCTTGAGGCAATCTCACTTGAGCTTGGGACCATCGAACACATTTAGGAAAATGATGTTAACTGAGCTACCGTTATCGATTAGGGCTCGGCGCACTTCATGGTTCACCATAAACATGCTGATTATGAGTGCATCACAGTGAGATGCTCGGACACCTTCCAAGTCTCGATATAAGAATGTGATGTTGGCTCCCGTGCTTCTTGAGGGCGAGATGTTATGCACTGAATTTACCTCTAAGAAGAATGCTTTCCTTGAGGAGCTAGATGCGCCCCCCATAGGTCCCCCATGAATAGCATGAAATATCTCCATCCGTCTCGATCCTTGGGACTCGGTTGGCCTCTTGCTCGCTTGTTGAATCCCCTCACAGGTGGAGGTTCGATGTCATTCACTTGTGCAAATTTGGTGAGGTATCCTCGTCGGAGCAATGCTTCGAGCTCGTCCATGAGGACACGGCAATAATCTGTAAGGTGACCATGATCTTTATGGAAGGCACACCACTTGGTTTTATCACTTCTCTTGCTCGGGGCGTTCATCTTTGGGGGAGGTCAAAGGAGCCCGTCCAACCTCCATGAGAATTATGGAGATGCTTGCATTAAGTAGGGTATACTTCTCAAAGTGAGGAATAGGAGGTGGATGATGCTGGCCCGTGGCATCCTTCTGGGTTTTTCGGGGTTCATCTTCATTGGAGCCATTCCGTTTGTTCCCGAATGAAGGTACCTTCTGCTCTTTGGGGTGGATTGCCTCTTCTACTCGGATGTAATTCTCGACTCTTTGAAGAATGTCGGAGAAGTCCCAAGGATGTCTTTTGACGAGGGAATTCTTGAGGTCACCATGCTTCGTGTTGTACCTAAAGGCAGCCATGGCCACTACTGAATCGAGTGAGGGGACTGATCTGGACTCGACCGTGAGGCGCTAAACATAGCTTTTGAGGGACTCCTCATTCCTTTGTTTTAGGTCTAGCAAAGAAGCATTGGTCTTCTCTAATTTGCGGCTGGTGATGAAGTGTGAGGAAGAGCTCCTTGAGCTGGTTGAAGGAAAGTATAGATCCTAGAGAGAGGCGAGAGAACCAATCTCGTGCAGAGCCCTTCAAAGTTGCTGGGAAAGTTTTGCATAATAGGGATTCAGACGCTTGGTGGATCATCAAGAGAGTTTTAAAACTCTCGATTTGGTCTACTTGATCAGTCTCCCCATTGAACGACTCAAATGTCGGAATCTTGAAGCAGGGACAGGATGTAAGACCCTGCAAAATAGTATATAACTATTTTGTACATTAGTCCGTGCATAATTGAGAGTTGAATAAGAATTTCTCGATTTTAATTGAGTAAGTGTTGAGACATTATTTAATGTTTTGAACCCGACAATGGTACATTTGTAAACCGGAGTTGGAATATTTTCTTAACCCAAATGAATACTTATCTCAATTATAAATTGAGATAGAATGTATAAACACTAATTATTATTTTTGATTAAAAATATTTTTTTGTTTATATGTAAGTATTTTTCTCTAAATATAGGATGATGAATTTGTCTATATGTGAATGTATGTAAGAGTATATGTATGTGTATTTGTATAATTATTACTCTAATTAAAAAAACCTAAAACACTAAACCAATGTGCTAAAATAAAACCATGGTATATTCCAAGACCAAAACCCCCTTCCCTTCTTCCCTTGGTTCTGCCGACCACCAAGAACACCCCCTCTCCCCATTTTTGTCTAGAACTCTACCCTTTTCCAAGCCATTTTTCTCCTTCATTTTTCTAAACCTACAACCAAATTTATTTTTCTTCATCGTAAACCTAAATCTCTACCTCTCAAAACACTCTCCTCATCCTATAGCTACTGAATTGGAGAAGAAGAAGCAAAGAGAAGGGCCAAAGGGCAAGAGCTAGCCAAGGAGGAGAAGAGCTTGAAGAAGAAAAAGTTTGGTGTAGAATCAATTCATCAATTATGGGTGACTTCTTCTAAACGCTATGCATGTTGAATTTTTTAATGATGAAATGTTGCTAATTTGGTATTCATGATGATGTGTATGAAGATTTCTGTATGTCTATAATTCAATACTTGGGCTAAGAATGATAATTGATAAGAAAGGTTGAATCTTGTGAAGTTTTAACATGAGATGATTAGAAATTCATAACTTTGTGTCATGATGGAATTTAGAAATGAATTTTTTTTTGGTAGCATCTTGATTGTGTCCCTATAAACTCCATCAAATTTCATGAATTTCAGATATGGTTTGATATTTTAATAAATTCGAACATATTTCTGGATTTAGGTAAATTTTCTGCTCTGTTTTGAATTTAATATACTTGACTTGCAAAAATTATAAATCCATGATTGCTGTGAATTTTGAGTTTCAATTTTTACTGTAGTCTCTCATACATGTCTATAATGATTCCAGCAAATTTTATAATTTTTGAAGTATGTTTGATATTTTTATAAAATACGAAATCAACGTCGATGCAAGAAAAGGGGGCTGAACTGTTTTTGTTCGGTTTTGGTATTTTTGTCTAACTTGATAATTCATAACTTCTTGAATACTTGGAATCTTGAGCTGAAAATTTTATTTGAGATTCTTCTATGTGTCTATAACAAATCCACCAAATTTTGTAAATTTTGGACAATGATTGATATTTAATAAAAATTATTTTCATTGCTAGAACGGAGCCATTCTATTTTCTTGTCTTGTTATACATGTCTGGGTTCTAGAATTCATAACTCTGTGATTTAAAGGAATTTAAGATTGAAATTTTTACAGCAGCTTCCTAAGTCAATATGGAACATGTCTATCATGTTTCGTAAGTTTTGAACAACCATTGTTATTTCTTCTAAATACATCTTGCTGCTGTTATTAAGAAGTAGTGTTATTGCTGTGTAGTAGTTTAAATCTAATTCAAAATATCATATCAGTTTTTAGCTAATTTTTTTATATGTATTGCTCCTATGTGTAGCATATTCCTATAAAATTTTATAGATTTTTTAGTTCATTTGATATTTTAAAAGAGTTTATTGGTGCAACTGGTTAATAATTCAGATATGGAAGTTTTGCATGCTCATCAGAAATTGCCCTTTTCCTTCTTTGAAATGAATTATTTTGAGAAAGTTTTCAACTGAGATATTGTAGTAGACTTAAAGATCTTTCCTAAGTACCTAAGAACATGGAATTTCATTTAGTGTGATTTATGGTGATTTTTCCAAAACAACATATTGTAGGTTGATTAGTAGCTTACTGGTTTGATTTGAATATATGCTTACATCATATCGGAGCTTTAAAATTGACTTAAATGATGTTAATTCTGATCTTTAAGTTGTTTTTTTATCATGTTAGAGTTGTGCTGGTGGCACCTAATGTTTTTTTAAGATTTGAGCAACTCTTGGATCATAATTGATCATGCTTAAGTTGACATGTATATATCCATTATGTGTTAAGGATATAATGGAGTTTGATAGTTGTTAGTTGGCTTTTGAATCATGAATTGAACATGTTTGATTTGGACTTATGGATATCCACTGTATTGAGATATGAATGGCTATGTGTATTAGGTTGTTGTTTGTCTAAGGTAATGGTTATCACCCTAGGGATATCGGTCGATCTGATTCATAATAATTAGCAACCTTATCTCCTCGAGATGCTATGGATGAAGAAAATCTTCGTGCGTCGGCCAAGGAGGGTTGGTCGCGAGACGGAGATAGGGTCGAGATCAAAGCGAGGGGCGGACGGCGAACGACTAGGTCAAATCGCTATCGTCACTGGGTCAAGTTTGGGCCAAGTTGGACCAATTCTTGAGCCTGGTCTGGGGTCCGTGTTGGCTTCCCCTTGGGCTTCATAAAATTGGATAAGAACTAGGTCTATGAACTAGTGGTAGTATACCAAGACCAGAGCATGTCATTGATTGTTAGGGCATACACTAGTGTAACCCCTATTTTTCATTTTATATATTTTGACTGTATTTTTCATTTTTGGTGTATTTTTCTGAGCCGTATATTGGATTTGTTTTCAATATATATAATCGTTTTATTTCATTTTGAGCTCCTGTGTTGATCGATTGTCTCTTTTGATCGTTTTTCATTATTTTGATCATTTCCTCATTTTTGGTCTCGATATATTTTTTTTAATTTTTCTTGGTGTTGTGGTGGAGTTTTGGTGGTGTTTTTCCTTTCCCATGATTTTTTTGATCCTTAATAAAATTTTCTAGAGCCATAGAATCCACTCCTAATTGTATTCCAATTTGTATTTGACCCAATATCCAAAATCCATTTGTATACCTATTACTAGTTCTAATACCCACAACCCATTAACCCACAGTCAAGGCCTATATAAATACCCATACCCTCTCAAACCCTAATCCTAACCCTAAAAATCTCCCTCTCTCTACCGGCCTCTCCTATTCTCTATCCCTCTCTCTCCCGGCCTACACATCCCCCGCACCTGACAGCCCCTCACCATCATTCGGCCATCCCCTAGGCCGAGCCCCCTACTCCGGCTACCCCACTCCTTACTCCGGCCACCTTACAAACCGACCCCCTTGCCCTCCATGGTTGCCGATCTCCACAAACCACCACCACCATCATCAAGCTTGCACTTTTGATCCGCTACTCCTTAGTTGTGGTGTTCTCAAAGTGGGTGCCTGGCTTACCCCCTGGTTTGTGTGATGGAATTGCATTCAGGCTGTGAGGCTGCGCCTCTAGTAGTTCGGAATTTCTTGGATGTTTTTCCAGATGGGTTGCCTGGCTTACCCCCTGATAGGGAAGTAGAATTCGGTAGTGACGTTCAGCCTGGAACAAGCCGATATCGAAGAGTTCCTACAGGATGGCACCGGTTGAGCTGGCAGAGCTTAAGGTGCAGATTCAGCAGTTGCTTGATTTGGGTTTCATCAGACCTAGTGTTTCGCCTTAGGGTGCTCCGGTCCTTTTTGTTAACAAGAAGGATGGTAGTCGTCGATTGTGCATGGATTATCGAGAATTGAACAGAGTTATTGTGAAGAATCGGTATCCGTTGCCCAGGATAGATGATTTGTTTGATCAGCTGAGTGGGGTGGCTATTTTTTCGAAGTTGGATCTTCATTCTGGATATCACCAAGTTAAGATAAAGGCTGCAGATATACAGAAAACTGCTTTTAGGACTAGATATGGGCACTATGAGTATCTTGTGATGCCGTTCGGAGTTACGAATGTGCCACCTGTATTCATGAGTCTTATGAACCGGGTTTTCTCTCAGTTCTTGGATAGATTTGTGGTGGTCTTCATTGATGATATTTTGGTGTATTCTCGGAATCGGGAAGATCATGCTGAGCATCTTAGAGTGGTTCTGCAGACTTTGAGGGAGAATCAGCACTATGGGAAACTTAGCAAGTGCGAGTTTTGGCTCGATAGGATTTCTTTCTTGGGGCACATTGTTTCTGGCAATGGTATTTCTGTGGATCCTGCTATGGTTGATGCTGTGAAGGATTGGCCTATACCCAAGTCAGTTTTAGAAGTCATGAGTTTTCTGGATTTGGCTGGCTATTATCGGAAGTTCGTCCAAGATTTTTCGAAGATAGCAGGACCGTTGACTAAATTGACTGGGAAGGATCAGAAGTTATGTTGGTCTGATGAGTGTGATGGAGCTTTTGTTGAGTTGAAGAACAGATTGACGTCAGCACCTGTGTTGACTATTCTCGATGGTTCAGGTGGATTTGTAATTCACTGTGATGTTCTGGTAAGGGTCTTGGAATAGTTCTTATGCAGAAGGGCCGTGTTGTTGCGTATGCATCGAGGCAGTTGAGGCCGCATGAGAAGAACTATCCTACTCATGACATGGAGTTAGCAGTAGTGATTTTTGTTTTGAAGCTGTGGAGACATTATTTACTTAGGGACCGAGTGGAGATCTTTACAGACCACAAAAGTCTCAAGTACGTCTTCACCCAGAAGGAGTTAAATATGAGGCAAAGGCGTTGGTTGGAACTTATGGTCGATTATGAAATCAGTTTGCAATACCATTCTGGTAAAGTAAACTTGGTGCCAGATGCTTTGAGCAGAAGACCGGCAGTTATGTTCTTGACTCTGCAGAGGGATCTGATTGAGCAGATGAGGAGGTTTGAGTTGGATGTTTTTTTGCCGAGTTCTGATCAGAGTTGTTTTGTGCTTCAGCTGTAGTCGTCTCTTGTTGATCAGATTAAAGAGGCGCAGGCTAGTGATGCACAGTTGCAAAGATTTCGAGCTGAGGTTGAGTCTGGATCCAGGACAGACATGGTTATTCATTCAAATGTCTCTCTTCGTTTTGGGTCCAGGTTATGTGTCCCGGAAGGTGATGTTCGTCAGAGGTTGCTTGAGGAAGCCCATCAGTCTTCGTATTCTATCCATCCTAGCGGTATTAAGATGTATCGAGCGAAGCTTCATTTCTGGTGACAAGGTATGAAAAGGGTTGTAACTCAGTTTGTTGCTCAGTGTTTTATCTACCAGCAGGTTAAGGCAGAGCATCAGAGAACCACTGGACTTCTTCAACCGCTTCCTATTCCAGAGTGGAAGTGGGAACATATCACTATGGATTTTGTGACTGCTTTGCCGAGGAGTCCTAAGGGTCATAATGCCATTTGGGTGATTGTTGACTGTTTGACGAAGAGTGCTCACTTCATTCCTTTTCGTGTCGGTCAGTCTACTGAGAGCCTAGCTGAGAGGTATATACAAGAGATTTTTAGACTTCATGGGGTTCCAGTCAGTATTGTATCCGACAGGGATACGAGATTCAGATCTCAGTTTTGGGAGTCTTTAGAACAGTTTGGGGAGCAAATTAATGTACAGTACAACTTTTCATTCCCAAACTGATGAACAGTCAGAGCGGACTATTCAGATTCTTGAGGACATGTTGAGGTCCTGTATGCTTCAGTTTGGTGGGTCTTGAGAGGATCATTTGCATCTCGTAGAGTTCTCGTATAATAACAGCTTTCAAGCTAGTATTAAAGCTGCTCCGTTCGAGGCACTCTATGGGCAGAAGTGCAGACCACCAGTGTGCTGGGATGACATTGGTGAGAGGAAGTTGTTGGGTCCGTAGTTGATCACCAAGACAGTGGATGCAGTGGTTCAGATTAGGAAGCATTTGCAGGCAGCTCAGGACAGGCAGAGGCGGTGGGCTGATGTCCATCGTAAGGCTTTGGAGTTTGTTGTTGGTGACCATGTTTTTCTTAAGGTATCGTCGTGGCACGGTGTCATTCGGTTCGGTGCCGGGGGCAAGCTTAGCCCGAGGTTTATTGGACCGTTTAAGATTTTGGAGCGAGTAGGCAAGGTGGCCTATCGTCTTGCTTTGCCACCAGCTTTATCAGGAGTGCACGATGTTTTCCATATCTCACAACTCAAGAGATATATCCGAGATGAGAGCCACGTGATCGACTATTCAGAGTTGACCATTTGGCCGGATTTGACTTGTGAGATTCCGCCAGTAGCTATTATGGATCGGCGAGAGAAAGTGCTTAAGAACAAGGTCATCAAGTTGGTTTGTGTTTCTTGGAATCCTCACTCGCCTGGTGAGTCTATTTGGGAGCTGGAGGAGAAAATTCAGCAGAAGTTTCCTTATTTGTTTGAGTAGATTGTTTTTTTTTTGCTTTTGGATGTTTTGTTATGCTTGGGGTTACCTTATGTATCTTCTTTTTGAATTTTGAGGACGAAATTCTTCTTGTTAGATGGGTAGGATTGTAACCCCTATTTTTCGTTTTATGTATGTTGACTGTATTTTTCATTTTTGGTGTATTTTTCTCTCTTGTATTTTTTTGAGTCGTATATTGGATTTGTTTTCAATATATATTCGTTTTATTTCATTTTGAGCTCCTTGTGGTGATCGATTGTCTCTTTTGATCGTTTTTCATTATTTTGATCATTTCCTCATTTTTGGTCTCGATATCTTTATTTTTATTTTTCTTGGTGTTGTGGTGGAGTTTTGGTGGTGTTTTTCCTTTCCCATGATTTTTTTGATCCCTCATAAGATTTTCTAGAGCCATAGAATTCACTCCTAATTGTATTCCTAGTTGTATTTGACCCAATATTACCTATTATTTGTTCTAATACCCACATCCCATTAACCCACATTCAAGCCCTACATAAATACCCATACACTCTCAAACCCTAATCCTAACCATAAAAACCTCCCTCTCTCTACCGGCCTCTCCTATTCTCTCTCCCTCTCTCTCCCTGCCTGCACATCCCCCACATGCGACAGCCCCTCACCATCATTCGGCCATCCCCTAGGCCGAGCCCCCTACTCCGACCACCATACAAACTGACCCCCTTGCCCTCCTTGCTTGCCGATCTCCAAAAACCACCACCACCATCATCAAGCTTGCACTTTTGATCCCCTACTCCTTAGTTGTGGTGTTCTCAAAGTGGGTGCTTGCCACTTGGATCGTCGTTGCTTCAAGGAGGATTCGTTCGTGTGGATTTCGTTCGTAGTTGCTTAGATTCATTGCTTGTAGCAGATTTCGTTTGTGGGTTTTGTTTATAGGCTTGTTTGCATCGTTCTTCATCCCCAAATTAAGGCAAGTAACTTGTACTCCAATTCATTTGTTTGATACAAGTACCAAAGTTCACCTATAGTGTAGTTGGGTCTAGAGATAACCCTAGATTGTGTTTTTCTTGATGAGTTTTGTCTCTATTGTGATATTTTGGCCATAGAAGACTCACCATACAAATCTTGACATGAAATAACCTAGGAATCGCCCAATTCTTGATTTTAGACGTGTATGTGAGAATTGTGTGCAAATTCGTGATTTGATTGATACCCATGTGAAATAATAGGCGTGGACATGTTAGTAACCCTAATTCATGTTGTTTAGATACTTGGTAGGATTTGTTTTAAGTTTGGATGTGTTTGGAGCAATATTCTTGAATCTATGTTGTTTTTGTGCTTGAGGGTGAAATCTGTATTTTCTGGATGTTCTGTTTTGTTTGCTGTTTTTGTCTATGCTACAGTCAGAATCTTGATTTCGGTATAAAATATGAGTTTTAGATAATTTCTTCTATTTTCAAACCCCACTTATTTTTCTTGATTTTGATTTTGTATGACTGAGTTATGACTGTTTTAGTACAGAGGTGTCGCTCTTTTCCAGATTCTGTTTTTCGTTAATTTTGTTAACAAACTATTTTCAAGAACCATGCTATACAAGTTATTTTGATCCAATATTTTGGTCATTGTTTTTTTATTAAGTTAGGGATTACCCAGAATTTTGGTGAATTTTATTGATAAGTTTTATGTGGTGTTTCATGCTTGTTTCTAAAATCTATACATGCTGTATTTTGCTCGCTGTTCTGTAAAGAACTCTATTTTCACTATGATTCCTTTTACTGTATGAAAATTGTTTGTGAAATGTGAAAGTTAGTAAATTATATCTATTTTCATATCCCTTTTGGCGGAATTGGATTTTGTTTCACTGGTTGCGAGATATCTTAGTTTTCGTACAACAGTGTTGGGATTTCCAGATTCGCTAAACTATGTTTTCTTGATGGTTTCGTATTTTTGATGACTATTCTACTTTTACTGGAAAATTTTGAAACTCTATATTTTGATTCTGGACATATAGAGGATTACCCCAGATTTTTCGTAGAATTATTTAATGTATTTTCATGCTGTTTTCATGCTCTTGAATTCGTTTTCTTGATTTCTGGCTGAACCTAATTTCTGTATACAAGTCAGTTTTGAGCTGTGTTGTTGACGTGAACGGATAGAGTCGAAAGACTCCAGCCACAGCAAAAATATATTAATAACAAGTAAATAGTACAACAGAGGGTTTTACAAGCTGTAAAACAAGGAACAAAACATATACAGACTAAATGAACAAGCTAATGAATCTACAGAAGCTCGCTGCGACCCTCCCGAACGCAAATGAAGACGCAGGCGCGAACAGCAAACCCATCGAGAGGAACTCCAGGGATGCCAACTGCGCGTCGAAGGACCGCAAGAGCGATCAGAAGGGGGGACGATCCGAGCAGCCCCGAGCACAAGCAAAGCCCTCAACGCAAACCAGCAGCACAGCGCCCAGAGGACGAAAGCAAAAAATGGAAACGCCACCAATGGCGACAAGCAGGGAACCCAAAATCACCTCGCAACAAGAAATCCTACCGCAGGATAACAAAGAACAAAGAAGAAACAATAAACGTACACAGAGAGAAAAAATAATCCGACTGCTCCACATCAACAGAATCGATGAGGACAATTCCGAGCGCCAGCAGGGACCCAGCCCCCACCAAAACCGCAACAAACATGCACAAGAACACAAAACAAACAACAACCATAACACTATCACAGAGCTACCACCAGTGCAGTGGCATTACCGCACCACAGCGCAGAAAAGAGAGAACAAATAATAGAACAGAGAGATAATATGTCTAGAACCAACAGTAAGGATAACCACCAAAGAACAGGTACTACAAGGAAATCATAACAGCAGAGCGCATAAACAACAAAGAAAAGAAAGCAGATAGCAAGAGGTTTAAGGGGATTAAGCCGTCACCAAAAAAACCACCAAAAACCAGAGACGCTAGACCACCAGGGCTACAAAAAACAGCCAGCGACTAAGCAGCGATGCCCGGAAGGATCGGGCCACAGCCACCAGCCAATCAAAACAGCCTATAGGGTCCAGGGCGAAGAGAAAGAGCCCAAATTAACCATCCTGCGATAAAGAGAACATAAGAAGTTACAGCGAGGGATACAATATAAAAGCAAACAAGCAATAATAAGAAGAAAAGCCAGAAAAAGAGATAAAAAAGAAAACATTAAGAAGACAAAAGCGATAAAAGGCCATTAAAATGCATTAAGACTATGAAGAACCGAATAAGACTCATGTAAACGGGAGTTGTTAAAAAACTCTCGATCCTTGGCCGGAGCATTGGAGGACCAAAACTTAAAGAAAAATAGGAAATCGTCAATCAAGTGGACTATAGAGGAAGCTCGATGAGAAAAGAGTCTACGGTTCCTCTCCGACCAAACGAGCCAAATGATGACGTGAATCGAGAGCTGCCAACATTTGCGAAATCTAGGGGGAGGAGAAGGGACATTCCAAACAGCATCTAGGCTAAAAGGCAACGCAAGATTTTCCCACGTAAGAGAGACCAACTGCCAAAGAGGGGAGATGAAAGAGCATCTCACAAATAGATGGTCAATATCTTCAGAAAACTCTGAGCACAGGGGGCAGAGTTGCCCCCACGCGAGGTTCCGTTTGTTAAGGATATCGACCGTCAGCAATTTATTGTGGATTGCAAGCCAAGTATTAATTTTAACCTTAAGGGGAGCGCAAGAGTCCCAGACGAAAGAGGCGGAGGAGGAGGTTGTACCACGAAAATTAAGGAAGTTATAGAAAGATTTGACAGAAAAAATCCCAGAAGAATTCCATCGCCAGGTGATTCCATCATCAGGGTGCCACACGATGTGGGAGAGAGCTGATAAAAGCTCGCACAATTCCGAGATCAAGACCGAGGGAAGCTCAGTCTCGAAGGGGATAACCCAAATCCTATTGGAGTTGACAATATGGTAAGAATCGCACACAGATGCTTGAGGAAGAGAAGCAAGACGATAAAGATTGGGATAGGCGGAGGAAAGCTTAATGTTGCCAAACCAGAGATCGTTCCAAAAGAGAGTTCTAGAACCAGCAGAGCATCTATGGGAAATACCACACTGGAAAGCTGCCGCTGCTTTCCACACACCTTTCCAGAAAGGAGAGGCTAATCTGTGATCGGCGGAGGGGAAAGACAACCCAGGAGAGTTCGAAAGATAATGGCCTTTGATGCACTGGACCCACGGGAGGTGATCAAAGAGGTGGAACCTCCAAAGCCACTTACCAAGCAGGGCTAAATTTTGATGCCTGAGATTGAGGATACCCAGACCACCGCTAGCCTTAGAGGAGCAGGCCACGATCCAATTGCACAGATGCGACCCAATTTTGAAACTGGAGGATTCGGACCAGAAAAAGTTGCTTCTAATTTGATCTAATCTTTTGATGCCCCATGAAGGGAGAAAATAGAAAGACATCAGATATAGGGGAATGGCCGAAAGGACAGAGTTGACCAGGATCAATCTGCCCCCTCGAGAAAGACACTTTCCAATCCAGACATTGAGTCTGGCTTCTATTTTGTCAATGATGGGGAACCAATCCGATCTATGGAGCCTACCCCATCTGAGAGGAATTCCTAGATAGGTGATGGGGAAAGAGGCTATAGGACAATTAAAAAATAGGGAGACTTCTGCCTGACGGCTAGAATCACCACCAAGCCAAGTCACCGAAGACTTTTGGAAATTGATGGACAGACCAGAGGCCAGCTCAAAGCAGTAGAGAAGAAGTTTCAGGTTACGCAAGGAAGAGTGATCAGGTTTAATAAAAATGATGGTGTCGTCAGCGTACTGCAGATTAAGAATACCATCAAAGCCTTGAGTGCGGCCGAGTCCTTCAATGACATGAGCCTCACGAGCGTTACGCAAGAGCCTGCTGAATACATCAGCAACAAGGGAAAAGAGAAGAGAGGAGATAGGGTCTCCCTGACGGAGACCACATTTGACCTTAAACTTATGTCCTTCAGAGCCGTTGACAATGATGGAAGAGGTACCAGCCATAAGGCTGGATTTAATCCAAGAGATCCATTTAGAACCAAAGCCTCGATTAAGGAGAATATCGAAGAGAAAATCCCAACTCACATTATCATAAGCTTTTTGGAAATCCAATTTCAGGAGAATTCCCTCAGTTTTGGAATGATGGCAATAAGAAATAATCTCTTGAGCCGAAGCCACGCTATCGAGGATGAAACGGTCCTTGATAAAACCGGATTGGACCGGATCAATAAGGGGCGAAATAATCGAGCTGAGCCTCATGGCGAGGACTTTCATAATAATTTTGAAAGTGGTATTAATAAGGCTAATAGGCCTAAAGTCAGAGATCACATGAGCACCCACCTTCTTGGGGATAAGAACAATGTGAGCATAATTGATGCGATCAAAAGAAAAGGAACCGTTATGCAGGTCATTAAAGATGTTGAGTAGGTCAAGCTTAATCCATTCCCAAAACTTTTGAAAGAAAAAGGCCGGGAATCCATCCGGGCCCGGGGCAGAGTCACTTTTAAGCGCAAAAACCGCGGATTTGATCTCCTCCAGCGAAAAGGGATCCTCAAGGGAGGATAGATCAACCGAGGGAGGGCCATAAAGTTGGGCCCAATCCAGCGAGATGATACGCGACTTAGGGATCCCAATGAGATGTTTGTAGAAAGAGAGGAATGCTTGGTGAATGTCATGATCAGAGACAAGGTCAATACCTTGGTCATGAATCAAGGAAATGTGATTGTTACGCTGACGGAAGGAAGCAAAATTGTGAAAAAAGGCTGTGTTGCCATCGCCTTCCTTAAGCCATTTCACTTTGGCCCTCTGCGACCATTTGGCATGGTCTTGCAAGAGAATATTGGCGTAATCTCGCTTGCAGTCGAGACGCTCAATACGGGCAAAATCCGAAATGGGGCCATGTTCCTCTAAAACATCAATAGCTTCAATGGAAGAAAGGAGGAAGCTTTTAAGGAAATTGGTGTTGGATTGTCTGCCTCTATGCCAGATCTTACAACCATGCTTAATGGCATGAAGCTTGAGGAGCAACGAGGCGAGGCCAGACGATCCGGTAACAGCGCCAAGACATTCTTCCACCAGGTGGACGAAAACCTGGTCTTGCAACCAGAATTTTTCGAAACGAAACTGATGACGATGAGGGAAGCGAAAGTCTGAGTGCAGAGAGATGGGAACATGGTCAGAGGAAGGGTTGGGAAGGGCCTTAGCAAAAGAGGATTGGAACTGGGTCAACCAAGACGGGGAAACGAGGAAGCGATCAAGTTTGGCAAGAATCGGTGGAGACCTCTGGTTAGACCAGGTGAAGGATCTACCATTGATGGGAAGATCAATGAATTGCAAATCCCTGATACACTCGTTAAAAGAGATGGATTGAGAAAGGGAAAAGGCCGCGTTCGATCTTTCGGAAGCGAATCTGGTAACGTTGAAATCACCACAGCAAATACAGAGACCATTGGAGAACTGATGGAGAGACCTAAACTCGCTCCAAAACAAAGGCCTAAGATGGGAAGAGGACGGACCATAAACCGAAATAACCGTGATCACTTTGTTTGGGGCCTTCCAAAGGAGTTGGACAATGAGAAAAAAAGATAGACGGTGGGTGGACAAAAGAGAGAAAACCGACTCCTTATAACCGAAAAGGATACCACCTCTAGCGCCCGAGGCGTCAAGAGAGATCCAGTTGGAAATGGCGGATCCCCCAATAGAGCGGCAGAGACGGGGGGAGGGAGATTCGAATTTCGATTCTTGAATCGAGATCATGTCACATTTAGAAGAGACGATAAGGTCAAAGATCGCCCTTTGCTTAACAGGGCAGTGAAGGCCACGGATATTCCATGAGATACTAATCATTAGAAAGACGATGCTCATCGACTCTTAAACGTTCATTGACACGGAGAATGCGAAGAGGCTTGGAGTCCGACGGATTGATCTTAAAACCCATAGAGGAGGAAATATCCAAAATCTCTTGATCTAGAAGGGAATCAAATTGAGCTATGAATAAAGATCCTAGGCTCTCCGCCTGAGAAGCGGGGAGAGAGCTGGAATATAAGGTAGCACTTATGGGAGAGGAAAAGGCGGAAGAAAATTGCTTGGCCCTTAAGCGGGCACTACATCTAATGAACCGTGGCGAATGACCAGTAGATGCGGGGGAACCAGAAGATGGATTACCTTGCTTAAATATAGGCGAACCAAAAGAAGAAAGGTTCGGGTGAGTCGCAACCACAGGTAGTAAATCCTGGGCGCTCATCAACCCGACCTCAGGCAACACACTGTCAGCCGTGGCCATCCGCAGCTTCCGACCACTATCAAAAAGGTCTACGGATAGCCAAGCATTAACAGGGAATAAAAGAGGAAAGGGCCGCAGTGCCCTAACAGGCGATTGCAGCACTAAAGAAAACGAGTGTAGCAAACCGCTAGCACCAACATACAAATAACAACAATCTAAAGAAAAACTGAAAGTAAAACAGGAATCAAAAGGCGGGAGTGAGAGACATACCTGCTTAGAAGCTTTGGGGTTAACCAAATCCGCTTCATCTTCCAGAAGAAGGTCGTCTTTGTCAACCCATCCCTGATCTTTGGCAGACGAAGAGAGCTTAGACGCCTTAGAGAAAGGAGAGGGGACAGATTTGCTGGAAGCAGGGAAATGCGCAGCTTTCTGAAATAATTCCCAGTCCGAAGCGTAGGAAGGGTTAACCTCCCAAGCTGACCACCCGAGGGAAGAGGGAGCAGCTGAAAGGGCAGCAGGAGGGGTGACACCTTGGGACGGAATGGGGGAAGCTGTTGGAGTTGACGAAGGGAGAAGATTGTGCGGACGGGAGGGAGCCCCTCCCTTTGAGGAAGACGGAGATCCTCTCTCAGGGTTAATCCAGACCAAATTAGGCGCTTTGGAGGGTGAACTTTTAGGGGGAGCAGAGCTGGCGAAAGGTCTGCGGGAGAAAGGAACTTCATTCCTAAATGGTGGACGGCTAGGGATCTTACTACCCACAGCCTGAGCCTTAGAGGCCAACGAGGAGCCAGGGTGAAAACCTGCGGAGGGCTCAGGAGAAAAGACCGGTGGAGAAGACACCAATGAAGAGGCGGAATCATGGTATTGCACCGAAACAGAGAAAGAAGAGATGCCATCTTTAAGAATGAAAGCGGAGATGCGATCCTTAGCAATCGGACAGCGAAACAGAGCTTCAATTTGGAGGGAGTCAGAGGCTAGCCTCGCACAGGTCGTCAAGCTAATGATCTCCCCAATGCACCTGGAGAACTGGGCAATGAGCTTAAGCGAGTCGCAAAAAGGCGGCATCCCAACCAAGGAGACCTTGATAGGGTCAGAAGGCAACGCCGGGGGGGACGCATTAACAACGACCCATTTGCGGATGGAAAGAGAAATAGAACCAATCGCAAGCGCAGAGTTGGCACAGAGCTCATCCAAGACTTTGGGGGAGGGACATCTAATGATAGAGTCACCATTGGAGCAAGAATACATAACCCAATCCCAATCTTTGGTGTTGCAAGATTTACACAAGAACGCATTAAGAGTGTAGAAAGGTACCGACCCTCCATGGAACGAGATAGCTCCGTAAGCGCTGAAGAAGCGGAGCCTTTCAGTAAGCTCGGTGTCAGGGAGAAGGACTTGAGTGACCGCTGGCCGACTCAAGGCAGGGAAGGAAGAAGCAATAACGGGAGGCTCATCAACCGACTCTGGGGGAAGCTTAGAAGCGGAGGGGGGGTGGGAAGCAGAGGGGATCTCAAAGCCGCCTTCTTTTTTTTGGTTTTAGACTTATCAGAGGGCAAATCCGCCAATTTACATTGCAAAGCCGGGAAATCGAGAGCAGAGAGGACTTGATCGGCGATCGGAATCCCCACGGAGAGACCCAATAGTTTTTGAAGTGCAAAGCATCGTTGGCGAACATGGCCCTCTTTAAAGCAGAAGAGGCATTTCATTTTTGCAGAACAAGAGCTCTTCAGATGCCCACGCTGCAAACACCGAAAACAGTAGATGGAAGAGAGAAAACCAGAAGAATGTGAGGAGCGAGAAGATGAGGAGGTGGTAGTGGAGAGAGAGCGGGAAGTAATAGAAGAAGAAGTCTCTGGAGCGGGGAAAAGATGGGCCGGAGGGGGCCCATGCGCTCCAAAGAAAGGGGAACTAACCGAATTGCTGGGCTGTGGCCCAAACGAACCAGAAATTTTCTTTTTTTTTCTTTTTACTACTTCAACCCACGAGAATTCCATGAAGAAAACGGTAGTAAAAAGCAAAACAATGCCCCCAATAGTGCAAGCAGGCAAACGGAGACGAAGCTCACAAGGGATCTCCGGCAAACCAAGAGAAAAAAAACTCGGGGAAGGTGAAAATAAAAACCGGCTAAAGACACCGGAATCAGAAAAATCATCTAAATGCAGAGGACGAAAGAAGCAAACAAACCCACTGCCTGGGCAATAATCACTAAGAGAAATCACACAAGAAAGCGGAAAATACTGAACAAAAGGGTCAAGGGGCGCAAACCTGGCACTTACCTGCTCGGAGATCTGGCCCTCACGGCTGATGGAATTTGCGATCGGGTTACTTGAACGTGGAACGAGAGGCACTGGGGAGGGGACCTCCCGAAGCTGCGACCAAAGCCTTGAGAGAGGAGGAAAACAGACGGGGCTAGAGAGCCACCGGAAGGCGAAACCCTAGAAGATGGCGAGCCACACACCCCGGGGAGCAGGGGACGACGGGAATCGCGGGAGCGGTGAATGGCGAAAGCGGACGGAGGGACTTCGACTCGAGAGGGGAGAGGGGGAGATCTGAGAAGAAAAAGATATGGGTTTGTAGATCTAGAGGAGAGAAAGCAAATTAAAGAAGAGGGAAAGGGGAAAAAAAACGAAGGATCGAGTGGATCTGGGGGAAATAATCGAGGGAGAGAAATAGGGAGAGCCAACTTGAAAAGAAACTTTATTAAAGATCGTTTTGAGCTGTGTTGTTGTGAACTAGTATATGACTTAATTATACTCGTTGGATTCGTGTGGATGTCTATTTTCCAGATCCTTCGACGGATCCAGATTTACTTGTTTGTAACTCTTGGAATCACTATTTTTCTACAGCGTGGTTTTGCTGTCCTGAACTTGAGATGTGCTAATTTTGTTCCTTTATGAGATAACTTGCACTTGTACATGTTTCGTTTACCACTTGCACTGGTCACATGATCATGCCATGCTATTCTTGATATATGTTGTACATATACATGCTTGTTGGATATTAATGATAAAATTAACCAAGCCGGGGTTTAAGGGACAGATCTAATAGTGGATAATTCAGAAATGTGTACTCGGAAGGGGATCCACTGATCCTACGTGATACTTGACATGATTACTAGATACTTGCACACAAGACACGATACTTGCCACTTGTACTACTTTACATGTAATTACATGATACATAATACATGATACATGGAGCTTGGAGCTCAATTACTTGCTTGTCCCCGAGTATACTACCCTCTATGATCCACTATGAAATCTAAAGCGAAACTGTTGTGTTTTAGCAACCATGTAAGGTGGGCTGCATGAAGTGCTACCTAAATAGTAAACCACTACAAGACTTGATACATGCTACTAAACATGAGACTTGAACATGATACGTGAACATGATACATGCTTATTTGATACTTGACTACATGATACATGAGACTTACATCATGAAACTTGAAACTTGATACTTGATATATGATTACATGACACTTGACACTTGATACATATTTATAAGATACTTGTTTACTTGACACTTGATCTATGCCATGTACACTTGATCACATTTACCATGCTAGTTGTTTAACTTGACATCATACTTATACCATGTGCTAGTTAGTTTTTCCATGTGCTTGTATCCTACATTATAAGTGACCCGTGACTTGCAATTGACGGGTACTTGTGTTTTCTCTTTTCCTCTTTCCTGCATTCGATAAATTGCAGATTATGGAGAACAGGTTCCAGATGGTATCGAAGACTTGAAGTATTAGTGTTGCTTTTCCTTATTATTATTTCTTGTATCGTGCTTGAACAATAATTGTATATTCGTGAGACTTGGATTATTCTTGTATTTTTGAGACTTAGATTATTCTTGTATTTTTGAGACTTGGATATTTCTTGTATTTTGGACGATGTGACCCAAGACTTGTGTTTTATTCGGATCATGACTATTTGAGATTTATGTATTTGGTTTCAAGTATTCTTAATGGTATTTTGACTCATTATGTGCATGTGGTTGATTAAATCGCTTCCGACTCTGAATATTTCTTGTGCATGTTGTTATGATTTTCTTGAACAGCTTATGGATGATGAAAATCATTCGCTGGGCTTTTGTTATGTATCTGTATTTCGTATTCTTTTGGGAAGCGGGGCGTGACAACTAGTCGGGTGGTTGTACTCGTCTGTCAAGGGGACACGTGCGGCGTCGTCTCGCCAGATAAGGGAGACGGGTGGCGTAGTCTCGTCTTTTGATTCCTTAGGTCTAGTGATAAGAACGGGAGGTGTCCTGTAGGAATGGAGAAGGACCATGACTGGCCTAACCGGGAATGGAAAAGGACCATTGTCCAATTGTAGGGGAATAAAGGAGGACCATTGTCCTGTCGGAGTGGAGAATGACCATGACCGACCTGACCAGAAATGGAGAAGGACCATTGTCTGATTGCAGTAGCGGGGATAGACCACGCCAATTACAGAATCTATAAGTTACTAGATGAATGTCAGGAACGGGAAAGAGTACAAGTGTCACGCCCCGCTTTCCAAAATACGGGAATACGAGCACGTGACTGAGGCCCAGCGAATGATGCAAATACACCATTCATAAGTTGTACAGGTAACTCAACAACTGAACAATAACAACCACGCAAGCATGTATATTCACTGACAGGATAATAATAAACTATGAAACAGTTCATAACCAACAACTGGAAAGAAACATAGTTACGGGTCAAACATGCTCGGAATAGAATAAAGAGTAGCTTGAATAAAATATGAACTAAAGTAATATGATAATTGACAAGACTAAAACACTTGCTCAGCAACACCTTCGGGTAACTCTCCTTCCAGGCCAGCAAGTACATTATCATAAAAGAAGAAATAAGAAGATGCTCGTTAATGCAAGTCACGGGCCGCAAGTAGTACAAGCTAATGGGACAAGTACAAAAATGAAATAAGAAGCAGGAAAAAGAGTAAGGAATCAAGAATCATGTAATAGGTGAAATACAATATGTAAACCGGATTATGAACAAGACATCATGGAACAAGTGGCATGTAAACAAGTAAGCAAGTCAATAGGAACATGTAACATGTAATTGGATTATGCAAGTGCACGTGTTATTCTCAAGTCTTTTATTAGCCTAACTAGTTCAGCAATCATGCCTTCCATACCACATATTTGATACATGCAATCAAGTGAACGTTTAGACTTAGTGGTGGATTCTATAGGTCACGTACTCGGAAAAATATGTAAATTCTATCTTGTATCGAGATACGTGCAATGTGGAACATATAGAGTGTGAACTTGTAATATGGACATGTAAACCTGTAATTTGCAAACTTGCAACTTGCATCGGGAAATCACGAGCTTCCGTTCGAGTACGTTCTTCTATATTGTCCACTACTAAATCTTTCCCTCTTATACCCCGGTCTGTTACTTTTATTACAATCAAACATGATCATGATGCAACGAGAATGATATCAAGATATGGTCAGGGAATATCAAGGAATTATGCATGGAACATGTTCTAACTCATAAGATGCAAAAACACACAGTTTTAATGTCATTTACTGGGTCGAATTTCTATTATGTGTCTGGGTCAGTAGCATTTTAGGGTTTATAAAACAATGTTGTAACTACGATGTGATCAATGGCATATGCGAAATTTAATAAAAAATAAAAAGATATCAAAACAGCATTCAAACTACTATCACTGGTAAAATAATCATGCACATAATCATGTATAATCCTAAGAGTACATATGTGTGTATCAATCGTGTTCATGTAATGCATATGGCAACAAAGTATTCGTGGTCATGTAGGAATACGGGTTCGACAGATTATGTATATCAACAGAATTCAATTCGATCAATGAATACGAAATTAGAATTTATAATGGATAGACAATGAATTTACTTGCAGTATTTTTCAAAGGAAGCTTGTACGAGAACAAATGAATTGTACAAGAGGATACTTACCTTATTAGACAGTTCCGATGTGAACAAGAGAATAACGGGATCAGAATCCCGGATAATGAAGCACAAACACGAGAATACGCAAGCACGTGCGCTCTATATGCAAACAGCAACAGTGAACACAGCACACCGGATCAACCCAACTCCAAACAGCAAAACACCAAAGCTCAGATCGGATCCCCTTCACAACACCAAACACCAATTCACGATCCCTTACTCCATAACACAGCATACACCGAAACAACCACTGCAGCTTCTTCTTCCCCAAAGCGACAGAGAGAAGGAGAGATGGCGGGAGAGAGCGGCAACTGCGGTGACGGGGACTGGGGACGCTGGCAGCAAGGCGAGGATGGGTGATCGCTGGCGTCAAGCGATGGAGAGGTGTTGGGTTTCGACGGTGACTTAGCGGCCGGGGAGATGGAGAAGATGAAGATGGGTAGGTCGCTCTCTATTTTTGTTGGGGAAACAGAGGAGAAAGAGAAGGGGAGTGGGAGAGAGAGAGAACAAAAAGTTGGGTTTATATATAAAGAATAATATAGTATTAATAGTGGGTAGTTGGAGATAGTGGGGGTTGTAGTTAGGGGAACGTGCAAAGTGGGGGAACATGAAGAGATTTGTGTACGGGTAAGTATATAGGATTGATTCTGTACAAAAACATATGGGTACTGGGTTTAGATTTGGGCTTGGTTTATGGGCTAAAAACATTTTAATAAATTAGTTATAGGATTGGGCTAAACTTTGGGCCCAGGTTAGATCAAAATACAAAATTGGGCTTATAATAAATAGTTAAACAATTGGGCTTCAAATTAAATATTTAAACAATTGAATAATTGAATATTGGGCTTCATAAAAGTAGTTTTAATAATAATATTAATATTAAACTGGGCCTAGGCTTCAAGCAATAACTAAATGAAAATGATATATATATATATATATATATATATATATATATATATATATATATATATATATATATATATATATATATATATAATTATAGAATGTAACAAGTAATCGAATAAATAAATTGGTTTAAATAATTAAACAAAAATAAAAGATTCAACATTTGGGTATCATATCTAAAATCATAGAATAAAATACAATTTAGATTGAAAATCAATAATTATTTGAGAAGAATTAGTTACAAGATACAAAGAATTTGAAATACAGAAAAATACATGAAAAATATGTATTAACGAGAACAGGGGTTACAACAAGAGTAGGATGCATAGCGAGGGACTGAACGCTGTAATTTGGCGACATCGAACTCTTTGGGAAGTATGTAGTATGTGCAATAGAGTAAGTGCATTGTGTGCATTTGGAAATGAGCATTAGACTTTAGGGCATGACATACACTGACACTTGTGATTTGACTCCACTTTTTTTCTTTGCATCAAATATTGATTGTTGAGTTTGGACAGTCGCTGGTTTTATCAGCATTGCGTCAGTTGCATTCAACTGACATGCCCACGGCCTATTTAGTTGCAGGATTGCTGATCATTGAAGCAGGAGACTCGAGTTGCGTGGAACTTCCAAGTGGAGATTATAATTTTTATAGTGAATTTGATTAATGTAATTTATGATGTAAAAATTAATGTAGGATTGCATTGTACAATGTAACTTTCAAAGATGAAATAAAAGCTTTTAAATTTCCTATATTTTCTGTGTTGTGAGACTATTTGAAGCAAAAATTCTGTCTTGTGTCTCGAGTTTTCGGTATTGGGAATTTGGGGCGTTACACAGGAGTCTCAAGGATCTTCTTAGAGAAGGGGGTCTGACTGGGATGGTATCTTCTTTCATGTATTCCGTCTTCCTTCTTCAGCAGTGCTATACGATCTTCCTTCTTTCGGGGGCATTGGAGGACGACGCCCTCTTGCTGATCAAATCTAGTGGACCCATGGGACTCCTCGCGCTGTAGAGGGGTAGAGTGGTGAGGACTAGTTCATCGGATCTTGAGAGGAATTATGTCAATGGCCTGAAGAATTTCATCTTTGGACTATGGAGTTCTGCTCTAATGACAGGTACTTCTTCAGCCCTCCATCGTCTAGGTGTTGTTCTTCTGGGGAGAAGGATTTCTTTTGCACCCCCTAGGAGAGGGGGATCTTCTGGATCGTGGCCTTCAAGGAGAAAGACTTCTCCTACTTCCCTGTTGTTCGGGATGGGGGGCTTCTTCGCGAGTTCTCCTCTCATTGAGGTGGGCTCCGATGTCAGACCCCTGTTGGCAGCTGATGATGACCTGGCAAAGATCAGGTTGTGTTTGAGTTAGCATGGAAAGAGTTGAGGTATAGACTAAACCTCTGGTTTCAACAATGTGTCTTGTGGGTGGTTCGGGACGATTTCGGCGGGAGTCCCCCGGTGCAGCTCCTCAAGACGAAGGCTGAACCTGCCGAAGGAGAGGTTCTTCTTGCTGAGGTTGCACTTTTTGAAAGGCGGGAGGAAGTTCCTCAAGAGGAGGAGGTGGAGGAAGAGGGTTGGCTCCTCGGTTTGAGGCCGCCGCATTCCCTTTCCCGTTAAGAGGCGTGACTGAAAGTAGTTTTATATCGACGAATTCTGGTTAGAATTTCTTCATTGTTCCCACAGACGGCGTCAAACCGTTGCTTCTTTTTTCGATGTGGAAGCAAAAAGATGATGTGGATTTTTTAAGGAACGATCAAGAACTGACCTGTTGACTTTCAATGGTGTTAACTACCTTTGATTGTCGTTGACTTCTCGACCTGACTCGTTTGTGCCATTGGAATTGAGTCGTGTGGTGACGATCGCCTTCGTTGACCTGCAAAAAGTGTGAAACACTAGGACTAATCCCAGTGACACACCCACCGACGCTCAAGTCAGAAATCAAGAAAATTATGATGGAGCTTTTTGTGGAGAAAATATTGATTACATGTTTCTAGGGGAGGTAGGGAGTATTTATAGTCACTTTGGTCAGTTTCAAGATAATAATTTATCTTTACTTTCCGATGTTTTTGGATTGAATCAGTTATTATTTCTTCTTGAAGAGATAAAAGTAGTTGAGGGGATTGAGTTTAAACTCTCCTCAGGATAAGAGATATGTTTTTAGACCATCTCTTATGGATAAATATGAATTAAATCATATTCAAATAATATAGATCCATTCCTATTGGGCTGTTAGGACAGCCCAGTTTGTCAGACCTATTTTAGGTTGTTGGGTTTGAAAGAGACCCAATTTCCGTGTACGGACCCATTTTTAATGGCATTACCAATTTATCCCTGAGAGCTTTAAGATTCGTGCCAGATTTGAATGGTCCTGATTTGGTTCTATGTTTACCCATATCACAAGTCTTCCACTCCCGAAGATTGAGTTTCACAGCCTTTGATGAGTAGTTCGCCTATTTTTAAGGGTTTACGGAACTTACCAAAGTTCTCGGGGATGTTTGAATCTCGCTCAAGGTGTAACTGTGTTATTCTGACTTTGTAAAATACCCAAAATTTTCTTTTTAGAATTTTCTGGATTCTTTGTGATTTTTCCGAAATTTTCCAATTTTTTTTCAATTTCCGAATTTAATAATTAACTTTTGAAAATTTTAATAATTATTGTTCCAGATTTTATAAATATTTTTCCAAATTAATAATTATTTATAGAATTTCTTAATTAAATTTTTACTATTTCTAATTATTTTTTCAAAATTTTTAAATAGTTAATTCGATTTTATAATTAAATAATGGAATTAATTAAATACCTGATGATGTGGCGAGATCTGGAGTGTTGATCGTGACGTGGCACGAAAATCATGGATATTGAAAAGCAGAAAAGATGCATTGATCATTGACCGTTGGCCGGTCAATGGCATTTTGCGCTCATTTCGATCAGAGGCAGGATTGTTCGACACGCGCCACTGATCGTTTGTGATGCTTCGGCTGATCGACACGTGGTCATTGATTGTTGGCTAGTCAACGGCATTTTGCGCTCATTTCGATCGGGGGTAGGTTTGTTAAGCGCACGCCACCGAATCGTTTGTGATGCTTTGGCTGATCGACATGTGGTTGTTGACCATTGACCGGTCAACTGTTTCACTTCAATTTTCGATCGGGGAACATTTGTTCGGCTCATGGTTCCAGCTACTTTGATGGTTCGACTGCGCGACACGTGTCATGTTGACCGTTGGCTGTTGATCGGTTAACGGTTTTTCCACTTTTTCTACGGGGAACACGTTTGTTCGGCGCATGGCTCCGAGCTACTTTGATGCTTTAGCTGCGCAACACGTGTCCCGTTGACGGGTCAATGGTTTTCCTTCATTTTTCAATTGGGGACACGTTTGTTGGGTGCTTGGTTCCGAACTACTTTGATGCTTCGACTGCGCAACACGTGTCCCGTTGACCGATCAACGGTTTTTCCTCATTTTCCGATCGGGAACAGTTTGTTCGGCGCATGGCTCCAAGCTACTTTGATGCTTTGGTTGCGCGACACATGTCCCGTTGATCTTTGACCAGTCAACGGATTTTCTTTCATTTTTCGATAGAGGACATTCGGTGCATGATTCCGAGCTGCTTTGATGCTTCGGCTATGAGACACGTGTCCTCTGTGACTGTTGACTCGTCAACAGGTTTTTTCGCTTGGTCTTCCCTACAGTTAGACTCCCTTGGCATTTGGGCTTCGCCATCAGTTGGGGATCCATTAGCGTCGGGAGCCCAACTGTCGCTTCCCTCTTTATATAAAACCCTCACCTCCTCTCCACTCCTTCCGCATTCTTTCATTTTCTCATCCTCAATTTTTTTTTCTTCCCAGTGAGGTTGTCAGGCACTTCAACGTTATTTTCTTAGCGATCTTTCTGACCGTAGTAGTCACTTCGAAGGTATATATATATATATATATATATATATATATATATATATATATATATATATATATATATATATATATATATATATATGTCAAGATGTCTAGGGTTTCTTCGGAAGACAAGACCTCCCCTTCTACCCATGTTGAAGATCAACCATCAGCTCTGCCTTCTAAAGCAGACAAGGAGAAGAGAGTAGCGGATTCGGTTGTTGTTGAGACGATTGTAGAGAGACTGAGAGAGGTGGGGGAGTTTGGTAGGCTTCCTAGCCCGTTGCCGCGTCTCGGCAGCATTCAAGATTACTCTGCCGATCTACTGGGGTGAGTCGAGCATGGGATGGCGCCACTATATGAGGGTAATGAGCCTCGTGAGCACTCGGAGGTGGACGACATATCTTCAATGCTTATGGAGGAGGACTTGAGCAGTACACGGGAGTGTTTTATGATCCTAAGGGTGTTCGATCTTGTGTTGCCAGGCCCCGGTGTTAGAGCTTGTTCGTTATTTTCTGTCAGTAGGTTCTTGTGTATGATGCACGTAACTCTCATAACCGCGAGATTGGCCATCGCCATTCCAAGCATCAAGTGATGGAGTTGGGGTTGGCTTGTTCACGGGAGAGGCTTTTTAAGGCAGAGATGGAACTTGGCCACTTTAGAAGTGTTGACACGAAGGGATACCGAAGCGAGGCGTAATGATGAGATCCTCCAAAAGGTACCCCTGGTTGGTGTGGAGGATCATTCTTCAGGAGAAGCAACCGCTGGAAAGTCTTCGAAGCTTAAAGTCCTTCGACACTCTCTGCTTGGGCTACCACTGAAAAAGGCGAGCTGAAGAACATGGTGCATGAGAGAAGCTTAGAAGTGGCCCATTTGAGAAGAACTATTCTTGATTTTTTGGACTTGACCGAGTGGTTTGGTGTATGCTAGTGTGCCTCGTTTGAAATTTAAGGTAAATGATGATTCTCTCAAAGAGAGGTTCGTTGAATAAAAGGTAGAGATTCATCGGTTAAAGCGACTTCTCGAGGGATGCAATATTAGGAACACTTCTTGCTCTCGTGAAGAGCACACTCAGGGGAGATCATTTCACGAACTTCTTTACGTTTTCCTGAGGTTCCTCAGAATCCGGGAGATGCCCAAAGTGAGGTGGCCGGTCCGTCTAGCTGGCGTCTAGCGAGGCTTCGGTTGGAGGGGCGGCACGAGCAGTAGGCCCTAAAGGTATGACACGATCCGTGGGTTTGGACATCACTTCAGATTGCTCGAGGGAACGAAATAGTGCTCGGGTGCCTGTTGGAAACTGTAGACCGCATGTGTCCCTTAAGAGGAACATCCCTTTGCCACAAAGGCGTAAATATGGTGCTAAGTGAAACTTTATAATTTTGTAGAGACTTTGTCTTCAATAAAACCTGTAATTGGATTCTTCTTGTGAAATAAAATTTTCCTAAGTGTTTGAGCCATGTCTCCTTGAGTAACGTTTCTTTAAACTTGTGGTTGTTTTTGGAGCACTCGAACGGAAAGCCACGCTCTGCACACTTGCTTAGAGACGAGTGGATGTAGTGACTTTATGAACCGTGAGTGGACTCCGAACAATGGTGACAACGAGTTTTGGGAGCACTCGAATGGCGAGCCGAACCCCGCACACTTGCTCGAGAGCATGTGGCTAGAGTGGCTCTATGAACCATGAATGGACTCCACACTGGTCCGAGGTTATTTAAGAGCACTCAAATGGTGAGCCTAACTCTACACACTTGCTCGAGAGCAAGTTGCTAAAATGGCACTATGAACCGTAAGTGGACTCCGAACATTGGTGACGACAAGTTTTGAGAGCACTCGAATGGCGAGCCAAACTCTGCACACTTGCTCGGGAGCATGTAGCTAGAGCGGCTCTATGAGCCATGAATGAACTCTGCACCTGTCCGGGGTTTTTTCAGGAGCGCTCGAACGGTGAGCCAAACTCCCACACATGCTCGGGAGCAAGTGGCTAATGTGGCCATATGAACTGTAATACCCTGATTTTCATTTATGAAAAATATTATTTTGCAATATTATTTTTTGTACGTATTTTGCACGTGCAATTTTGCAATATAAAATCTTAAAATTATTTTCATTACAAATAAGTGTGTGTGTGTATATATATATATATACTAGGTTTGCCCGTTAACACGTGCCTACGGCACTTCTTCGAAACGGTACACCTTCTTTGATTATATAAAATAGTTTTGAAGTTCCAACAAATTAATTGAAGTAGCAAACATATTATATGAGAAACTTTTGGGGGTCCAGCAAAAAACATATTATATGATTATTATTTTTTTGAATTATTTTTAAAGTTTTTTAATTTTTGATTTTTTTTTTAATTTTTTTTAAAAAAAATTTAAAATTTTTGTTTTCTTAATTTGTTTAATAGAAGAGGGAAGGGGAGAGAGAGAGGGAAAAAAGAAAATATTTAAGTAAATATAGGAGTTGTTTTGGGTGGGAGGTTTGAATTTGAGTTTTGGGGGGAAAAATATGTTTTGTGAGGTTAGATCAGGACCTTTGATTTTTTGGGAATTGAAGGATAGCCACTTGATAGCTTTCTTTGTGTTTTATTATATAGATATATATGTCTCCACCATTTGTTTTTATTAAAGCCTATTTTTTTTTAATAAACATAAGTTCTCTTATAGCCCAATTTAATTTATTTGTTTTTGTAAACTAATTTGGCCCATTAAATAAAAGCCCATGAGTTATTTCTCTTTTAATTACAACTTGTAATGTAGACTATTTTAATAGATTATTTTTATAAAAAATAAAATGTACAACTTTTAAAATGGGGGACTATTGAATGCACGTGCATTGCATGTACACATGTTTGTGCACTTCATTTTGGCCGGTTTTGAATAGGAGGGAAAGGAAAAGAGAAGTGGAGTTGTGGGAGGTAGTTGTTTGGATCATGGTTGGTTACTAAACTTCCCCTTAAATCCTAGCCTTTGGTCCTTAACCCCTAGATTAATCCTAGCCCTTTATTTGTCCCAAAATTTAGTATAAATACCCCCCCCCCCCCCCCCCGAGCCTAGTTATTCTTGCACTCTTCATTCTCCAAAAACCTATAGTAGAAAAATACAATTGTTAGTAGTGAGTTATTAGTAGGAAGTGAGAGTAAAAGATTGAGAGAGAGGGTTGTGTGTGTGCTTGCATCAAGGAGGCCGGCTATAGAGCTCTCGGGTTGCACTATTGGGGAGGCTCGGGTTGCTTATCAAGGAGGAGGAGGAGCATTCGTTTGGCAAGTTCGAGAAGGACTCTTTCGTTTAGGAGGTGTTGTAAAATCTTTTCTCTCCAAATAAGGTGGGCTGTTTTTCTATATTTCTAACTAGATACCATGTTAGGGTGGATTGAGATGATAATGCATGAAAGAAACTAATAAGAGTACACTTAATTGGAAAAAGGACTTGTTAGTTGATTAAATTGATACTTGATAGATTGCATGTTATCTTGTTATAAATCTTAAGTTGTATGTGAATTGTTTTGTAGCTATGAAATGTATGAATTAGAATTGTTGTTAACATCAAAAATAAGTACAAAATGCTAGTAGATGAAATTGTTGCTTTATGTGCTTAGATGGACTTTCATGATAGGAGTTAGAATGAGTGATTAAGATATGTTTTTGGGATTATAAAAGAAGGATAAACAGGGAATTAATGTAGGAAATATTAATACTAAGTTGTGTGAGAAATGTCAAAATGATATATGGAAATAGTAGTATGCAATCTCAATTAATTGTATGAAGATATGTGTTTAATTACTGGAAAAATTATTTTTAACTTACTGGAGTGTTAAATTATGTTTAAATAGACATTCTGGATATTTACAGGAATTTTAGTAAAAGCAAAACTAAAATAAGAGCTTTTGAACATTGAAATGTTCTAATGAACAGTGAGTTCAATCAAGTAAAATGCGAGTTGTAGTTATGACAACTTGAGCCTATAGCTCAAGTGGTCGGCGAGCTCTTTAGCGCTATAGTAGTGTGGGTGTGTGTGGGTCGAGGTCGCTGGTTCGATACTTGAGACCACCATTCTTTTATGTGCGTTTAAAATTTAATCAGTTTTCGGACAGAGAGTATATAACTCTCCATCTTCTCTTTATATCGATGAGCGCAAGTAGCCAGATGGCTAGCGCGTGCGGCTGTGTTCTCTTGGGTCGTGGGTTCGATTCTGGGGATGGCCAGAATATATTTTTTGACGAAAAATGGTTTTTTGGGGATTTTCTTGATGTGTAAAAATTCCAAAAAAAATATTATTATTATTCTAAAATCATGTGTGACTTATGAAAATTTATTGGGAGTTATTAGTATGAAATAAAGTGCATTTTTGAAAGTAAAAGTGTAATTGGAACTATAGTTTTTTTTACACTCGTATAAATGTGTTTTTCACGATGGAATTGAGATAAGTGTTAGAAAAGGAAAATTGAAAGAAAGGAAGTATAAATGTGAAGTTTTATATGAGTTATTAGTGTGACAATAGTGAGTTTGTGAATATTCATCTTGACTAGATATTTTGTGATATGATTTTAATGTGGAAATACATGTTAGTTATGAAATGCATGATGGATAATTGAACTCCATGTATATTTATTGACTCATGAAAAGATTGGAAATCATGTGATTGAAAAAGGAAAATGTTCTTGAGTTTGACAACTCAGATATGTGAATTTGTGAATTGAAATTGAAAATTAGGGTGTAGCCAAAACTCACACCGGCAAGTGAAAAATGATGAGATATGATTATTAAAATTGAAAAGACCAAGTTTGGGTCATTGTGAAATAAAAGAAATAAGTTCGGTATTAGTGAGAGAGCTAACTCTAAGAGATTGATTTTGTTCATGACTTCATTAAATTAAGAATTAGTACATAGTGAAGAGGTGATGAAAGTGAGAGAAAAACATAAGTATGAGGGCCTCGAGTCTACGATGTGGGTGTGATTCACAGTTTGTCTTCACGATGCATCGTGACATGACATGGGCACTACTCCGGAATTATTGGGATCTTGGCGACGCTTGTGGGGTGTTTGGTGACTGCGAGAGGATCGTATGCCATGAAGGAGGCTGAATTGTTTATAGATAGTCTTCACGATGCGTCGTGACATGATGTGGGATTTCCCTCCAGTTTTTCTGTACATGAGCTCGTACTCATAGGACATCTAGGATACTTACCGTAGTTACAGTAGTAGATTGAATCATGACGAGGGATTGAATCCTACAAGATGAAGAACGATTAAGAGGCTTGCCCTCGGATCTATGTAGTATGGGATGCATAGAATCCGAACAAGTGCACATTAGTGTCATGTAATATAAATAATTGCATTAAGGACTAAGTGCACAATCACAACACGACATCAATAGGGTATTCCCCTTAGTTTGATATGTGAACAAGTTTGTGTTTGTTAAATATGGAAAATCAATTATACTGTTTCCGGCATAGAGAGGATGGTCGTATATAATATTCGTCGGTTGAATAAACTGACGTACCCACAGTTTTGTATGCAGGGTAAATGACATGATAAAGAATTAAAAGAGAACTGATGCTTAGAGATTATTCAAATATTGCTGTACTTGTATATAAATGTTGTAAATTTGCTTCTGCTGTAAAATGTAAAGTGTAAATATTTCTTGTAACTCTGATGTAAAGTGAAAAGTTTTAAATTCCTTGTAAAATTGTACGAAAGAAATGTAAAGATCCTGTGGAATCTCGAATTCAGTTGTATTTTAGAATTCGGGTTGTTACATGAACCATGAGTGGACTCCGAACAATGGCGATGACAAGTTTCGGTAGCACTCAAATGGCGAGCCAAACCCTGTACACTTGCTCGGGAGCATGTCGCTAGAGTGGCTCTATGAACCATGAATGGATTTCACACTTTTCTGGAGGTATTTCATGAGCACTCGAATGGTGAGCCTAACTCCGCACACTTGCTCGGGAGCAAGTAGCTAAAGTGGCCCTATGAACCGTGAGAGGACTCCAAACAATGGTGATGACGAGTTTCAGGAGCACTCGAATGACGAGCCGAACCCCGCACACTTTCTCGTGAGCATGTGGCTAGATCGGCTCTATGAACCATGAATGGACTCCGAACCTGTCTGGGGTTATTTCAGGAGCACTCGAACGGCAAGCCGAACTCTGCATACTTGCTCTGGAGTAAATGGCTAAAGCGGCCATACAAACTTTGAGTGGACTCCAAGTAAGATGACGACGAGTTTAGGGAGCACTCGAATGACGAGCCGAACCCTGCACACTTGCTCTGGAGCAAGTAGCTAGCGCAGTTCTATGAACCATGAATGGACTCCGCACTTGTCCAGGGTTGATCACATATACGATGAGATATACCACACACCTGCATGGGGCAAGTGTGCCAGTGCGACTCTATGGATTATGAATGGATCCCGCACTTGTCCGTTGGAGTGCTTAGTGAAAGGATGGTGTTGCTCAAGGGCGCACCATATGTCTAACTCATTGCTTTTCTTAAGTTGAATTGTTTAAGGAAATTGTAAAAGAAAAGACTAATTTTATTGAAAAATTCAAACTACACGGCTGCTTCATGGCAAGCATTTATTACATGTTCTGATAGTTATAATCATCTGTCTTCATTACATATTTGATGCTAACTACTGGGCGAGAGCGTTAAGCACTCTCTTTGTATTTCATGAGATGCTCGGCTTTCCAAGTCCTTGATATCTTCTTCCCCCCAAGTCTTCAAGCCGGTAAACTCCTGGGCAGACAACTTATGAGACTTTCTACGGTCCTTCTTGGTTAAGGGCGAGCTTTCCCTTCTTTCGAAGGATCGATATCTCGAGCTTTCTGTAACACCCCAGAAAAATAATAAAATAAACTTTCGCATTTTGCACGTTCAATGCACATGAGAATTTTATATTTATGTTTCTAAAAAAAATTCTAAGATATAATATGCATTTTTCCTCTCATTTTAAATCACTACACTTTGTATTATATTTTTATAAACTCATGAGCCTAAAAACATTTTTTTGAACCCACAAGAGAAATCAATTATTTTTATGAGAGCCCATTCAAATTTCTAGTTTCAAAAAATTAATAAAAGAAAGAAAATTAGAGTGGTGTGCACAAGTACGTGCACGTGCACATGTGCACTGTGCACACAAGAGGATGGCATTGAGAACATTGGGTTTTTGACTTGGTTATTAGAAGTGGGGGTAGTGGGGAGAGAGAGAGTAGGGTGGTTTTTATAACTACCTAATTATTTTATAATAAAACCCTAAGGCCTAGTTCATTTTCCTATAATCTAAATCAGGAAAGAAAAAAATCAAGTAAACAGAGAGAGAGAGAGAGAGAGAGAGAGAGAGAGAGAGTCAGAGCGTTCGAGTTGGCTTATGTGCTTGGCATTTGAGATTTTTGGAGGAAATTGTGTGCTTACCTTTTGAAGGGAAATTGCTTTTAGAAGTGGGTGTTTCAAACAACTTTCTAAATTATATTCTAAATGCATGCTTAGGTAATTTATAGTACAATTGTAGATGAAATTTTGTTTAGTTTATGCTCAATTCTTGATATGATGCATGTGGTAGAGAACTCTACAATTTTAAATAACTGTTGAATGAAATGCATGATTAACTTTAAATTCATAATGTGTGTGAGATTAGAAAATTCAAGTTGCATATTATCGAATGAATGTCATGAGCACTTTAAAATTTTTATTGTATAAATAGAGTTTTTGTGAAGGAAATTAATTGATATTTAATTGGGAGAAAATTCCCTATCTTTTTAATTGATATTGAAAGAAATCCATAAATGTGATGTGAGATAATATTTTTAATATGATGTTTGAGACATTTTTAACTTGTTAGAAATTTTAAATTTTGTAGAATTGCTTGACATACGAATAATCAGTAGTTTTTAGTTGTTAGACTCTCTGAATTGTGTAGAATGAATACATTAAATTGATGTGAGGAGTCGTAAAAGTTGAATGTATATTTATTTAAAATAGTGAATTAAATAGAAACTAATTATTTAAGAAATTTAACCATATAGTTGTTGTGGATCTAAGTGTTGGCTCAGTGGGTAGGCGCTTTAGCGCCAAGGTGGGGGTACGGGTTCGAGCTAGGGGGCTGGCACTTTTGAAAAAAAATTATTGTTTTTTGAAATGGAAATATATATATGTATATATATAGTTATACATTTGGGATTATTTAAAGTCAAGGTTATGTTATTTGCAATTGGAGTTCAAGTATAAAATAAAAGTAATTCAAAATATAGAAAGCTATTCTTTTCGAAATATAAAGGCAAAATATTGATTTGGAAAATCGAAAATTTTGTGTCGATTTTTAAAGAGAGTTTTGAGATTTATATTAAACGCTATAAATTAAAGAAAAGAATTGTTTTGACTATGTTACAGATTATTTGTTTGGAAACGATTAAATTTTGAAGAAAAGAGTTTTGAAGAAATTTTAAAAGTGACTAGTTATGTTACTAATTAAAATTGGTCAATGAGAAATTTGGATTTGGAAGTTATGGTTGAGTGAACTCTGAGAAGTTGAATACTTCGGGAATGAAGAAAATTGTTAATTTTAAAAGTTGAAATATTCATTTGAGGTTGGGTATAACCTATTGTGATCTCTAAGATGAGATAGTTATTGGAATCTAGAGGCTAGGTGAGACCCTAGTAACCGGCAGTGTTATTATTGATAAGATTTTGAGGAGTAACCAGTGTGGGTTGACTCTCTCTTTTAGGAGTAGCCAGTGTGGGCTGACTTTCTCTTGTGCTGGTTTAAGTCCGGTAGGGTAAGCTAGCTCTAAGTTGTGATGATTTTAACTAAACTTAAGGACTAGGCACTAGTTGGAGAGATGATGAAACAAGGACAAACGTGAGTTATGGATTCCAGGATGATCCTTGGAGAGAGACAGTCCCCAGTATCCTGGGACGATGGATGTAAGGTCCACAGAATGATCCACAGAGCGAGAATGATCTCTAATATTCTGGGACGAGAGTGACGCTCATGGGATATTTGTGTAATGAGGGCTCCAGAATGACCTGCGGAGTGAGACATCCCCAGTATACTGGGATGATGGATGTAAGGGCCACAGGATGATCCACGGAGTGGGATTGGTCTTCAGTATTCCAAAGGCGGGAGACAATACTTGTAAAGTGTCTAAATCTTGTAGTAGTCATAGTAGTAGGTTGCATAGCGAGGGATTCAACCCTATAATGTGGAGTACGTAGGTACTTGCCCTTGGACCTATGTAGAATGGGATGCATAGAATCCGAACAAGTATGCATTAGTGTCATCATAGCGTAAACACCTATATTACACATTAAGTCATGGTATACACTGACAAGTTTAAGATAATCACTTTTCGTTTTACATTCAAGTTTGTGGTTGTTAAATTATTTTGAATTGTTATATTACGGCGTAGTGAGGATCGTTGTTTTATAATATTACGTCGGTTGTAAGCAACTAACGTGCCCACAGTTTTCAGTGTAGGGTTGGGATTTGCAAAAAGAACACAAAGATGATTTGGTGCTAAAGATTGCTTGCAGATTTTGTTGTTGTTGTAACCCCTGTTTCCCCAAATACATATTTTCTGAATATTTTTCGTATTTTGATTTATTTTAAATTCAGTATTATTTTAAACTCGATTTTGGCTTTCTATTGAAATCTTTTCGAACCGGAAATTAGATTTACTTCGAATAATAGTATATTCTAATTTATTGTTTATTTTCTAAGTGATTGGCTGTTTGTATCTTATTTTATTACTATTTGGATTTTTATAAACTTGTGTATCTCGAATCCTATTTGATATGTATATCAAAATTATTATTATTGTTATTATTATCATTTTTATTATTCTTGTTATCAGTACTATTATTAGTATTTTTACTATTAATATTATTACCCTGGATTATTAATTTAAAAATCTATTTCTATTGTTAAGTGTATTTGTAGTTATGTCAAATAAATTCCATATTGTAGTACAAAATATGTTTGTTATATAATCCTACATTTATTAGTTATTTTATTTCCCTATTGTATTTTTAAACCCAAATACCCATTTGACTAAATCCTATAACTATTGGTTTTTATAAACTCCAAACCCATTATCTTGTTGGGTCTTTTAATTAAACCTTACCCTATTTCTTACTGGATCCATTAACCCACAACCCTATTATGTAAATACCCTACTAAACCTAACCCTAACCCTAAAATTACTGTACAACCCCAAATCACTATAGCCGCCTCTTCACCTTCTTCATCCTGCTCATCTCTCTCTTTCGTTCCCCCTGTCCCTGTGGATCCCCGAGCTCCCTCCGCCTCGCGCCTCCTGCGCCGACCGCACAGCCCCCTGGCCATGTCACGGTGCCCCTCAGTGACCGTGGCAACACCCTTCCTCCTGCCGTGCGCCCTCCCTGTCGTGACCCCTGCCTCCTCGACGTCGACGCCAACCACAACACCCCCTACAGCAGTGCCATGGCCTCCCTCGTCTTCCCTCCACCAGTTACTCTGCCTGCAGCCTCCGACGACTGCAGCGCCAGCGACGCGACAACCCCCATCCCCTCTCCTCCTGGCGAAGCAGCAGCAACTAGACGACCACCGAAGATCCCTGTGTGTCGTCCACCAGACCGCGACACTCCCCCTGCCATCCACCACCGCCGTGTCCCCTGGTCTCCGCCTACCGTCAGAGCCATGCAGTCGCCGAAGCCAGAGCCATTGATGGGGTGTTTGATCGGATTTTGATCAAGTGAACGTGGGCTGTCCGTTTGATCTTGATCATCATCGCGATCATGATCATCTTGATTGATTGATTCCTGGCAGTCGTTCACCCATGATCTTGGTCCCTTGATCTCGACCGTCGGATCTACTTTGATCATCATCATCTTGATCGTCACCATCAGGGTGATCTTGGCCGTTCGATCGCGATCATCATCAACTTCATCTGGACCGTCCAATCTTGTTGATCTTGATCTTGATCTCATCCATGCCGATCTGCCCGATCGTTGTTTGATCATCTTGATCTTGATCGTCATCGTGATCCGTTCTTTGGTTGTGCTCGTGATTGGTTCGTGTGTTCATTCGATCCGTTCGTTGTGTCCGTGTCAGGATCCGTTCCCGTTATCTGTCGGATTCATCATCTACACCCCAAGGCAAGTATCTCTTGTACATTTCATTTTCTAGTACAAGATTTTCCTTGAAAATACTGCAAATAGTTTGTGAATATGACTCCTCTTTGTTTATCGTCGATGATCTCATGTTTCTCCTTATATATTACATGATCTAAGAGTCACAACCCTTCGTTTATACACTTATTCACAACTAGTAAAATTTTGATTCATTTCATATAAAAAGTGTTTTATTTGGTTTCTGTTTCTATCTTGCCTTGCTGTTTCGACCCCCGATAAAACCAAAATCTGGACTTGAGTCCTGAATATGAAATTTATCCCTAAGTGTGTAGTTGCCAATAACATCCATAAATTTTGAATTCCGAGTTACGGTCTAGGAGATATCACAGTTATACTGCTGCTGTGTCGGTAATCGTAGATTCATAAAAACTGCTGCACCTCTTTGGTTGACAATTATTTTAACTATGCTAACAGTAAGTAAATGACTTGAAATTTTTCATTCTGATACTGGACACCCTATAGAAAATTTCCTAATTTTCTCAGAATTAATTAATGATGTTTCAACCCTGTTTCAAATGTACAAACTCAGTTTTACCAATTCTGGCTGAACACAAATGCTGAATAGTTTGCTATTTTGACACATGTTACCACAATTTTTATGTACCTTAACTATATGCATTGGAACCGAACAGGAGTCTAGTTTCTAGACCTTCTGACGGATCCACATTTGCTACCTTGTAGCAACGGAAATCGCAGTTTTGGTGCAGCAACGCCATACTGTCTAGATTTGAGATTCTCGTTGTTCTTGATACTTTGATTTGTCATGACCCCCGAACATGTATCCTACTTAACCTAGACTTGTTCCATGTTATTAATTATGTTTACTTGACTTTTTTCGCATGCTTTCTTGATGATAATAATAAATAACAGGCCGGAGTTTAAGGGAAACACCATAGTAGTGGACAATATAGGAAAGTGTACTCGGAAGGGGCCCGTATTTTATGTAAAATGGAACTAAGTGCCATGTAGAACTAAGTGCCATATCAAGGGTTGACGGGGGCCACCTCTAGAGCCTACGGGGGCCACCTCTAGAGCCCATTATATGATGACATGATATATATTTGAATTCAAATGGAACTAAGTGCCACGTAGAACTTAGTGCCACGTCAAGGGTTGATGGGGGCCACCTCTAGAGCCCATTATATGATTACATGATATGTATTTATGATCACATGGAACTAAGTGCCACGTCAAGGGTTGACGGGGGCCACCTCTAGAGCCTGTAGGGGCCATCTCTAGAGCCCATGGTTTGATCACATGCTCGTATTTCCTACATGACCTGAGTACACCGCCTTATAAAATCCACCACTAGGCCTAAACGAAATTGCATTGACTGTAGTAACCATATGATAAAAGGATGGCACATGAAGTGCTACCTAGATAGTAATAACTACAAGACTTGAACATGATACATGCTTACTTGATACATGATTACATGATACGTGTGCTTGATACTTGTACGTGACAACTTGAAACTTGAGACTTGTTACTTGTTACTTGTTACTTGACACTTGTACGTGATACTTGTTACTTGATGTTTGATACCATTACATGTTCACTAGTCACTTGTTCTACTACTAGTACTTGTTACCCAATCTTGTCACTTGAGATATCTTCCTTGCTAGCTAGTTTCTTGAATCTCACCACTTGTTGCATCCCTATTACATTCTTGATTCCAAATCTTGTTTCATATTTCTTGTACTTGTTTTACTATTTGCGGCCCTAACTTGCACTAAGGTCGTCGTCTTGTTTTCTCTATTCTTTTCCTTTTTATATCTATATATACAGACTTTGGAGACGAGTTGCCTGCTGGAATTGGTGAGCAGACATTCTAGGCTTCGCTTGGGAAAAAGACTTGCTATAATTATCTTGTATTTGAGTTTATTTCATTTGTTGCTACTTAAAACTTGTAACGGGCTTATAGTCCCGAGTTTTATCTTTTGATCCAGACTTGAAAACTATTTGGGATATTATTATTTTGTTTCAAATGCTTTCCTGTTGATTAATAAATTATTCATGCCTACTTGGTTGAGTATATATTCTTGTTATACTTCTTGTTATGATGCTAAGTCAATCCTACATCTTATGGATGATGTTAAAATCTTTCGTTGGGCCATGTCACGTGCTCGTATCCCCGTATTTTGGGAAGCGGGGCATGACAGTTGTCATTCACGTTGTATTTATCATGTGTAATTATATATTTTTCCGCTGTGTTAATGTAAAATAACAGTGTTGTATGAAAAAGTTTTAAATTCCTTGTAAAATTGTACAAATTTAAAGTAAAAAATCCTGTTGTGCTACGAATTACCGTGTTTTGAAATTCGGAGTGTTACACTTTCGGAGGACGATGTCTCCTTCCTGAATATTGGTCAGGCAAACTCTCTTGTTGAAGAATCTCTCTACCCTCTGCTGGTAGATGTTTCTTCAGAAAATGGACTTCTCTCAGACTTCTTTGAGGTGGTATAGATTGGCTCGGATATCATTCGAATTTTGCTCTTCTTTGAACGAAAATAGGTGCGGAGAAGGTATTCCCACTTCTAGAGGGAAGAAAGTCTATGTGCCGAAAGTTAGGTTGAATAGGGAATCTCCCGTGGGGATTCTCATTGTGGTTCTATAAGACTAGAGCACACTCGGGAGTTCTTCGACCCATTGGCCCTTTGGGGCTTCACCAAGCCCCTTCTTGAAGCCATCCAAGATTTTCCGATTGGCGTTCTCGGCTTGAACACTAGTCTAGGGATGCGACACTGAAGATAAACGTTGCTCAATACTCAAATCGGTGAAAAATTTGCATAACCCCTTGACAGCGAATTGAGTTCCATTATCAGTGACTAGTGTGCAAGGGATCCCGAACATGAAAACTACGTTTTTCCAGAAGAACTGTTGGACTTTTTACTTGGTGATTGTTGCAAGTGGTTATGCCTCTATCCACTTTGTAAAGTAATCGATAGCAACCACTAAGAAGGACCGTTGTCCTATAGCAGGAGGGAATGGCCCGAGCAAATCCATTCCCCACATTGCGAATAAATAAGGCTTGATATGGAACTGAGATTGGCTTGGGGGATCCACTTGATGGAGGAGTTTTTTCTGACAGGGTATGCATTGGAATACGTAAGCTTGAAAATCACTGAGGAGAGTTGGACAATAGTAACCATGATTAAGGACTTTCCGTGCAAGGGACCTCATGCCTATTCATGAACTTCTTTCACGGCATAGTCGGCCTCTTCGGGAGAAAGACACCGAAGGTAAGGTTGGCCATCAACTTGAGTGTAGAAGCACTTGTATATGATCCCTTCTATTAGTACGTACCTCTCAGCCCTTACCCGGATCTTTTTCAATTCTTTGGTGTCCACAGGGAGGATCCCTTTGTCGAGGAAATCAACTAGAGGTTTCATCCAAAAATCTTTGGGTGATTGAGGGGTTATAGGCATGAGTTCGAGTGTATTTTCTTCAATGCTAGGTTTGAGTAGGACTTCAATCAGCACAGTGTGGTCGAGTCCGTCAAATGATGAGGAGGTGAGCTTGGAGATGGCATCTGCTTTCCTGTTTTCTTCTTGCAGGATGCGGGTGACTTCGACTTCTTTGAAAGTGAACATAATCTTCTTCACATACGCCAAGTACTTGACCATACGATCATCCCTAGCATCGTATTCCCCTCGGATTTGGTTCACGACTAATTAGGAGTTACTGAATACTCCGACTCTTTGTGCCCCGGCTTTCTTTGCTAGGAGGAGATCGACGATCAGGGATTCATACTCTGCCTCTTTGTTAGAAGTTGGAAAATTGAGGCACAACGAGTATTGGAGAATGAACTCATCGGGACCGATCAAGATAACCTCGGCTCCGTTCCATTCAAGGCAAGAGGACCCGTCCAAGTAGACACTCCAAAGTAGGGGGTTGTCTCCTTCCTCAAGAGGATCGAGGATTGTGCCCTCAACGATGAATTCGGCTAAGAATTTGGCCTTAATTGCGGTTTTGGGGCGATAGGTGATGTCATGTTGGCTTAACTCAATGGACCACTTCATGAGTCTTTCGGATCTTTCAGGCTTGTAGAGGACTTGCTTGAGTGGTTGATCGGTGATGACCTATATGGAGTGTGCTTGAAAGTAGGGTATGAGCTTTTGGGCGGCTGTCACTAGAGCATATGTCATCTTCTCCATCTTCGAGTACCAAGATTCGGCATCATGGAGCACCTTGCTTACATTGTAGATCGGCTTCTGCGCCCAATCTTCTTCTCTTACCAACACCACGCTGAGGGTTTGATCCGAAGTGGCTAAATAGAGGTAGAGGATTTCTTCTGGTGTGGGCTTGCTTAGGAGTGTAGGATTGGTGAGACGTTCTTTAAGAATTTCAAAGACTTCTTGCTGCTCTTCCCCCCACTTGAAATTCTTTGCTCCCCGAAGATCCTTGAAGAAAGGGAGGTATTTCTCCCCTGACTTGGAGAGAAAATGCCCGATGGCGGCGAGACGGCCAGTAAGCTTCTAAACTTCTTTGATTGTAGTTGGGGTAGACTTTTCAAGTATGGCTTTGATCTTCTCAAGGTTGCTTCTATTAATCTCTGACTCACCATAAACCCCAAGATCTTCCTCGATGAGACCCCGAAGGCACACTTCGAAGGGTCCAACCTCATGTTGTTGATCCGAAGTACATTGAACGCTTCTTGGTGGTCGGCTACATGGTCTTCTTTCCTGAGGTTCTTTACAAGCATATCATCCACATACACTTCCATGTTTCAGCCGATCTATTCTTTAAAGACTTGATTCACTAAGCATTTATATGTAGCTCCTACATTCTTTAGTCCAAAGGGCATGACTCGGTAGCAAAAAAGCCCTTGACTGGTGATGAAGGACATCTTTGGGATGTCTAAAGCTCAATAACTCATGGCCTGAGGTGACATCTATCAAGAAATCTATGTTCGGTGGGGGAAAGGGGTCCTTCGGACATGCTTTGTTGAGTTCGGATAAGTCTATGCAGTTCTCTACATGTTGTTGGCTTTCTTGACCATTACCACATTTTCTAGCCACTCGGAGTAGCTAACTTCCTGGATGAAGCGGGCGGCTAAGAGCTTCTTAACCTATTCATCGATGGCTTGTTGTCTCTTGGGTAAAAATTTGCAGCGCTTCTACTGGACAGGCTTGACTTCCGAATTTACACTTAAACGGTGCATGATTAGATCATCAAAAATACTGGCATGTCTTCGGCTGTCCAAGCGAAAAGGGTCTAGTTTTTCTTAATGCAGGTGACCAGTTGCACCTTAACTTGGCGGGGGAGTGTCTTGCTCACCGGGAAACACTTAGCTTGATCCTATTTGGAGAAGGAGATTTCTGCTAGTTCGTCCGCAGGTTCGGAGCTAGCTTGTCCCCTATCGAGGGGGAGTTCTAAGGCATCAAGGGGGAGGACCGAGCCCCCCATTATGGCGGTTTAGCATGCCTGAGCAGCTTCTTGGCTTCCCTTGTCTTCCCCTACTCCTACGGCTATGGGGAACTTCATCTTTATGTGGTAGGCTGAGGCAGCGGCTTGGAGGGCTGCTAACCCTAGGCGACCAAAAATGGCATTGTATGCGGACTTCATGTCAACCACCATGAAGTCTATCGCTTCTGTGTGAGTAGCTGGAGCCTTTCCTAAGGTTACATCAAGGGTAACGATTCCTTCGATCAGTACAGGGGCTCTAGAAAATCCATGGAGGGTGTATCTAGCAGGCTTGAGGCAATCTTGCTTGAGCATGAGGCACTCAAACACATTCAGGAAGAGGATGTTAACTGAGCTACCATTATCGACTAGGACTTGTCGCATTTCATGGTTCACCATACACATACTGAACACAAGTGCATCGCAGTGACGTGTTCGGACACCTTCCAAGTCTCGATCTGAGAATGTGATGTTGCCTCCCGTGCTTCTTGGAGGCGGGATGTTATGCACTACATTTACCCTGTCAGACGAATGCTTCCAGTAACCCCCTTGTATCAGTTTAAGCAAAAAAAATGTATTATTATATTTCACTTGTTTATAAAATTTTATGTTTTTTCTAAACTCAATTGCATTCATTTGGATATTGGATTATTTTTTCAAAACCCAAACTCCTAATCTATTTTGTAATTTGTTTATTTAATGTCTAAACCCAAACCCAAATCATATTTCATTCTACAATTTATTTCTTGTCTTGTTAATTATTTATTAAAGCACAAATCCTATCACTTCTATTATTTATGTTCAAGCCCAAACTAAAGTCCATTGTTTAAACCATTCTATATATATTTATTTTATTTAATTGAGAGGCCTAAACCCAAGCCCACTTACATAGCCCACCTTAATCCCAATATAATCATCTATTAATTAACCTAATCTATGACCTAATCTAATTATTCCATCAGCCGCCAAGTTCTTCTTCTTCCCCCAACTCATTCTTCTTCCTCCCTCGACAACACAATCGAAACCCAAACCCAACATTCGAACACCTCGTCATCACCTCCTTCCCCTACCCGATGCTTCATCATCTTCACTGCCGACAACCACAACCCCTCTCCTTCTTCATCATTACCTAAATACCCAAACACCCCCACAACGCCCTCACCTCCTCCACAGCAGTCGCCAAGGCAACTCCTCACCATTCACTTCCCGACCACCCTTGCTGGCTCCTCCTCCTCACAACCACTCGAGCCACTACCTCCAACTCCTCCACTGCACCGCAACCCGAAGCTCATCGTCAGCCAGCGCCTGCTTACAGTGACCCCAAACTTGATGTCTCATGCTTCCTCAAGCACTGAACAACATATCTATTTGATTGAAACCAATCATGCACACCTCCCCACCATCCCGAGCATCATCTCCAACAACCACTGTATAACCCGAGCTCCTGCATTGCCTCAATGCCACGCAACTCCTAGCTGTGGCCACTACCTCCTCGCCTTCACCCCGACTGCCATCGACAATCACCCCGCAGCACCCTGTCACCTCGTTGCTCACATCCCGTAACCACCACCGCAGCACCTCTACTGTTGTCATCTCCTCTCGTTGTCCCGATCACAACTGCTCCTCCCGCTGCACCCCGTTGATCTTCCGCTCACTGTTGTCGTGTCGTTCTTGCGGTTGGTTGTTGTCGCCGTGCTTGGCCCTTGTTGTCGTCACCCTTGCTGTGTGCCTTCACTTTTAATGTAGGGCTATTGTTCTCTTGCCGTCATTCACTGCCGGTGCCACTATCGTTGCCGCTCTGCCTCCCCGCTGGGTTATAATCATCATTTAAGGCCAGACCTCTTGAACCTCTTTTATTGTTCATGTTCAAGAAACGTTTATTGATCTTCACAAGTAGTTCTTTACATTGATTATCATATCTCATCGAATTATCGTATTTTAAGGAAAACTATTATTGATTCATGGGCGAATCGGGATAATAGTTTTCTTTATCATGTCATGTCATTGATTCGAAATTGGAATCGTCAAGTTATCATGTTATCGAATATTCAATTTTTTTCCTATTATCACCCCTGACTTGCTACCAGAATTTGAACTAGTTATCATTAATATAACTTAGAACTTTAAATATAAAAGTTGTAGCCCTCTGTGTCTAGAATCTAGAACAACTGACAGATCTAGAATCCGACTTGTAGAGTGCAAGATATCTTGATTTTAGTATTGTAACATTTTAATACCAAATTACTGGTTATGAGTATACCGTCGTGATTAACTGAGTAAAATAATATGTTATCACTAGAATCAAAGACCTGAGATTCACTAGTATGTTACTCAACACCGTTAGGATTAGTGGATGATTATTTATCGGATTTTTAAAATAAATTTACAGTCGATTATTATGCACAAGAACTTAACCCTGACCTGCTGCCTAAACAATAGACTCATAAAGAAATGACTGGTTGACATAGATTCTGTGATTAGAATATATTGTGTGGGTGTGCCTTGGAACCTACAAGAAGTATATTTTCTAGAACCTCTGACGGAACCTTATTCTCTTTCCTATAGCAGTGGGAAAGTGAGTTTTTTTACATCAACGTATTGCTGTCCAGAATTTGTATCTTCATGTATTTAAATATAAATATATTTACTTCTCACATGTAATGAATTGAACAAGTACGTCATGCATTGCATAACCCTTGATACCTCCTTGATATCGTTTTTGACACATGTTTCCATTGAATGCAAGTTCAGGTTTAATTATAGAAAAATAATGACAAGCTGGGGTAATAAGGGTACGGCTTAGTAGTGGATAATATAGGAGAGTGTACTCAAAAGGAGCCCATCTTTCCCATATTGACATGTTATTGTTTTATCGATTGATTGCGGATTACTGACTACAGTATCCCAATTGATTGTTTATTGTATCATGTATTGTTTATTGATCATTGGTTATTGTTATTGCAAGACCCGATTACATAACCATGTAGAATTCATCACTATAGTCTAAACGTTCACTTGATTGTATGCACCAGAACCTGTGGTATGGAACGCATGATTGCGTGCATTAGATAGCACTTATAAAAAAATGGGTAGACTTAAGATTAACACTGAGGATGTATATGATTCCTATTTACAAGTTTACATGATTCATGCTTATAAGTTACATGATTTTTGTTTACATGTTTGCATTTTCGCGTTTACATGACTTGTTTCCTGATTTATGATTCCAGATTAAATGACTTCATATTCGCATGTTTCCAAATTTATCATTCCTTGGTTACCGATTGAATATACTTTGAAGTCATGTTTTCCTGTCTTCATGTTTCCCCGCATACAAGTTTACAGTTGTTACTTATATCGTTCTAGTTTCTTGTTCCTTTTTATATCATACTTTGTTTTCTCACTGCTTGTTACTACTTGCCATCCGAAGATTGCTCTAATGGACATCTTGGACACGGACCTCTGACAACTTGCCATCGGAAACCTGCTACATATCTTCTGAATCTCTGCATCTGATTTCTGACCTTCCACAATCTGCTCTCTCAAGGAAGGCTGCAGCCTCAACTGAGCCAAAGATACTCCCAAACCCTGCAGTACCACCTTGATACCTACCTGATCAAACTCTACTGCCAACTCACCCTGACTAATGATCAAACTCGACAAACTGCTCTTCTGACTAAGCCCATCGGCCACCACATTCGCCTTGCCCGGATGATACTTGATCTCAGGAAGAATGTCTTCCAACACTTCCAACCACCTTCTCTGCCGAAGATTTAGATCCTTCTGCTGATAAATGTACTTCAAGCTCTTGTGGTTGGTATACATGTTGACCTTCTCACTATATACATAATGCCTCCACTGCTTCAAGGAAAAGATAATGCTGCTAACTTCAGATCATGCATCGGATAATTCTTCTCATGCGGACACAACTGCCTCGAACCATAGGCAGTAACCTTGCCTTCCTGCATCAAGACACACCCCAAACCTCTAAGAGATGCATCACTGAAGATATCATAATCCTTCTCGGCTTGTGGCAAAGCTAAGATAGGCATAGTCTTCAACCTCTCTTTTAGCTCAAGGAAACTCGCCTCACACTTATCAGTCCATGTGAATGTCATATTCTTCCGAGTTAACCCTATCAAAGGAACTGCAATCTGTGCATAGCCCTGAATGAATCTCCTGTAGTACCCAGCCAAACCCAAGAAACTCCTGACTTCCTTCACTGTCGTTGGCCTGGGCCAATCCTTCACTACTTCAACTTTCTGAGGATCATTAGCCACTCCCTCCTTAGAAAGGATATGACCAAGAAAAGCTACCTTAAACTTCCAAAACTCACACTTCGACAGCTTGGCATACAAGTTATGCTCCTGTAACTTCTTCAACACGTCTGTCAAGTGCATAGAATGCTCTTCCTCCGACTTCGAATACACCAAAATATCATCAATGAAAACCATCACGAAGGAATCAATAAACAGTCGCAAGATCCGATTCATCATATCCATGAATACTGCCGGCGCATTCATCACTCCAAATGGCATTACCAAAAACTCATAGAGTCCATAACGAGTCCTGATAGCTTTTTTACTCACATCTTCTTCCTTAACTCGAACCTGATGATACCCTGATCTCATATCAATCTTCAAAAAAACAGCTGCTCCCCGAAGCCTATCAAACAGATCATCAATCCATGGAAGCAGATACTTATTCTGAATAATCACCCTATTCAACTCCCGGTAGTCAATGCACATCCTCATTGACCCATCCTTCTTCTTCACCAACAACTCTTGCGCACCCCACGATGAAGAACTTGGCCTGATAAAACCCTTACTCAGCAATTCCTCAATCTGCTTCTTAACTTCATCTTTCTCTATAGGTGTCATCCTGTACGGAGCCTTAGAAATCGGAGCACTCCCCCGCTGAACATTAATACAGAACTCCACATCTTGCTGCGGCAGAAATCCAGTAAATCTTCCAAGAACACCGTACAAAAATTCTTGACAACTGGAATGCCTCTGACTTCATCTGGAATCATCAACTTAGACACCACTGCAGCCACTTTTGGGTCCTTCCTTTTCCCTTGAAAAGTCACTGTGGGACATCCTAGTGCTTTCACCAAAACCTCTTTCTTCTTGCATTCAATTATGGCATCATATATTGCCATCCAATCAATGCCCATAATCACATCCGCACCCAGAACTTGCAGCTCGATGAGATCAATGCCAAATAATCTCCCACCAATCTCGATATCACAGTCCTCGTAATATCGATTAGCAATCAATTCTTCCGCTGACGGCATTGCCACTGACAAGACTCTGCCTGGAAACAACTTAGGTTCCACACCTAAGACTTTTGCAAAATTGGGCGACACAAATGTATGCGAAGAACCAATATCAAATAAAACTTTTGCTTTTATTCTATTAACCAAAACAATTCCTGTTACATGAAGAATGATACTCAAATCTCCAATTTTATTCTCAAATAAAGTTTTACTTAATACAATAAATAAAATTTAAAATTCTTGCATACCCTGGATCACATCCTCTGAGTTACCTGCATCCTCCTCAGTTAATGCGAACACTCATCCTTGCCTCTGTAATTTGCCTCTGCCTGCACTACCCTTCTTCAACTGGGAACAGAAAGGTTTAGTATGCCCCATTTGCCTGCACTGGAAACAAGTTTGCTTCGCCAGTTTAGGACATGCTGACTTGAAGTGGCCTGCCTCCTTACAATAGTATCAAGCCACCTCTTGAGTTGTTGGTGCCCTCTGCTCTGGCCTACAGAACCTGCCCTGCTTCACTGAGAAATTCTTCCTACTCTGACTAGCTGCTGGCCTCTTGTTCCTATTCCAAGTCTCTTGCTTTCTGGAACTGGTCCATATCTTTTTCTGTCATAGCTTGTAACACCCCGCAAAATTGAAAATTACAATTTTGCCCCTGGGTGTTACGCATGTATATTTTGTAATGAATTTCACTACATATTTTGGATTCGTACTATTTATACATTTTCCGTATTGATTTCAGTCAACTAAAATATAATATTTCAATCCCTGGAATTTACGTGCTTTTTACGTGTTTTGATGCATGTGTTTCCACCACTACGTACAATATTTTCTATAGGTTTAAATTATTTATTTTTATGTATTTAAATCTATTTTATAAAACTGAAATTTATTTTCCCCCTATTTTGATTAAAATGCATTTTTCAATTTTTTTTGCACGTATGATGCACGTGCAAATTTTATTCTCATTTGTTATTCTCGATTACAAATTTTTAGCATGCATAAGTTTTAATTAAGCCTTCTTTTGATTCATGAACCTATAGAATAAAATGAGCCCATGTAGCAAGCCCACTAGATAATCAAATTAATTAATTAGAAATGAGCCCATGTAGCAAGCCCACTAGATAATCAAATTAATTAGGAATGAGCCCATGTAGCAAGCCCACTATTAAAATCACAAATTAAGTTATACATGACATGTAACAAATATTAGTACACATTTAGAGTTATAGAAATGTGTTCATATTTGTTTATGCATGTGTGCATGCATACACAAATGTATTTGGACCATTTTTTGGGCAAGGGGAGGAGAAGAGTTGGTAGGTTGAGTTAGTGGAGAGTGGGGAGATGAAGAGATGGAGGTTTTAGGAGTTAGGAAAGTGGAGAGTTGTAAAATAAATTTGAAGAGTTATTAGGGTGAGATTTTTGCACTTTAGACCCTTCCAAAATCCTATAAATAGAGTCCCATTTCCTACATTTCTCTTGCACCAAAATTAATATCAAAATAAGTGTAAGAAAAAGAAAGAAAGGAAGAAAAAGAAAGAGAGTAAGAAAGTTATTGTGCTTGGAGGATCTCTTGCTAGGAGGAGAAGCCTTACTAGGAGCTAGGAATCTTTGGAGCTAGAAGTGGTGTTCTCTTTTCTTTTCAAGCTTCACAAAAGGTGGGTGTTCTCCTACTTTCTAAATTTTTAGATTGTACATGCTAATAAAAGTGAATGAGTAGTTTTGATTAAATAGAATAACTATACTATGATTGTGGTGAGATTAATAGTGAATCATGCTATGTTGACAAATAGATTAACATTGTGTTAGTGGGTGATTTCATTATTTTCTAGTGTAGACAAAAAAAAAGAGTAGTATAAGAAGATGTTGTTTGAGAATTATAAGATAAAATTTATGCTAGTATATCATGTTTTGAATGAGGATGATTTTGTTGTGATATCATGCTAATTAAAAAGAAGAATTTCTTTATACCATGAATCATGTTAATGTGATTGCAATTTTTGTACTTGTTGAGTATGTGGGAATTTTAGTGATGAATTTCATATGATAAACATGCTTTATGATTTATTGACTAAGAAAAAAGAAAGTAAAATTTTGTTATTATTGACATATGTATATTTTTTTATTGTTACATTTGGAAAATAATAATTTGTTCATGAAAGAGATTTTGTAAAATTCTTATGATTTGAGACTTGTTGGCATGCTATAAATTCCCAATTTGTATAAGAGAAATTAAACAATTTTTTTTTCATTCAAGTTTTGAGAAATGCAAGTTTATGTGTAGATTGAAAAGAAGAGTTTAACTAAAAAATTAATCATATGAATCATATTAGAGTATTTGCAAATTTTATGTTTGTCGAATATGTGATTTTTTTTCTTTTATGAGAAATTGTTAAAGAACGTTATATTTCGACATATACTTTAGAGACATGATGATTAAGAAAGAAAAAGAAAAGAGAAGAATAATTTTTGTTATTACATGTCGACATATGTTGAAAATACAAACTTTTGCATGAAAGAATTTCTTTGAGATATCCATGGTTGATTAAGAGACATGTTTGATTTTAGCACAAATTTTAATTAGTATAATGATGGATATAAACTAGTTTTAAGAAACATGATCCTTAATTTTCGAGTTTGGGAAGAAATGCAAATTTTTGTAAAGAAAGGAAATATCTTTTTTTTAAATGAGATATATGCTAAAAATAAGTTTGGACTTGTTGATTATTATTTAAGATTTCCTTTTAGTCCAAAGAGAAGTTTATTCCAATATCCTAAAGGATTGGATTATTGGGTAAACAAGTTTTGTTAAAAAGAAACAATTTCAGAAAAGTATGAACAAAAGTAGACAAATACAACTCTTAGACAGAAATCACAATCGGGCTTGCTGGTTAGCCAATGAGTACTACTTATAAGAGATCCCGGGTTCGAAACTTGATAGTTACATTTTATTTTTATTCTTTTAAATTGATCCCGAAACCGATAATTAATATATGAGGATTTCGGTATACAAATGTCACACACAGCCACATAGACTTATTGGCTATTGAAGTGGGATTAGTTCCCTGTTCGGTGTGGTGATGGGTTCGAAACCTGAGCCATTCTTTCATATTTTTTTGATTGGTTTTAATAGAATAAGATGTTTTTTTTAAGTATGAATAAATTCCTATTATGGCTATAAGATAAAATAGAAGCTATTAGAGATTGTTATGGAAATTTTATTGTATATTTTAAGAGAGTAAAAAAGAGACTTTAAAAAGGAAATTTGATATAGAAAGCAAGAATGATTGAAGATTTTATTATTAGAAAAAAAAGATATGACTTTAAAGAGTAAAAGAAATATACATTATGTGAATTAATTGCCTTTTGATGGGATTATTCATTTATGTTGAATGCTTGATTATTATATGTGCTTAAATTTGCAAATGAAATTGTTATCGTTGATTCATGAATGAACTATAAGAGAATTATGATTGATGCCAAATAAGACATAGATCAAATTGTGGATAAGCTAGAGACATGAAAATATCTAAGTTAAGACATGATTATTAAAGGGTATGTGTACCCATGTTTCATGTACATAAAAATTTATGATTTAGAGTTAGCAAGACCTCGGTACCGGCATTATTGAAAGAAAGGATTTGAGAAATGATTTGGAGATATGGCCGTGGAGCTATCTCGTATTTGTTGATTAAGTCCGGTGGGAGGTAAGACTAATTCTTTGAATGAAAATTATTCATGTCTTGAATTTAAGAAAATTTAGGCACATAAGTGAAGATGTAGTAAACTTAGGGAAACGTAAGTGGGGTGCTCTATATAGTCGGCGGTGGACTCCAAGACTATAGACCCAGTTGGTGGACTGAGGTTGCCCTGTGGGAGACGGATTATTATATTTTAGTCCGGGACTATAAGGACGGGTCAGCGGTGGACTCCGGGATCTTGAGTAGTCGGACGGATGGATTTTTGTGTTTACCGTCTCCAATGTATATATATATATACTGGGCTAGAGGGTCACATACGGGACGGTTCGTACGATGTGGAATCTGTTATAACAGCTGTTGGTGGACTCCAAGGCTGGGATTCACATTCGTGGAATAGTCTGAACTTTGTTTTGCTACCGGGTAGTTTTCATGGCGAGGGATCGAGCCCTTCAATGTGGAGTACGTAGGCACTTGCCCTCGGACCTATGTAGTATGGGATGCATAGAATCCGAACAAGTGTGCATTAGTGTCATCCTAGTGTAGAATGGTATGCATTAGGCATTAAGACATGACATACACTTATATTTAGAATAATCACTTTTGACACTTTACTTGTTCATTCAATCTTTTTTGTGATTTGTTAAAGTATGAGATCGTTATACTATTCCCGGCATAGAGAGGATAGTCGAGTATAACATTTCGTCAGTTGTAAATAACTGACGTGCCCACAGATTGACATGCAGGTAAAGAACCATTCATGGAGCTATAAAGCGGTTATGCTGTTGCTGTTTAGAAGTTAAAGATGTTGCAAATGATGTTAAAGTTATACAAGTTGTATTTCATTGTTGTAATCTTTTAGTTTTCCGCTGTGTAAAACCAAGTTGTAATTGAACTCCGATGTACTATTGAAAAAAGTTTTAAAATTTCCTTGTAAAATTGTACGAAGTGAAGTAAAGATCCTGTGAAATCTCGAATTTGTCCTTATATTGAAATTCGGGGTGTTACATAGCTGCTCTCCTGACCAGCTTATCAAACCTCCTGATGCCCAACGGAATCATTCGCGACCTCAAATTCGGCTTCAAGCCCTACTCGAATTTCTTGGCCTTATTCGCTTCATCAATAATCAACTCTGGTGTATACCTCGACAGCTGGGTGAACTTAGTCTCATATTCACGCACTGTAATATTGCCTTGCTGCAGATTCAAGAATTCTACTGCCTTCTTCTCCTGAATATCCAGAGGAAAGAAACGATCCCTGAACTCATCCATAAAAGCTTCCCAAGTCACTTGTTGATCCCTAAAAGTCCTCTTCACTGACTGCCACCAGATGCCAACATCCTTCTCTAACTGCATAGTAGTCAATTTTACCCTATTGGCTGTTGGGGTCTCCAATACTTCGAAGACCATCTCCATCTGTCTAATCCAATCATCAGCCTCATTTGGATCGGACTGCCCCTCAAACACAAGCGGCTTCATCCGCTTGAAGGACTCAACCTACTTAATCGGATCAGCATTAACAAACACTGTTCCAGCTCCCTGATTTTGATTCTGATTTTGATTATGTGCCATATTAGCTACCATGAATGCGTTCAAGGTCCGATATACCCTAGCAATCTCAAGATCAAGTCTAGCCCCATGGAAACTCCCAGCCTCATCACCATTATTACCATTCCTGGTCTTGGGTCCTGCCATTATACTGAATACTGCAAAATGAGGGTGAAGTTAGAGCATCACAACATAATTCATACTCACATCAATACCTTATGGCAAAACCTCAACCATATCCCAAAGCTGAAACATCATGTTTTAATTCTATATGATACTCACACTCTAATGTCCACACTTAGGTACTCACGCTCTAATGTCCACACCTACGTTTATTTTTATACTATGTTTATCATTACTATTCATGCTCTGATACCAATCTCTGTAGCGCCCCGAATTTTCAATATAATATCTCAAAAATACATGGCACAATTCCCAGCATCAACCACAATTTCAATAGTAAACATAGCCAAAACACGGGTAATTTTTTTCAACTTTTATTACATCAATTCTTTACAATGCACAGCGAAAAAACAAACACCTTGAATTACAAATTATTTCTTTTACAATACATTCTTTTACAATTTACATAAGCCATAACATCATTCTAATACTTGCATCCAAATCCCAATGCTATAGGTATCTACCTATAAAACATGAGGTTAGAGATAACTCTAACCCCCAAAACTATAGAGGTCAGCCATAACGGTGTGAGTGACATAAAAGAAATACAACATAAATAAAACATAAAGGATAAAGTCATAAAGAACATGTGTCAACAGTAAGAATGAATGAAAAGAATATGAAATAACAATAAATAAAACATGAAAACGTCAAGTAAAACTAGAATAAGTGTCAAGTGTAAAAAATAGGAAACAACATGCATAAAACCAAGTCAAGAAAAAATCAATGCTACATGCTGACTCTCTAATGCACACTTGTCGAATCTATGCTCCCTACTCTACATGGATCCGGTGCAAGCCCTTAACGTTCTCCACTTGATAGGGTTAAACCCCTCATTATGCAACTAATCCTACTACGATGACTACTACGAGATTTAGATAAACTATGAGTATTAGCCCATGACTCGATAATTCCGGAGGTCAATCTCTATCCACAGATAACTTTGGAGACTATTTCACTCACACCCCACACTGCAAGCTATGGTACCTCATCACACGAATACCCCATGAGTGTCACCTCGACCCCGATAATTTCGGAGATCAATCCCATACCGCAGGTAATTCCGGAGACTATTTCACTCACACCTTGATAATTTTGGGGATTATCTCACACCGCAAGTCATACTGAGGTCCATAATCCATATTCTCATTTTATCATATCACCATCTAGTGCTTGTCCTTATCTTTTAAGTTAATTAGATATTTAATTTTGAATCTGCTAGAGTTGGTGTATCCTACCAGACTTAGCTCAACTGAACAACAACAAAATCACAATTGCTGGTAATTAGGGTCCCACTCAATCTTTAAAGACTCACAACTCAACCATCAATACCAAAACTCTCATTAAAACTCATAATCCCATTATCAATATTTTTATATTAAGAAAATTTCTTAAAAGTTAACAAATCCAAATTTATATAATGTACTCATAAATTCCAGAATTCAAATAAAATGCTAAATCCATTAAATAACTGAAAATCATATTTTTAAGCATAGAATATCACAAAACATCAATTCCATTGAAAATCACATATAACTCTCTTTATAAAGTCATGGGAAAGTAATTTAATTTTTATTATAAACAAAATAATACTCTCTGTAAAATACTGTAATCTGTAGCAAAATATCATCTAAAATAGTAGATCAATAATCCATAAGCTCGAAGGAATAATCATTCAGAAGAAACGAAGAAAACTCAATAAAATAATCCAAAACAACAGGTGCAGTCGACTGCCCAAATAGTGCGAATTAGCGGCAACATAGGGTTCTATGTATATATACATATATAGATTAGTATGAATCAATAAAAATCATGGTTTAGGAGTAGTGCAAAGTTAGATTCAATCTCGGTGTCAAAACAATTCGAAAACCCCTTGAAAACTTCATAAAAATCACAAATTCACGTTTCGGCCAAACACCATCAAACCCGAAATGTACCCCTTCTTTATAACATTCAAAACTTGATCTTTGTTAATCCCATACCCCTCTTATAATTCATTAAACCACATACAACTTTTAACATCAGTTTACACATGAACAAAGCAAATGTAACATACACACAAACAAGTTTTACTTCTTCAAAGCATCAAAATAGGGTATAGGTGTTCACACCCAGTAAAGTTAGGTTTTTGTTCACTTTTATGCAATAATCAACATACCATTCATCTTATATGATCAAAACAGCAAGTACATAGAGGAAAACCACCTACTCATGATAACTATTAGGTTCTTGACAATCACAAGTCATTTTTATAGAGTTTTAGTCATCAATAGTATAGTTTTCATGAAAATATTCAATCTTTAACTCATCCATCCATCAAAATTCATTATATTAACAAAAAATCCCTAACATGATTTCTCATAAATAAATCATCACGTACAACAAGCTTAAAACAAAAGGAAATCAAACGTATGTCACTCACCTTATTGAAGAATCAACCGAAGATAATAAAGAGAATAAGAAAATCCTTCCTTTCACAAGAAAACCAAGATCCTCACTTTGAAACTCCAAGAAAAATAATAATAAAGAAATCCTTTTTTGTAGTGCAGCAAGAGACAGCTGCACCTCACCTTTAATAGGCTGGAAATTAGAGTTTTTAGGGGTTTTGAATAGATTTGTAAAGTATCTCTTTTAAATATATCTTTACATATATAAATCCTTATACTTGAAAATTAGATAAACCAATTCAATTTAAATTTAAAAAACAAAATAACCACCCTAATATCTGTCTGGCACTTGTTTGTAAACTCAGAAAATGAAATTTGTAATTTTTGCCCTCTAAGTGGCAATTTTGCAAAAAGACCCTTCTTTATTAATACTTGCAAAATAAACCAAATTTATTAAAACAAAACGTGAAATATTTACCTCTGAGTTATCTAGGCATCATGCTCAACCCAAAAATCCAAAAATTTGGATTTTTTACTCCAAGTGGTAATTTTGCACAAAAGTCCATCTTTTTGTAATATTTGCAAATAGGTCAAATAAATTTTAGAAAAATTCAGAAAAATCACAAATAATATCTAATAATAAATAATGGTTTTTCCCAAAATTAATTTTTTACTTTTAACTTTTCAAGAAGATATTTGCACGTGTAAAAAGGTAAATTTCAGAAAAAATATCTATTAAATCACCAAAAATCATTTTAATTCACTTATTAATCTTAAAAATATTATTTAAAAATCTGGGGTATTACATGGGGTATACTTCTCAAAGCGAGGCATGGGAGGTGGGCGACGCTGGTCCGTGGCATCCTTATGGGATTTTCTGGGATCATTTTCATTGGGGCCCTTCCATTTGTTCCCGGACAAAGGTACCTTGTGCTCTTGGGGGTAGATTGCCTCTTCTACTCAGTTGTACTTCTCGACTCTGTAAAGAAAGTCGGAGAAGTCCCGAGGAGGTCTTTTAATGAGGGAAGCCTAGAGGTCATCATGCTTCACATTGTACCTGAAGGCGGCCGTGGCCACTGCTGAATCGAGTGAGGGGATGGATCTGGACTCGATCGTGAAGCGCTGAACATAGCTTTTGAGGGACTCCCCATCCCTTTGTTTCAGGTCTATCAAGGAAGCACAGGTGTTCTCTGAGTTACGACTAGTGATGAAGTGTGTGAGGAAAAGCTCATCAAGCTGGTTGAAGAAAAATATAGATTCTGGAGAGAGGCAAGAGAACCACTCTTGTGCAGAGCCCTTTGAAGTTGCTGAGAAAGTTTTGCATAATAAGGAGTCAGACACTTGGTTGATCATCATGAGAGTTTTAAAACTCTCGATGTGGTCTATTGGGTCAGTCTCTCCATTGTACAGCTCAAATGTTGAAATCTTAAAGTTAACAGGGACAGGATCCTCAAGGATATTCTTAAACAAGGGGGGTCTGATGGAACGATATCTTCTTTCATGTCTTCCTTTTTCCTGCTTCAGCAGTGCTAGACGATCTTCCACCTTTCGGAGGTGTCAGAGGACAGTGCCCTCTTACTGATCAGATCTAGTGGACCCATGGGACTCCTCGCATTGTGGAGGGATAGAGTGGTGAGGACTGGGTCATCGGGTCTTGAGAGGAATTATGTCAAGGACCTAAAGAATTTCATCTTGGAACTCTCGGAGTTCTGCTCTAGTGATAGGTACTTCTTCCTCCCTTCCTCTTCTAGGGGTTGTTCTGCTTTTTGGAGTTTGATGCTTCCTCTCTCGGGAAGGATTTCTTGTGTGGCCCCTTGGGGAGCGGTGGCTTCTTCGCCCTCTAAGATAGGGGGATCTTCTTCGCCTTCCGGGAAAGGGAATTCTTCCATGCCCCCTTGGAAAGGGAGATCTTCTGGATTGTGGCGTTCGAGGAGAAAGGTTTCTCTTACTTCCCTGATGTTCTAGATGTAGGGCTTCTTTGTGAGTTCTCCTCTCGTTGAGGTAGGTTCGGATGTCAGACCCCTGCTGGCGGCTGATGATGCCCGATGGAGATCGGGCTGTGGTTACGGTAGTATGGAAGGGGTTGAGGTATAGAATGAACCTCTGTTTTTGATGAAGGATCTTTCATGTGGTTCAAGACAATTTCGGCAGAACCCCCCGGTGCAGCTCCTCCGGACATAGGCTGAACCTGCTAAAGGATTTGCTCTTCTTACTAAGGTTGCACTTGTTGAAAGACAGGAGGAAGATCCTCAAGAGGAGGAGGTGGAAGAAGAGGTTTGGCTCGTCTGCTTAAGGCCGCCGCCTTCTCTTTTCTTTTAGGAGGCATAGGTGAAAGTAGTTTTATATCGACGAATTTTGGTCGGAATTTCTCCGTTGTATCCACAGACGCCAATCTGTTGCTGCTTTTTTCAGTGAGGGAGCAAACAGATGATATGGATTCTTTTAAGGAATAATTAAGAACAATCATGTTGACTTTCAATGGTGTTAAGTACCTTTGACTGCCGTTGACTTCTCAATCTGACTCGTTTTTGCCGTTGGATTTGATTCGTGTGGTGACAATCGCCTCCGCCGACTTGCAAAAAGTCTGAAACACCGGGGTTGATTCCGGTGATAGACCTTCCGACCCTTAAGTCAGGAATCAATAATATTATGAGGGAGCTTTTTGTGAAGAAAATAATGATTACTTATTTCTGGGGGAGGTAGGGAGGTATTTATAGTCGCTTTGGTCAGTTTTAAGATATTGATTTATCTCTGCTTCCTGGTGTTTTTGGATTGAATTAGTTATCTCTTCTTCATGAAGAGATAAGAGTAGTTGAGGGGATTGAGTTTAAACTCTCCCCAGGATAAGAGATATGGTTTTTAGACCGTCGCTTATGGATAATTAAGAATTAAATCATATTCACATCATCTGGACTCATTCTTATTGGTTGTTAGGACAGCCCAGTTAGTCGGACCTGTTTTGGGCTGTTGGGTTTGAAAGAGACCCAACTCCTCTATAGGAACCCATTTTTAATGATATTATTGTTTTATCTCTGAGAGTTTTAAAATTTATGTCTGATTTGAACGATTATGATTTAGTTTTATTTTTACTCATATTTGATGTACTATTTTATAGTGGATAGTCTGGACTATTATTCTTTGTCCTTAATGAGGAATCTTCTTCGGAAGGTTCCAGATCTAGTAGGTCTACTATCTTATTATTAGCACTAGATTTGTAGAATATGTTGCTTAGGATTTATTTTGAGATTTTATTTCTTGATTTTTTTATTTTGAGTAATCCTACAACTCTACGAGAACTTTTGGAGCACCGAAATTATCCCTAGCTTCGGAAATTTGACTCTAATTTGTGCAGAAACTCCCTTTAAAATCAACTTTAACATAATAAAATTCTAACAATGGAGAATATTTCGGACCTTCTCTATTCAAAGCCAGTTGATTAATAGAAGAAGTTAAATTGAAAATGAAAAGGTGAGCGTTGCTTGTGCTTTAGGCCAGCTGACAATTATCCCTCTTTTTCACCTAATACTGATCCCCATCCTTCTTGACTACTTTTGATTGGTTGTCTCGTCCAAACCGTAACAAATATTATGTACTTTGTGTGGTTGATGTGATTCAGAGTGTGTTTGTTTTGAACTTTTTTTTTTCCATTTTTCTAAAAAACGAAATGTTGTTTGGTTAGGTACTTTTGTGAAAAAAATTTCACAAAACCCAACCCCCCACTTTTCCTTCTCTCTTATATCTCTTCACGAGTGGCTATTGCTTCTTTACTCTCCCGTGTTTACTTCACCTGCTTCCTCCCTTCACGATTTTTTCGCTCCAAACCAGATCTGAGTGAATCTCCACCCAAAATCAACGATTTTGGAATTATTTTGCTCCAAATCTACTCCACCTTGTTGATTCTCTGTTGCTCGCGGAGAGCATACCACTCTCAATCATCGGATTTGGTGGGATAAGTGATCGATTTAGGGTTGATAGTTTGTGAGACCCGTGCTGCAAACAAGAGAAGGTGTATTCGACAATGGGCAAGTCGCGATTGAAGGTTGAATCTGTTGTTGACAATTTCTTTGCTCTTCAACTACAATCGAAGGTATGATCCGATTGGTACCCATTTTTTCCCTTGTTACAACGTTATGATTTCCGTTTATAAGATGATATTCTCGATTTTTTGTCAAAATTTGAATTAAAATTTGTCTAATGGGTTTGTTCAACGAATGATTAGAGGGATTGTACACAGTGAATGGGGTGGATTTGGAGATGATGACTTCCGATCCTATGGCCAGATTTGTGCCAAAACTGGTTTTTTGGGTTTTTTTTATTTGTTAACAATTTTTTTGAGGGACTAATTTTAAGGATTATAGACTGTGAATGGGATGGATTTGGATATCAATACTTGTGATCTTATGGTCAACTAACTCCTAATTATTTGATTAAAATGAGGGTACATTTTGTGACTGTGAAAAAACCCTTTTTTGAAATCCTACATTGGAGATAGAAGTTCTCATTTTTGAAAACATTTTACCTCCACAAATGAGTTCGGATCATTCTTTAAGTGCTGCAATTTGTCATTGGTGATTACTATTTACCATTTTTTTTCCTAATATAGATGACTAGTACGGGGAAGGGGAAGGAGATGGAGGTGGATGATGATGTTGGGTTATGGAATCCAACTGTTGTGCGGGTATTTGTGCATCTTATGGAGGAGGAAGTACACCAAAATAGTCTCAAAAGTTCGACATTTGAAGCCAAAGTTTGGCAACGATTTACACAACATATGAAAATTATGTGTAATCGTTCATTCACGGTTAAACAATTGAAGGATAAACATTTGAGACTAAGAATTCTATGGATGGTGTTTGACCATATGAAGAAACAGAGTGGTTTTGGTTGGGATGAAGAGAACGAAACAGTCACTGCCGAGAAGAATGTTTGGGACAACTATGTTAAGGTTCATATATAACCTAATTTTTTGTAATTGTCTGTGAATATGTTCTTATTATACTTAACCATGACTTTACTACTTGTAAATTAACAACACAATTTTTGATTAGGCACACCCTAAGGCAAAACAATTTGAGAAGAAGGGGTTGGCAAACTACGATGCTTTGACCAAAATTTTTCAAGAGTCTACTTCCCATGGCTATGTTTCTAGGGCTTCAACACAAGGGTGTACGATTCCGATGAGGAACGAAGGGTCAATTATGAGTTTGCCCACCCTAATCTACCATACATAAATGTACCTGATGAGGACGATGATGGACCATTTGGTTCGGGGTCGGGATCTCGCAAGAGAAAATCTGGTGCATCAAGTGGTTGAGCAACAAAAAGCTCGGATATCAAAGAATGCTATGATTTATTTTTGGAAACCCAGGAGGTAAAAAGAAACAAGTACAAGAAGAAAATGGGCGACCAAAGTAATGTCTTGATTGAACAAGATTATTCCAAGCTGGATCAATGCATTGATATAATTAATGTGATGCCTGGGCTTGATTACAAACAAACAGGGAAGGCACTTGATGCGTTAGTTGAAAGCCCTTAGTGGCGTCATTCTTTCCTTCGTATGACCCCGGAAGTTAGGAAGAGATGGGTGAAGTGTCGTGGTGAGCAGTAGGGATCCCATTTGGTTGAGTGGCTCCATCATATCCAGATTGTTCAATCCTTTTATTAATTTTTTCATATTTGTGTGTGAGCTATTGTATTCTGACTATTTAATGGTAGAACGTTGTGGTTTTTATTTTAATTGATTTTTTTATTGTAAATGGATTTGCTATTTGTAACTTTTGTTGCTATTTTTATAATCTGAGCTTAGCAATATTACATAACGTAAGATGTTAGTTTAAAATTCTATAAATAACCTCCACTACTGTCATGGTATTAAAGCTTTAACTTACTTTATGCAACTGAATTCTACTTTTTGTCATAGTGAATTACTATTGCAAGTGCTACCGTAGTGGTGGACACATTTTCATCTGATAGTGACGACTTCGATGACTTAATGGAACTCCAGTTCCTACATAACAACTCTAAAAAAAATCCACAATGCACTCCAAAACTAACTGGACGTGAATATTTGCAAGAAATCCTAGATGGTCCCCCGGATAAGTTTCATCACATATTCCTATGAATCAAGATTGTTTTTTGGCTTTGTGTGGTTTTCTGAAAAATGGCAACTACCTCGAGGAAACGAATGAAGAAGCCCGACGTAGACGCGTGTCTTTTGAAGAAAGCGTTGCCATTTTTTTGTACATTGTCGGTCACAGTCATAGAATGCGAGCTGCTGATGATAGGTTTCAATACTCGCTTGAAACAATCGAGCGACATTTTATAGATGTTTTGAAAGGTTTGGCAAGAGCAGCCACAGTTCTAATTACTCCCCCGAACACTGCACGTATACATGAAAGGATCACTAGCTCCACGGACTTTTATCCATGGTTTAAGGTATTTTGTTACCTCCATCCTGACTAACATATGATTTGAATATTTCAAGTTTACTAAAGTTTCCAAAATCATTAATGTAGGGAGCTATTGGTGTTGCTGATGGCACATTAATCGATGCTTTGGTACCCGCTAGTCGAAGCAATGCTTATCGTGGGCAAAAGCATAATATAACTCAAAATGTGTTGGCGGCTTGTGATTTTGATATGATGTTCACTTTTATTTATGCAGGATGGTAAGGCAGTGCTAACGACTCCCGTGTAATACAGAGTGCATTATCACAAGGACTGTTGCAAATCCCTCCCAATGATAAATATTATTTAGTAGATTGTGGTTACACTAATATGCCTGATTTTTTAGCTCCCTACTGTGGTGAGCCATATCACTTACAAGACTTTCAAGGGGCCAACCATGCACCAACCCAACCTAGAAAACTTTTTAATAAAATGCATGCAAGGCTACGAAATTAGATTGAAAGAACATTTGGTGTATTCAAGAAAAGGTTTTCCATCTTCAGTCACATGACAAAATATTATTTTACAAGATAGGTTATAATAGTCACAGCATGTTGTGCACTCCATAATTTTTTACGTAGATATTCAGTGGACGATACTTTTTTTAAGGAATTTGTCGATGAACAATTAATTCATCACCAACAAATTGAAGATATCGCATCCACATCTCAAGGGTTGGATTTGTCATCTTCCCAATTGAATCATATAAATACGAAAAGAGATGAAATTGCTACGGCAATGTGGAATGCGAGACACTAATGTAATTTTGATAAAACTGTTTCATTGTATCATTTACTGTATTGTATGAGATGTTATCTTGACAATTTACAGATGAACAAGCACTGCACATGGATTCAATTTTGTTACCAACAATGGTCAGAAGAATGAATGGATTTGTCAATAACAGGAAGTGATTTTATTATCAATTTTTTTTTACTCACGAAGATGATGTCGTTATAGGCAATGATGAAAGGTTCTACTCAATGTTGAATGTGTGTCCCCCCCCCCCCCCACACACACACACTCCCTCTTTCTGCTTGGTTGTATTGACCAGCAGCAGATATTGAAAATATGAAAAATATGAGTGAATAACCACGGAAATGATATGTGATAGCCTTTAAGCTGATCTGTGGTTGATGTTTAGAATTATGTGAAGTAAGAGTGAATCCATTATGTGAAGTGATAATGATGAAATCATTTCTTGATGACAATGGGGGGAGGGGGGGACATTTTAATTAGTACTAGTAGGCATGGCATTGTCAAAAATGCAGCCCTAGACTGGAGTTTTTATCATTGATTTGAACAATTGTTCTATAGAACCATGTTCTGAGCCTACACATAATTATGAACCATTTTTGCTTATTCACATGGCTTTGTTGTACTATTTGATTTCATGCTCATCTTTGAAGGATACATATGAATGAGTGTTTATACTTCCTTCACCGGATGCATTTGCTTTAATTGTATGCTAACAAGAGGAAGTCATCTGAATCCATCTCAACATCAGAAGCCATAAGCAGCATGAGAACCCATCACAGGAAGTTAACTGTACAAAGTATGGAAATTTATCAGTATAAGAAATCAATTGTTTGTGAATAGCATCAGAAGCCATCATCTCTATTTCATTTCAAATCATGGCTTCGATTCTTGTTTGTGTTTGGTTGGTAGAAATTGACAATCGTGGAGATGATGATGTTATATTCTGATCCTATTTAGAAATTGCAGTATTCAAAATGACCAAACACTAGTAACCACAAATATGATAGATGGTAATAACGAAACAGGAATATGTACTAAATTTGGTAGAGGAACAATGTGTGGAACCTACAGAAGATGGCTACTGATAAGATGCTTCTTAACTATACTATTGATTTTTTCATATTTAGAAGATGTCACAGATGTGACTGCGTTACCTTCTGTGATGGGTTCTCTTGCTGCTCATGGATTGTGATGGGCACTCATGGAGTGTGAGGGCTTCTTCTTGCAGGTGTAGGATGGAAGCAGGTGATGGAAACCAAGAATGGTATTGCTGGAAACTGATCCTATTTAAGTAAACTATTATTTCTTCCAATGAAAACATATTCAAACACTGTGTACAAGATTCTTCCTGTCATGGGTATTGCTGCTCATTCTTTCCTTTTGATAACTGCATTGATGGATTTTGATGACTGCTTCTTCCTTTATAAGGGGATTTGGTATGAATTTTACTTTCAAATTTACCTTCATGTTACTATGTTATAACTGTGAAGTTTTGTACTAAAATTTTTTCCTTCTTGTTACCATGTTCTGATGCACATAAGGATGGCTTCTCATGTTTGGGTAAAAATTTTCTACTAAATTTGGTACATAATGGATTCTGAAGATGATGGCTTTATGATTGCCATATTGTGCACCATTGCCTCGTTGTCATGGCATCTGATGCTGCTCATGGCTTATAATGTTTCTGATGGATATTATGTGATTTCTGATGATGTATTAGTTGCATTGATGCTCTGATGGCTTCTGATGCTGTGATGCTTCTCATGCCTGCAGTTTTGGTGGAAGTGTTTCCTGTCATTTTGTTGTTGCCGGTCTCCATCTAACAGGAAGTGCATTTTTGTATTTATTTTAAATCACCCTACTCTTTTTACCTCTTTCAGTCTAGGCAATGATGAATAAACATATGATGCATGCCATATGATAACACTCGCATTTGATGCTTTGTAAGGGAATAAAAGTCATCGATTCCATAGACGATCATTTTCATTATTGGCATCAATATCAAATGCATTAGAATGCACGATTATTACTAGTTAGCATGGCATTCAAATGCAGCCCTAGACTAATCAAAATGTTCTATTCAATCTTTTTTCCTATACATAACTGTTCTGAGCCTATGACTAATTGAATACTTTTTAATATTACCTGTATTTCCTTTCCAGATTAATTTTTTAGCAATATGTTTTCAATCCTTAGCAGGAAGAAGATTGGTATCATAAACAGCAGCTGAACTTCTATTTTACAACTTCAAAAGTGTTGCGCAATTGGGTATTGATATCCTGCACTTCTAAATTGGGTTATTTTTCAGTCTGCTACTTTATAAGGGATAAGGTCTTATATTTCAGTTTGCAAATTATGTTTTACCATCTTGTTGATATGTTATAAATGTTAATAATATAATTTGGGCTGTGTTTTGGGATGCTTCTGATGGTTCTCATTCTCTGGGTAAAAAAAAATTTCCATACTGTGTACAATCTCCTTCCTGTGAAGGGTTCTGATTCAGCTCATGGCTTATGATGTTATCATGGTTTCTCATGGCTTCTGATTATTTATAACTATGATTAATTATGAATTTGAGGTGTTCATTGGGAAAGCTTCTGATGGCTTCTCATGCTTTGGGCAAATTTCCATACTATGTACATTTTTTGTGCATTGTGCAAAGTTCTGTTGCTGCTCATGGCTGATGATGTTATGATGCTTTCTCATGGCTATTCATATGTTATAACTATGAATTATAAAAATAATGGAGATGATGTTTTCTGATCCTGTACAACTCAAGTATTGAGTTTATTTACTTTAACAAATTTTCCATACTTTCTACAATCTCCTTCCTGTGAAGGGTTCTGATTCAGCTCATGGCTTATGATGTTATCATGGTTTCTCATGGCTTCTGATTATTTATAACTGTGATCAATTATGAATTTGAGGTGTGCATTGGGAAAGCTTCTGATTGCTTCTCATGCATTGGGCAAATTTCCATACTGTGTACATTTTTTGTGCATTGTGCAAAGTTCTGTTGCTGCTCATGGCTGATGATGTTATGCTGCTTTCTCATGGCTGTTCATATGTTATAACTATGAATTATATAAATAATGGAGATGATGTTTTCTGATCCTATACAACTCAAGTATTGAGTTTATTTACTTTAACAAATTTCCATACTGTGTACAATCTCCTTCCTGTGTGGGGTTCTGATGCTGCTCATGGCTAATGATGTTATGATGGCTTCTCAACGCTTCTGATTATTTATAAGGGATGAGTAATCATGGCTTCTGATTATGTTGTATCAGTGTAATTCAGTTGATCTGGGATTCCAGGATTCAAGTATATATAATATAATGTATTGGAGCTTAACAAACAGTTAGTTGCAATATAATATAATGTATACCAGCTTTATTCTTATTATGAATCTAGTAATTCAAGCAAGTTTAATGTGGAAAAAAAAGAATGCGATCAAAGAATTTTAATTACATTATATTCAAATGATCTTTCATATTACTCTTTTGCATGTCGCATATCAAGTTAAGGGAATGTTACATACAATAAGAATACAAAATCTCCATTTGAGAAAGCATAGTCGAATATCAGTTCATATGAACAAGCTTAAGGTATATCACATTAATACAACTCCTCATATTGATAAGATTTGCTCGATTCTGATGCTACTCAGGCTTCTTGTTCCCATACTTGTACAACTTTGCTCTGTAACTGCAGCAATTAAACAAACTTCAACAGAAAATTAATGCAAATTGATTGAATAAACGCCTTTTATAATCTCATTTTGAAAAAAACTGTTTTCCTATAAATTTGAGAATTTAATTTTATAACCAAACGCAATTTATGACTTGATTTTTCAATAACTTTTCTAATCAAAATTTCATATTTACAGGTTTACCAAACGCATTTTATACTCTTAGTTTCAAAAAAAACAGTTTTCCGGAAAAAATATTACCAAACAGCTTTTACACTCTCTTTTTCAGAAAACAGTTTTCCAAAAAAATTTACCAAACAGCTTTTACACTCTTTTTTCAGAAAACAGTTTTCAAAAAACAAATATTACCAAACAGCTTTTACACTCTTTTTTCATAAAACAGTTTTCAGAAAAAAAATCTTACCAAACAGCTTTTACACTCTTTTTCAGAAAACTATTTTCAGAAAACTGTTTTCAAAACAACAAACCAAACGCACTCTTACTCTTTGCTTAATGATTTGTATTAATCATGTCAAAATTTTAGCAAGTTCCGGCGCATAATTTATAATGTTATTCAATTTGAACTGTTCAATTTGAACTGTTCAATTTGAACTCAAACTTTCTTACAAAAATTGATGTGTGGGATGAGAGTGTTTTTTTTAGGTTAAAAGTGGAATAACGCCACCCTGTTTCATTAATAAGAAATTAATAAAACAACCCCGGCGTACCAGGGGAAATACAAAAGTAAAATGCAGAAAATTGAACATAACCCCCCAACAATACCCTGGAGGGTGGGTCTAACCACACGTACAAAAGTACAACCAAAGGTACAATCGATCGAAACAAAATACAACATAGAGGTAGCTACGGACTGTGGCTTTCCACTTGTATCATGTTCCATGTTAGTATGAAGGGCGCCTACTCCTCAATCCAGTGTCGGTCTAAACTCGACCTCCTCATCATCGAATTCCTCCACCTGGAAGACTCTGGCAATCCCCCCTCTTGCTCCTGTAGCAGCAGTTGTGGCTCAAAAGGAAATAAGATGCATGATATGAGTAAGGTTACCAGAAATACTATTACATGAAGCACGAAAATAGAAATTATTTTTGTCTAGCCATAACACCCAAGTAGTTGCCGCAATGGCTATGTACCAAGCATCTTTCATTTCGTGGCGAACCGAGGTAAATTTGGGGCCAACCCACAAATCCTCATATTCGCTGGGGTAGTCACATGTCCCTAAGGCCCGTAATACCTCTACCATAGTTGCCTTACTCCTTCGACAGTGAATGAAAAGGTGATTCAAATTCTCCGTATGTATATTACAGAATCAACAGTTGGTCGCTATCTGGGGTTGTCTTTTGGCAAGGTTCTCTCTGGTGAGGATAGCATTATTGAGCACTAGCCAGAGCAAGACCCTGACTTTAAGGGGTGTTTTGGCTTTCCATAACACCTATGCCTAACTGGGTCTACATCCTCGATAGTGAATGCGATGATATAAAGACCTAACAATGAAAGCTCCTTTGGTCTCTAGTCCCCAACGCATCTGATCTGGGCCTTGAGCGCACATCGCCCCGTTCCGTATAATGTGTATTTACAGTTCATTCAGTCGCTGCTGTAACCCCTAGGCTAAGAGGTCCTCGAAAAGACAATTTTCAATTGCCCCTCTTCCATGTCTTGGCCACAGATACATTCGGGCGAGTCATTTTCTCATACAAATCTGGGAAAGTATCCTTAATGGTATGGGCACCACACCATTTGTCCCACCAGAATCTGGTGGACCGTCCATTACCAATAGTTGATGTAACTGCTGAGTTGAAAGGCCCGCTTGCTTTGGTAATCCCTTTCCAGAAGCGAGAAACTCTAGACCCTACCCGGAAGCCTAAACTTCTCGTCCCTTTTCCCCTAAGGTATGGTTGAATGAAGTCCTGCCATCCTTCCCCACTACGGTGGAAGACCTTCCACCACCATTTTCCCAGTAGGGACAAGGTTCATATCTCTTAAGTCGATGATGTCTAGCCCACCGTGTTTCTTTTTCATGCATGCAATACCCCACTTGATCAGGTGGTATCCCCCCCTATTCTAGTCTGCCCCTTTCCAGAGAAATCGCTTTCGGATTCGGTCAATCCTTTGGATTACCCATTTAGGCAGCTCAAAAAGTGACATGTAGTAAATAGGCAGATTAGACAATACCGAGTTAAAGTACCACTCTACCCCCTAGGGAAAGCGACTTTCCTTTCCATCCAGACAATCTGTTCTCCACCCTGTCTATGATAGGTAGCTAGTCAGTCTTGGTGAGCTTCCCTTGTAACGCCCCGCCCCAATGCTCAGACAAATTATAAATACTATGTAGTTCCACTGCCCACCACAGGCTGCCTCTCAAAAGGTGGTTAACCGAATTGGTGACTCTTGATCCTTGGCAATAGTATTTATACTCTGATTATCCTCGCAAATTCCCGATATGGGACTATATTTCACAATCCTCTCACAAATCTCACGGACCAGTCGACTGCTGGCAGTACCAGTCGACTGTCCTCTATCAGTCGACTGCTGGCAGTACCAGTCGACTGATCTGGGGTATTACATACACCCCCCCTTAGGAATCAGCGTCCTCGCTGAGCACAGGGCACACCTCAGTGTAGGACCGTCCTTTCTAGCCGATGTAGTACAGTCCCTTAGATCGAAGATCAGTCATTCCCAACACCGCAGATTCCCGGATACCCAACACCGGTTCGGAGATCAATGACTCCCAGCACCGCAGATCGTAGGACCTCTACTACACCCGGGGTCGAAAGTCAGCTCTGATACCATTTTGTAACGCCCCGCCCCAATGCTCAAACAAATTATAAATACTATGTAGTTCCACTGCCCACCACAGGCTGCCTCTCAAAAGGTGGTTAACCGAATTGGTGACTCTTGATCCTTGGCAATAGTATTTATACTCTGATTATCCTCGCAAATTCCCGATATGGGACTATATTTCACAATCCTCTCACAAATCTCACGGACCAGTCGACTGCTGGCAGTACCAGTCGACTGTCCTCTATCAGTCGACTGCTGGCAGTACCAGTCGACTGATCTGGGGTATTACATCCCTGGTCTGAGCAGGAGCCCTAAATATTTGATTGGAAATTTGTCTTTCATATAGTTTAGTATGGTAGCATGGTCCTGTGCTTCTACATCGGAAAATGCAATTGGAATCAAAGCACTATTGTGGAAATTAATCCTGAGACCTGACCAGACTTCAAAACAGTAGAGGGCCCCTTTAAAGCAGACTATTTCTGACCTGTTCCCGTTACTAAAGAGTAGGGTGTCATTAGCATACTGAAGAATCGTGCACCCTTGGTTAGAGGTGCTGCTAGCCACGGGCTTTATCCAACCTTTTCTCCGAAAGTTATCTAGCATGCCCCTCATAACATCCGCTACGATAGTGAATAAAAGAGGTGACAGTGGATCCCCCTGCCGAAGTCCCTTCTTGCAAGGAAACGGTAGACCCGGCCGCCCATTAACCGAGATTGCTATTTTACTAGTTTATAAACATTGTTTGATCCACCTGATCCATTTAACCCTGAAGCCTCTCCCTCTGAAAGCTTCCAGCAAGCAATCCCAGTCGACTGAGTCATATGCTTTCTCAAAGTCCAGTTTAAGGAGGAAATTCTTAGAATGGCCCGTATGGCAGTGGTGGATAACTTGTTCTGCAGTGGCCCACACAGTCCAGGATACATCAGCCCTTGATGAAACCAGTCTGGGTGTTGCTAATTAAACTGTCCATTATGCTTCCCAAGCAGATGGCCAGGACCTTTGTGATGATCTTAATCGAGCAGTTTTTTAGGCTAATCGGTCTAAAATCCCCCACCCGCGTAGATTCTACCAGTTTAGGTATCAGAACTACTTTCGAAAAGTTGAACATGGCCAATCTGAGGTTGTTGTTGAAGAATTCATCCATCAACGCCATAATGTCCCCTTTTATTTCTTCCCAGAAAACTTGAAAAAACATCATTGGGAAGCCGTCTGGTCCAGGCGACTTGTCTGCTTCCATTTGAGTGATGGCCTTTTCTACTTCCGTTTCCAAAAAAGGTGCTTCCAATGTGGACAGCGAATAAGCTAACTCGTTCTGGCAGCCCTGCCAGAAATCGTCCCTAAGTGGGATCTTGAAGTCATTCTTCTTCCCAAAGCCCTTGTAGTAATCGTGAAAGGTTTTGAAAATCACATTTTCGTCTTGAAATGTTCCCGTTTCTGTTTGTATTGACAGGACTAGATTGGATCTACGTCTTGTGCTTACCACTCAGTGGTCGTATTCGTGTCTCCCTCTTTGAGCCACGAAATCCTCAACCTTTGTTGCCATTTGATCTCCTCCAGCTTATAAAGATTGGCAATATTTCTTCGGAGCTCTAATAGCCTGTTTCTTTCGTCTTGTGACAGGACTCTCGTTTCTTCCAATCTCTCTAGCTCATCAATTCCTCCAAAAAGGAATCTTTTGCACACGAGATAGTCGAGAATCTCTCTAGCTCATCAATTCCTTCCATCTACGCAGCCTCTTTCGCAATCTGCAGATTTTTTCACACCATCGGGTTGCAGCGTCCATTCCAGTAGTTGGGAGCGCCTAGTTTTCCATCACCATGTGGTGATATCCCTGGATTTCTAACCATGCCTTTTCAAATCTGAACTTCCTTGGCCTTTGAAATCCCTGTACCCCAGCATCAAGTAGGACCAGGATATGATCCTACGTAGGTCTAGGAATAGATTTAGAGGTTGCCAATGAGAATTTAGTCTCCCAATCCATCATACTAGTATCCTGTCCAATTTGGCCATAATCGGGGACGCTTGCATGTTTGACCAGGTAAAAAGTCTGTCATTGATTGGGATATCGATCAGCTCTAGCTCCGTGATCACCCTATTGAACCCTTTTCTGTGCCTGTCGCTCGAGCCTCTTCTCCTGTGCTCGAAAGCAAATCTAGTAATATTGAAATCTCCCCCAACGATCCAAGCTCCCGACCATCGTTGTCGAATATCGATAAGCTCTTGCCAAAAAGCATCTCGATCTGTAGCCACGTTCGGCCCATAAACGACAGTGATCGTATGCACCCAATTGTCATACTGTCGCCTCAGTCGGATAGTCAGGGAGAACGTTCCATTGTATTCCTCAAAACAGGTGAAAATATCTGGGTTGATCCTGATTGCAATCCCCCTCGAAGCTCCTGAGGATGGGCGTAGCACCCATTCCTTGATTCTGTTGCCCCCTACTCTCTTGAGTTTAAACCCGTGCGCGAGCTTGGTCTCCTGTAACCCTACCACCTCCGCCTTGGAGTTCATAATGACGTCCCTAACCATATCTCTCTTCCCCTTATCCCCCAACTCCCTAACGTTCCAGAATAGTGTATTCATTAGGGAACCGTTTCTAGGTTGATCGTGGGTGTGGGATGGGTGTCTTCCTCGAAGACCTCCGTCAATCCAGAGCAGGATCCCAGGTCTTTCTGATTGCTAGCCTTAGCCCGTTCAATTTCCCAACCCCTAATTTTATTGAGCAGTAGTGCACTACGGTCTATGTCACACACCTCTAAGCCACAGGTTTGAGCTAGGATAAAAACATCAGAATCTGACATTAAATTTAATATAGAAGCTAAAAAACTTCTCGTACCTCCGTCATTGAACTTTGTAGCTTTGGCCGCCATATGAGCCCTCTTAGGCGTCCGCTGCACCATGAACCCAACTGCCCTGCTTGACGTTCCAGTACTATAGCCAGGTGCTGATTTTGGAAATGTGGATAAGACCATCTCTGGTGAGGTCTCTCTCTGTGTATTAGTAACAAACTCAAGATCCTCTGACTCCTCATCCGTAAATGAGAACTCTTCATCCAAATTTAAGCGCCCTTCCATGTCCTCATCGCTATCTATGTACTCAGTAATTGCAACCTGAGCGGCCCCCCTCATGGGCACCTGCCGCTGTTGTTCATTGGACCCTTCTGTTGGCCCACTCCCAATGGATGAAACAAGATCAACAAATGGTAGTTGCTTGACTGTGTTGGACCCCTCTATAGGCCCAATCATTCTCTGAGTCACAATACATTTATTGGGCTCAACCCAAATCTTGGGCCCATTCTCACTTTCAAACTTATCTCTCAAAGAGCAGTTTCCCTGGGGATGCGTCGCACGCTTCTTATCGTGCGCCCCTCCACGTGTCAGCTCCCGATTGGTTGGCAGGGCGGTGGAGACAGCATGCACCACGTACTCTGTAACCGTCATGATAATTCCCCTTCTGCCTTGAAAACTCCCCCTATCACTTCGTTAAGCCCCCCTGTCTCCTCGTTCTCTGTGACTGTTTTGATCTCTCCGCTCTTCTTCCTATTTTGGATCTGAGCATTGTCTTCTTCTCGAGAGCTTATCACCACCATATTTCGGAGCTTTCCTTTCTGAGCTCTCTCCTCAAAGACCCTCCTCTCCTGAGTGCTGCAGTCGCCATGTTTTGGTCCATGGCCATTGGCTTATGTTGTCGCCTCGCTCCCGTCGAAAACATTTCCTCTTTGATGCTCTCCCTCTTCTAAGGTTGGGATAACAGCATCCTTCCCCTTACCATTCTGATTTTCCACGAGACCGACTCTATCCCCGCTCTTCCTAGGGTCTTTGTTGACCACATGGATCTGACTCCTCGGCACTCTGGCTTTGCCACTTTGAGGGTCCTACCTCTCTGTCCCTTTTCCACTTTGGAGATGCTTTGCCATTTGGGGCTTTGGAGTTCTGATCGAGGTTTCCCTCCTGCCTGGCTCCTCTACGCTCAAGCTTGTACGGCTTTGACTAACGGTAAGGAGATCTCAATCGTTGATCCTAGATCCAAATTTGCAATCTGGACCTTTGAGATCTGAGGCCGGTGAGGTAGCCTCAAGCGGCAGTATTCACCGTTGTTCGCCTTGCATCGCCACCTTGATGAGCTCCCGATGAGCCCTCTCAATCTTATGGGTGCCATCGATGGTTGTGTCTAGCACTGGTGCTGCCGCCTCTTTGTATGTTCTTTCGTCTCTGTGTGCGTTGTTGTCCCTCTTGACCACCTCTTCCACTTGTGCCTCCACCTTCTCGTGGAGCACAAACCTAATAATGTACGCCTGTTCGTAAGTAAAAATCTTAGCGAACCTAGGCATGTGGCTGATATTGTGAGTCTGGCAGAGATCAGATATGACTTCCTCGCTGTCTTCGCATCAATGTCCACCACCGTGGCAAACTCCGCTACAACTTCTTCAAGTGCTTCTCTTTTCCAACAGTGGAGAGGTAGATTGTGAACCCAAATTTTGTAAGTCTCCCATTGCGGTCTCTTCGCCCCAAATTGCGGCGACCAGAGGGAGAAAGTCGCCTTGAAATTGCCAAAGTCGACCTCCCCCATTCCGGTGATCTCTTGCATTTTAGTTTGTGATGGGAAAGAGATGAGAAATTGACGTTGGCAAATCTTCTTCACAATCCACTCTCTGTCTCCCCTCATAGTTTTTTATTTGTTTAGCTCCTCTAACGGGTGATTCTCCGATGGTCTGTCGTAGGTCACTTTGGCGAATGCACACCATTGCATAAGCCATCCTTCCTCTTGCTTGATTGTGTTGAGGCAGCTTGCCAGCTTTGGGAGAGGGTTCTCTGGCGACCTGCCACGCGAGACCTCTCTGTTTTTCTCCGTCTCCTTCAAAGAGACGTTAGTGCAGACATAAGAGATATGGCCCCAATCAAACATTTAAGGCATCTAATCTCCTTCGTGCATTCTGCCCTTATGTGCCCCAAATCTCCGCAATTGAAGCATGCGATTGGCTTCCTCTTTCCCTTGCATTTCCAGGTCAGTGATCCCTCCCCTGCCTTCTAGTAGCTTTTCCGAATCTTGTGACTCACCTGCACCCACGCCGCCTCCCCTCCCTTGTCCCCTTGCTCGTCCCTGTCATCTGAGGTACCTGGACCCCCCTCTGAGGCCCTGGTTACTCTGGCAATGGACTACAATGGCGGGATTGAAGGTGGGGAAGTATCAGGTGTGGTAGTGTGGGTGTGCTCAACGAGGAGTGGTGAGTTCCGTGTGGGGACATTGGGACAGAGAGCATCGTCGTGCTGTGCTGGGGGTGGGGCATGGTAGGTATGTTGGTTAAGTTGTTGTGGAGGTGGGTTGGGTTGGTGATGTGGAGAGAGTACCAGTCTTTGGGTTCGAGGGTAATTAGAGGTTTGTTGTTGGTGATGGTGAGTAGGGAGGTACTGATTTTGATGCCTGTATCTGTGTGGAGGTGGAAATGGATGACGGTGGTGAGTTGGAAATTAATGCCTCTCCTCCCTATGGCCCCTGCTGAAACCACTTCCCTTGCCTCTTCTGTAATCGTGCCTCTGGTGCTTATAAGCCCGATGATCGGTGGTGCGGTACTCAGCTTGCTCCGAGCAGCTAGAGGGACCCCCTCGTAGGGCCCTCTCCTTTGGATGAGGTGGTGATGCTCTATGATGATGACTGGGGTACCCCAGTCGCCGTTGGTGGGAGCTGTACTCCCCCACGGTCAAGATTCTGAGAGCTTCGTTTCCCTTCCGCGGAGACGTTTGCTGTTGAGGTTGAGGCTTGGGGGAGCGAGTGGTGGGGTGCTTAGTAGAGACCGACTCCCTCGGTAGAGGATCAGCGATAGAGGGAGGGGGGAAGATCTGTGGGAGATCGGAGTGTGTAGGGGGTGAAGTAGAGGCAGGGTTTGGAAGGTTGGCAGAGGTTGAAGCAACGTTGGGGGAAGAAGTGTTAGCCGGCTGTGGTGGAGTTGGAGTGTGGATCCCTTTCAGTGGGCCCACAACCCCGGAGTTCATCTTCGCATAGGTTCATGATTAGAATAGTGGGAGAGGAGATTCGAGAGTTGTGTGAGTGTCTTCTCTCTTTGGAAAACTCCTCGAATGATGTCCAGGTGTGTGATACATCATTACAATTACTTGCACCAGATTTTGTCTTCTTGTCACCTTTTGAATTAATGTATTTATTTTTCCTTTTTCTTTTGTTTATATTTTTGTCCCTTTACAAGAGCTCCAATCAGAGGGCTATTTTGGTGTTAAAACGCCAAAAAAGGCTCTGAAGGTGCTCCAATTGTGGGCCATTTTTTGGCGATTTTGCCAATGGTGAATAGTGGCGCGCTATTTCTGGCATGCCACTATTCACCAGCGCTATTTCTTATTTTTTAATTGTAAATTTTCTATAAAAACCCCCGATAGTTTTGTTAAATTTGTTCTTTATCCCCAAATGTATTATTTAAGACTAAATTAATTTTATTTTAATGACCATTTTGAAGTTATTTAATTAGTGTTCTATATTTTACATTGCACTAATAGTTAATTTTATATTTAGTACAACTAATATTCGAAAATAATACAAAATGAGCATTAATTGATATCAAACATTGAAACTTACATTACAATAAAAATTATATAGATATTAAAATTAAACTGATGCTCAAACAGAATATGAAAAATACATAATTTAATAGCATAACATATAATAAACTGGCAATTTAGAAATCTGGTAAACCGCTTCCAGATCCTCAAATATCATTGAAATATTGTCCGATGTCATTAGTGCCAGAAGAAGGATTTGGTTGTTGTTGAGCTTTTTTTGAATAATTTTGACTTGCTGAGCTCGAAAATACTCACGTACGGTTAGATAAGCAATGGAATTCACATATTTAATAAAATTTTATTTTCTTCTTTCTCTTTTTTTTAATGCCAACTGTTGCCACTAGATTTCCAATTGTTCTTGCCTGTCGAAGCTTGTCTTTTTTAATATCTCCATCAGTTGTCGACTATCTTCTCTAATATCTTTCAAATTTACATCATTTTTTTTCTTTTCAACTTGGCTTTTTTCACCCCGATGGGTCATTCGGACGAAGTACAACCAAAATTGAGTTCATCTAAATTGGGAGCAAAAGATGATTGGCCAAGAGATGAGATGGGAGATTCAGGAGTGCGATTATCGGACTGTGATGAGCCATAGTTGACGGGACTGATTCGAGCATTTTATCTTATAGTGGGGACACTATCCTTAAATTTTTCAAAATCTTTAACTACATTCCAAACATGATCAAATTTTAAACATTTCTTAAACTTCGGATCTTGCATGAACAACTCTTTTGCTCGACGTAACTGCAAATTAATGTAAACATATTGTTAAAAAGTAATAGAACTGACATTAATAATAGTGAAAAAAATGTAATTAAGTACTCACAATATCTGCATCCAAAGACCACTTGGATTCATGTTCTCTGTTTGTTTTAGGCACTCATTCAATTTTCTTACTTCAGTCATTATAGTCTGAATTTGAGACTGCACCAATCGCTTGTTACGGGAATCCCAACTCTGGTCTCTTAATCTGTTGTACGTCTGCTCCATATGAGTCCAAAATTGATTTTCGGACTGGTGAACACCTATAATAGGATCTTGAGAAATTTCTAAATAAGTTTGGCAACGGAGCACATCTTCACCAATAACGTATCCAGAAAATCGGATAGACATTTTTTTCAGATAATGACTGAGAATAAAAATATGAGGAAGATGATGGTTTGCAGAACAAGTGAAGATTGCTATATATAGGAAAATTAGAATCTTAAGAATCCAATGCATTCAAACTGGTCTTAAGATTACTATATGAAGAATCAAATGCATTCAAACTAGTCTTAAGATTACTATATGAAGAATCAAATGCATTCAAACTGGTCTTAAGATTACTATATGAAGAATCCAATACATTCAAACTAGTCTTCACTAGGACCGATGCATTCAAACTGGTCTACACTAGGACCAATTCATTCAAACATCTTTTAAGAAAGAATTCAATGCATTCAAACTCATCTACACTATGACCAATGCAGGTCACACATTTTTAAGAAAGAATTCAATGCATTGAAACAGGTCTACACTAAGACTGATGCATTCAAACTGGTCTACACTAGGACCAATGCAGGTCACATATTTTTAAGAAAGAATTTAATGCATTCAAACTCGTCTACACTAGGAACGATGCATTCAAATTGGATAACACTAGGACCAATGCATTCAAACATCTTTTAAGAAAGAATTTAATGCATTCAACCTCGTCTACACTAGGACCGATGCATTCAAACTAATCTACACTAGGACCAATGCATTCAAACATTTTTTAAAAAAGAATCCAATGCATTCAAACAGATTTACACTAGAACTGATGCATTCATACAGCTTTACACTATGACCAATGCAGGTCAAACAACTTTATTGAAAGAATCCTATACATGAAAATATATTCACACTTACTATAAGTAACATACTACACTATGATCCAACAAAAAATTCAAACTCTTTTTCTAACTTTCTTCTTCTGTCCCACGGCATGGGCTGGATTGTATGCATTGGAAGTGAAAAAATTGTCCCACTGTATGGGATGGACAATACACAAGTCATAGTAGGTCACCAACAATTATTCTTGAAGCTATAACAGGTTATGATCTTTAGATTTGGCACGCATATTTTGAAATGTCGGGCAGTAACAATGATATCAACGCGTTGGAGTCGTCTCATCTTTTTTCTAATTTAGCTTAAGGTATTGCTCCTCCCACTCATTATGTTATTCAAAGAAAAAGAGCCGATGGTATATATCCAAAATGGTGTACTATTGTACAAGCTATTCAACAGCCTCAAGGTCGAAAGAAATTTTTTTTGCAATGAAACATGAAGCATGTAGAAAAGACGTAAAATGTGCATTCAGAGTTATCCAATCACGATTCGCAATCGTCAAAGGACCGACACATTATTAGAGAAAAAATGTGTTATATGATATAATGACTGTGTGCATTATTATGCACAACATGATTATCGAAGATGAACATGATCTTGATGGACCAATTGAATATGTGAGGGAAGATCCAACTCCAGAAGTTGAAATAGTAGTAGATGAAAATACAAGATTTCAGCCATTTTTTGCTCGTCTTAGACAAATCAAGGATAAAGATCCTCACATCGCACTTCGTACTACATTAATTGATCATTTGTGGGAGGAGTATACTAATTCAGATGATTAATTAAACTCAGTCAATATATATTTATAACAACTTATGTTCATATTTAATTATGGAATATAATATTTTGGTTCACAATTGTTCTTTGTTAATATAGATTTGTTATTTTAGCTAATTTGTTTTCTAATAATATATTATTATTTTCATTTTAGATAATAAAATAAAATTTATTCATATAATATTCTCTAGAAATTTGTTAAAATTATGAAACGCATCACATCATATGATCAATACGTAATAAAAAAAATTGTGAAATAGATAAGAAATGAGGATTTTAGTTAAAAGTTATAAAAAAAGTAGCTAGAGAATAATATGTTGAGAATATTTTTTGTGTGTTAGAAATGGTGTTTGTGGGTTGGAGATAAAATTACTGTTTGATATGACTTTTACATCAAGTTACACCAAAATGATGTTGTAAATTGGAGATGGTCTTAGACCAAATTTTTTAAGATGAGCAAGAGCATACCCCTGTTATAAGTTCTGTATCATCCTCTCTCTTTCTCTCTCTCTTTCTCTCTCTCTTTTCTTTTCTTTTTTTTATTTTTATTTTTATTTTTTATTTTTTATTTTATGATTATGAATGATTGATCTTACTACCCTTAATGAATTTAACATTTAGAGTGAAACACCAACGGCACCTGATGGATCCTGCATATTGTTGGAAAAAGTTTTTGCGTATTTCCGGGCCGGATTCCGGTGGGCTCCGGCCATTGGCGGCACCGGAAATTGATTGGATCATGTCCTCTCGTCGAGTACTATTCCGTAATGTAATCACTTGCCAAAAATGGTCTACGTTTGAATGAGAAATGTAGGTCCAAAGTTGGGTACTCGAAATGTACTAACTTGGACAGTTGGAATGAATAATCCCACATCGGAAGATGGAAAAGATTTTCTCAAGTATATATGCTAAAGAAAAGAACTAAAGGGCGTAGCCCTGGTGTAACACCCTAGTTTTCATTTATGAGATATTTTTGTGATTTTACGTGTTATGCACGTATGATTTCATTTGTATAATTTTTCGTATAAAATATTTTTTATAGTATTTGTTCTCCCTTAATTTTCCAAAAATTATTTTCTTTTAAAGCCTAATTGAAATCTAAAGCCCAAATTTGTCTTTTTAGCCCACTGTATTAATAAATTATTTTAATTATTTGAGCCCATGGTCTTTTGGCCCAATAGTAAGCCCATTTAGTTTAAATTCTCTTTTAATTAACCCAACTTGTGTGGTAGACTAATTTAATAAACAATTAATTATAAGTGCATGAACAAAATTTTGTAGGGGTACTAGTTTGCATTGCACTTGCACGTGCATGCACAAGAGTGTGCAAAACACACCCTTGGGGTGGCCAGATGGAATCAAGAGAGAGGGAGAGATGGGAGTAGTGGTGAGGTGGTTAACTCATTCATGGGTGGTTATGGTAACTTCCAAACTAATCCTAACTCTTAACCTTTAACTAGTTGATCTAATCCTAGCCATTCAATCCACCTAAAATCTTGTATAAATACCCCCCTTTTCCTAAGTTAATCTTGCACCTATTTTTTCATTATAAGAGAGACCTATATTAGAGAGTAAAAGATTGAGAGTTAGAGAAAGATTGAGTGTGTGCTAGTGTGTGTGCATCTTTGGAGGCCGGCCAAATCGACAGGAAGAAGGAGTGCTCGAGTTCCATCAAGCACAAGGAGGCGGAGGCAAATTGCGGCTCGATCTAGGAGGAGAATGATCGCTCTTTGTTCAAGGAGAATTATAGGAGTTCTTTCTTTGTTTCTTCAAATAGATGGATGTTTCTCATGACTTCTAATCTAGATACCATGCTAGGTTTTGTGCTAATCATGCAAGAATAAATAAGTGAAAATATTGCTTATTGATAATACGATGATTAAAGTGAAAATGGAACATAAGTGAAATTGCATGAAATGAATGGGTGAACTTGATTGTATGATATGATTGATGTTGTGATATTTCGATATTGATCTAGCATGCTAAATTAGAATAAATATTTATCCATGTAGAAGAATTGTGGTTATGGGAAAAGTGCAAATTCTAGAAGTTGTGTTCGTGTGGAAAATACTAATCGTAAGAATCTCTATATTATTAAGATTAGTTAGTAAATTATGCATGTTGTGATTGATGTCAAATGAATTCTAAAGCTGTGTGTTAGTTTTCAGGGAAATGAACATATTGTAATCTAAACCAAATTTCTGTGTGTTAATCAAACAGAAAGAAGAAATGATTCCAACTTTCGATTTTTGTTGCTGATCAGTCGACCGAATAGGCGTAGATAGTCGACTGTCCTGAATATTTAGTTCTTCGAGTTGTAATTCTCGCATAACAGTCGACCGTATATGTTTAACAGTCGACTGTCCCGTCCATTTTATTTTCAAGTCTTAAAACATCGTAGAACAGCCGACTGGTCTTGTTAACAGTCGACTGCCCTGATCCTTTTCGAGTTTTTTTAAACTTTAAGAACAATCGACTGGCCAAGTTTAACAGTCGACTGTCCCGACCATTTTTCTTGAGTCTTTTTAATTCTTGCTGAACAGTCGACCGACTGTGCTCCAAGAGTCGACTATCCAGACTATTTTGACTTGTCAGATTTTAAATTGTCTCGTGATAAAAATAAATATACTGTTTGAAAGAGTTTGAAAAAGAGATTTGATAATGGAAAGAATGAAGATTGAATGTGACAAATTAGAAAAGTGAACTTTATATGTCTTTTTGCGTGAAATTGTATAGGAAAGTGAAATGAAATATCCTGATGAATTATGAAAGGTTTTATGAATATGAATGCTATGAACATAAAAAGGAAAAACTATTGTTATTCATGAAAATGAACTTATGAGTTTGAAAGGCTCAATTTTGTGTGATTGTGAATTAAAATTGAGAACTAGAGTGTAACTAAGCCTCATACCGGCATTGAAAAGAAATGAATTGAAATGAATTGAAACAAAATTTGAGATGAAAAAACCAAGATTTGGGTCATGTTGAATAAATGGTTAAGACCGGTATAGTGGAACGGCTAGAATTGATTTTGTTCATGATTCAAATAAACTAAAGAGTGAAGATGTAATGAAAGTAAGAGAAAAATATTGAGTATGAGGGCCATTGGATTGGCGGCATGAGAGTATTCACAGGATGTCTCATGATGCGTCATGAGTAGGACGTGGATACTACTCCAGAGTACTGTCCCGATGGCGACGCTCGTAGGGTATTTGGTGACTGCGGGTGGTGTCATGTCTATGGTAGGAGCTGAATTACCACAGGATGCCTGCATGATGAGTCATGTGTCAGTGCGTTGGGATTCCCTCCAGGGTGCCTAGACATGAGTTCGTAGGTCATAGAACATCTAGGATACTTACCGTAGTTACAGTAGTAGATTAATTTGTGGCGAGGGATTGAACCCTATAAGATGAAGTACGATTAAGGGCATGCCCTCGGACCTATGTAGTATGGAATGTACAGAATCTGAACAAGTGCGCATTAGTGTCATATAACATAATAACTGCATTAAGGACTAAGTGTACAACACAACATGACATCAATAGGATAGTCCCTTTAGCTTTGTTTGTGAACAAGTTTGTGGTTTGCTAAGTATTGAGAATCATTATACTATTTCCGGCATAGAGAGGATGGCCGTGTATAATATTTCGTCAGTGAATGAACTGACGCACCCACAGTTTTGCATGCAGGGTAAAAATGCTTGACAAATTAAAGTATTCATGCTGCTCAGAGATTGATTTGAATGTTGTAAGATTGTTTCATGTAATTCCTATAAAATTGCTTTTTCTGTAATAATGTAAAGATATAATGTAACTCTGATGTAAGAAATGTTTCAATTTCCTTGTAAAATTGTACGAAAGAAGTGTAATGATCCTGTAGAACTTCGAATTCAGTTGTATTTTGGAATTCGGGGTGTTATAGAGTGGTATCAGAGCACGCTTCTAAGTAGTACAAATTTATAAGGAACGACACCCTAGAAGTGGACATTAGAGTGTGTGTTGAGTCTAGAGATTTAAATGTAAGTCACTTACATTTGTGTTGCTCTATGATTATGCTTCTTCTCCTCTTTCTTTAAGATGGCGGACCACTTCGACCCAGCTGGAGATGTTAATTGGCACATCATTGAGGAATATTACTACCCCGGGCAAGCTGATTCGGACGAGGAAGATCCCGAAGAAGTGGAAGAGGAATGGCATGAGTCCCGAGAGATCACTCCACCTCCGGATTCATCTGATGATTCTTCTGACGAGGAAGAACCAGTTCCGGGTAATCTCATTGTGTCTCTTCAGAGGCAGGTAGAGACTCTACGGGAGAGAGTCGGACTACTGGAGACTCACTTGGCGAAGCACAAGGATGATATCGCAATTCTCAGTCATCGTGTTTGGGAATTCGAGAAGAGAAAAAACATGACCGATGTACTGAAGGAGGAAGTGGAGGAACTACGGGGAGAGCTTCGTGAAGCCAAGAGGAACCGTAGGAGTTAGACTGTTGTAATTTCTACTGCTTTCATTTGATGTTAGAAATGTTTTAAATTCGAATGTATAAAGTTTGAAATTTAATGAAATGAAAAAGTCGATTTAAAATCCATGTTTATACTTCGAATTTAATGGATCTTTTGTATCAAAATATGGCAGGAAGACGAGCTCGAAATGGTGAAGGTCTGGACTTGGAAATGGAACTAGCGAGGGTCTATCAGACACTCAATGTCGTTTCCATGAATCAGAATCAGGGAAGGATGCCTGCGAATCCAGTACCCGAAGCAATCAAACTCGTGGAATCACTTAAATGGATGAAACCACCGGTGTTTGAGGAGAAGTCAGACCCTGACACGACTGACGATTGGGTCCAACAGATCGAGACTATCTTCGAAGTCTTGGAGACTCCGGAAGACAGCAAGGTGAAGTTGGCAGCACTGCAGTTTGAGAAGGATGCGGCTGTGTGGTGGCAGTCGATGAAGTGGACGATGGAAGGTATTGTTCTGGGCTGGGAGGAATTCTTGGAAGAATTTTGCAGTCATTATTTTCCCTCAGACGTTCAGGAGATGAAAGCCATGGAGTTTCTAGCGCTGCAGCAGGGCAGCATGTTAGTCAGGGAGTATGAGACGAGGTTCACTCAGCTCTTAAGATATGCACCCGAACTGGTGATGGACGAGGAGAAGAAGGCTCAAAAGTTCGAGCATGGGTTGAGGCCAAGTCTGAGATCCAGGATGATACCCCTCTGTATCAGAAGGTTTGACAAGCTGGTCAAATGGGCGGCAGCCACGGAGGCGGACATGGAGCAATTCCACGCTGTTCAGAATCGGAGGAACAACTGGAATGCGGGGAAGAGGCCCTTAGTTGCTGGCAATGTCAGGGGACAGCCACCGGCTCAAAGGTTCAAGCCTACAGGTGCGAACGCTGTTCAGGTGGCAGGAAGACTCGGGAATACTTGGGTGAGACCTTTAGTGACTTGTTTCAACTATGGGGAGACAAGCCACTACAAGTCTCATTGCCCCAAACTGCAGGATGTCATCTGTAATGGACCAACTCAGCAGACCGGGAAGAAGCCGTACCAGCAAGGGCGAATATTTGCCTTGACTGAAGCTGACGCTGATGAGGTGGATCACGTCATTACTGGTACAAGTGGGGGAGCGTAGAAGTGTTCTTTTCTTTTACTGTTATCTCTTTTCCCGTTAATTAGTACACTGTTATGTAACGAGTGAGTGTTATATAATAGAAGAACATATTTTGAATGGAAAGAAAGCTGTTGTTTTGTTCGATACTGGGTCCTCTCACATTTTTGTATCACCTAAATTTGCTAAAGTTCTGGGAGTCGAACCGAAGATATTTCCATGCACGGTTTTAGCAGTAGCTACTCTGTCAGGGGAGACTCTAACCACTGATCGGTACTATGCTGACTGCGAGATCGTGATTGGAGATCAAATTTTCGGGATTGATCTGATCGAGCTGAATGTCTTTGGAGTCGATGTACAATGCAAGCATCGAGTGCAAGACCAAGATAGTAACAGTGAAGGCTCTAGGTGGACCTGAAGTCACTTTCCAAGGGAAGAAAAGATGTTCAGGCTTGGTCACTGCTATCAGCAAGAAGAAGGGGATTCCTGCAGAGGTGCAGCAAATTCCTGTGGTTCAGGATTATCCGACTGTGTTCTTGGAAGATTTACCTAGATTATCCCTGCATCGTGATGTGGAGTTTAGTAACACTATTCAGCCAAGGAGTGCACCTATTTCCAAGGCACCATATAGGATGGCGCCTATGGAGCAGGATGAGATCAAGCGGCAGATTGAGGAACTGTTGGAGAAAGGCTTTATTCAACCGAGTGCGTCACCTTGGAGAGCGCCGATGCTTTTGGTAAAGAAGAAGGATGGTTCGATGAGGATGTGCATCAATTACCGGGAGCTGAATAAGGTCACTGTTCAGAAAAAGTATCCTATTCCAAGAATTAATGACTTGTTCAATCGTCTACAAGGAGCAGGTGTTTTCTCCAGAATAGATCTTCGATCAGGATATCATCAAGTTCGAGTGAAAGCTGAAGATGTGCATAAGACTGCGTTCAAAACTCGACACGGGCATTATGAATTCTTAGTTATGACCGTTTGGAGTGACAAATGCACCTGTAATTTCTATGTACATGATGAACAAAGTTCTGAGGCCGTTCATTGATTCTTTCGTTGTGGTGTTTATCGACGATATTCTTGTGTACTCCAAGTCGGAGGAGGAACATACGGAGCATCTGGCAGCAGTTTTGAGGAAGCTTCAGGAGCATGAGGTGTATGCCAAGTTATCCAAGTGTGATTTCTAGAAATATGAAGTGGCATTCCTAGGTCACATCTTTTCTAAGGAGGGAGTGGCAATTGATCCGCAGAAGATAGAGGCAGTAAAGGATTGGGCAAGACATACTACAGTAAAAGAAATCAGGAGTTTCCTTGGGCTAACTGGATACTACAGGAGATTTATCCAGGGCTATGCTCAGATTGCCGTACCGCTCACTGATCTGACCAAGAAGAGTGTGAACTTCAAGTGGACTGAGCAGTGTGAGACAAGCTTTCAGGAGTTAAAAGAGGGGTTGACTACTGCACCCATTTTGGCTTTGCCTAGAGCAGGTGTTGAGTATGATGTCTATAGTGATGCTTCACATCGTGGGCTTGGTTGTGTCTTAATGCAAGAAGGAAAAGTAATCGCTTATGGGTCTAGGCAACTAAGACCACATGAGAAAAATTATTTGACTCATGATCTGGAGTTGGCTGCGATTATCTTTGCCTTGAAGCAATGGAGACATTATGTGTATGGTGAGAAGCTGAACATGTACACAGACCATAAAAGCTTGAAGTACATCTATCAACAGAAGGATCTGAATCTGAGGAAAAGGAGATGGCTGGAGATACTTGAGGACATTCGTCTAGAGATTAAGTATCATCCTGGGAAGGCTAATGTTGTGTCTGATGCACTTAGCCGCAAGAGCAGTCTGGCGAGTTTGATTACGACTCAGAGACAGCTGGCAGCGGAGTTGGATCGGGCTGGTATTGAAGTTGTTCTGCAAGGCTTGAGATCATCTTTAGCTCAGTTGAGGCTTCAACCAATGCTGAATGAAAGGATTGTTGCAAGTCAGAAGGAAGATACAGAGATTCAGAAGATGAAGGAGCAGGTTGGTGCTGGCAGGTTGTCCGAGTTCCAGATCAGGAATGAGGTGTTGTGGTTCGGAGAGAGGTTGTGTGTTCCGGATCAAGAAGAATTGCGAGAGAGCATTCTTCAGGAGGCACATGCTACTCTTTTATCAATACATCCTGGGAGTACCAAGATGTATAAGGACATTAAGCAACATTTCTGGTGGTCAGGTTTGAAGCGGGATGTGGCCGAGTTCGTGACGAAGTGTGAGGTCTGTCAGCAAGTCAAAGTCGAGAATCAGAAACCCAGAGGTCTCTTGCAACCATTACCTATTCCAGAATGGAAGTGGGATAATATCAGTATGGATTTCATCACGGGCTTGCCTAAGAGTCCAAAAGGCAATGATGCGATTTGGGTCATAGTCGATCGACTAACTAAGTCCGCTCATTTCTTGGCAATGAAACTCACTGATTCGATGGACAAGTTGGCTGAGCTATATGTTGGTAAGATCGTCAGGCTTCATGGTGTTCCGTTGACCATTGTATCTGATCGATATGCGTGGTTTACTTTGCATTTCTGGAAGAGTCTTCAGACAGCTCTGGGTACCAAGACGGATTTCAGCACTGCTTTTTCATCCATAGACCGACGGGCAGACCAAGAGAGTCAACCGTATTCTTGAGGATATGATTCGATGCTGTGTATTAGACTTTGGAGGCAATTGGGAAAAAGCACTTAGCTCTGGTGGAGTTTGCCTATAACAACAGTTTTCAGGCTATCATTGGGATGGCACCGTATGAAGCTCTGTACGGCAGGAAGTGCAGAACGTCTGTCTGTTGGTTCGAAGTTAGGGAACGGCAGATGTTTGGGCCTGAGATTGTGCAGCAGACCTCTAAAAAGATTGATCTGATCAGGAAGAGGTTGGTGGATGCTCAGAGTAGGCAGAAGAGCTATGCAGACAACCGGAGGAGGGACCTTGAGTTTGATGTTGGTGATTTTGTCTTTCTAAAGGTTTCACCTAGCAAAGGCGTCATCCGATTTGGTAAGGGTGGAAAGTTAGCCCCGAGGTTCATAAGCCCGTACAAGATATTGAAGCGGATTGGGAAAACTGCTTACCGGCTTGAGTTACCGGAAGAATTGTCTCAGGTACACAATGTCTTTCATGTGTCTATGCTGTACATTCCAAATCTAAGTCATCATTTGCCTGAAGTGCCAGAGGGTTTGCAATTGGATCTGAGTTACATTGAGCTTCCGATTAAAATTGTGGATCGTCGGGAGAAAGTCTTGAGGAACAAGACGATACCGATGGTCAAAGTAGTCTGGAGAAACCAGTTGGTTGAAGAGGCTACTTGGGAATCTAAGGAGAGGATGATGAAGGATCATCCTGAGCACTTTGTTTGATTTGTGTCTTCTTTCTTTTTCCTTTGTATCTACTGGTTGTATTTCTGTTTTCTCACCCTTAAGTGTAGTTCTAGGGAAGGAACTATTCTATGGAGGGAGTGTTGTAACACCCTAGTTTTCATTTCTGAGATATTTTTGTGATTTTACATGTTTTGCACGTATGATTTCATTTGTATAATTTTTCGTATAAAATATTTTTTATAGTATTTATTCTCCCTTAATTTTCCAAAAATTATTTTCTTTTAAAGCCTAATTGATATCTAAAGCCCAAAATTGTCTTTTTAGCCCACTGTATTAATAAATTATTTTAATTATTTGAGCCCATGGACTTTTGGCCCAATAGTAAGCCCATTTAGTTTAAATTCTCTTTTAATTAACCCAACTTGTGTGGTAGACTAATTTAATAAATAATTAATTATAAGTGCATGAACAAAATTTTGTAGGGGTACTAGTTTGCATTGCACTTGCACGTGCATGCACAAGAGTGTGCAAAACACACCCTTGGGAGTGGCCGGATGGAATCAAGAGAGAGGGAGAGATGGGAGTAGTGGTGAGGTGGTTAACTCATTCATGGGTGGTTATGGCAACTTCCAAACTAATCCTAGCTCTTAATCTCTAACTAGTTGATCTAATCCTAGCCATTCAATCCACCTAAAATCTTGTATAAATACCCCCCTTTTCCTAAGTTACTCTTGCACCTATTTTTTCATTATAAGAGAGACATATACTAGAGAATAAAAGATTGAGAGTTAGAGAAAGATTGAGTGTGTGCTAGTGTGTGTGCATCTTTGGAGGCCGGCCAAATCGACAGGAAGAAGGAGTGCTCGAGTTCCATCAAGCACAAGGAGGCGGAGGCAAATTGCGGCTCGAACTAGGAGGAGAATGATCGCTCTTTGTTTAAGGAGATTTATAGGAGTTCTTTCTTTGTTTCTTCAAATAGGTGGGTGTTTCTCATGACTTCTAATCTCGATACCATGCTAGGTTTTGTGCTAATCATGCAAGAATAAATAAGTGAAAATATTGCTTATTGATAATACGATGATTAAAGTGAAAATGGAACATAAGTGAAATTGCATGAAATGAATGGGTGAACTTGATTGAATGATATGATTGATGTTGTGATATTTCGATATTGATCTAGCATGCTAAATTAGAATAAATGTTTATCCATGTAGAAGAATTGTGGTTATGGGAAAAGTGCAAATTCTAGAAGTTGTGTTCGTGTGGAAAATACTAATCGTAAGAATCTCTATATTATTAAGATTAGTTAGTAAATTATGCATGTTGTGATTGATGTTAAATGAATTCTAAAGTTGTGTGTTAGTTTTCGGGGAAATGAACATATTGTAATCTAAACCAAATTTTTGTGTGTTAATCAAACAGAAAGAAGAAATGATTCCAACTTTCAATTTTTGTTGCTGATCAGTCGGCCGAATAGGCGTAGATAGTCGACTGTCCTGAATATTTAGTTCTTCGAGTTGTAATTCTCGCAGAACAGTCGGCCGTATATGTTTAACAGTCGACTGTCCCGTCCATTTTATTTTCAAGTCTTAGAACATCGTAGAACAGCCGACTGGTCTTGTTAACAGTCGACTGCCCTGATCCTTTTCGATTTTTTTTAAACTTTACAGAACAGCCGACTGGCCAAGTTTGACAGTCGACTGTCCCGACCATTTTTCTTGAGTCTCTTAAATCCTTGCTGAATAGTCGACCGACTGTGCTCCAAGAGTCGACTGTCCAGACTATTTTGACTTCTCAAATTTTAAATTGCCTCGTGATAAAAATAAATATACTGTTTGAAAGAGTTTGAAAAAGAGATTTGATAATGGAAAGAATAAAGATTGAATGTGACAAATTAGAAAAGTGAACTTTATTTGTCTTTTTGCATGAAATTGTATAGGAAAGTGAAATGAAATATCCTGATGAATTATGAAAGGTTTTATGAATATGAATGCTATGAACATGAAAAGGAAAAACTATTGTTATTCATGAAAATAGAACTTATGAGTTTGAAAGGCTCAATTTTGTGTGATTGTGAATTAAAATTAAGAACTAGAGTGTAGCTAAGCCTCATACCGGCATTGAAAAAAAATGAATTGAAACGAAATTTGAGATGAAAAGACCAAGATTTGGGTCATGTTGAATAAATGGTTAAGACCGGCATAGTGGAAAGGCTAAATCTGGAGAATTAATTTTGTTCATGATTCAAATAAACTAAGGACTAAATATATAGTGAAGATGTGATGAAAGTAAGAGAAAAACATTGAGTATGAGGGTCATTGCATTTGCGACGTGAGAGTATTCACAGGATGTCCCACGATGCGTAATGAGTAGGACGTGGATACTACTCCAGAGTACCGTCCCGGTAGCGATGCTCGTGGGGTGTTTGGTGACTGCGGGTGGTGTCATGTCTATGGTAGGAGCTAAATTACCACAGGATGCCTGCATGATGAGTCATGTGTCAGTGCGTTGGGATTCCCTTCAGGGTGTCTAGACATGAGTTCGTAGGTCATAGAACATCTAGGATACTTACCGTAGTTACAGTAGTAGATTAAGTCGTGGCGAGGGATTGAACCCTATAAGATGAAGTACGATTAAGGGCTTGCCCTCGGACCTATGTAGTATGGGATGCATAGAATCCGAACAAGTGCGCATTAGTGTCATATAACATAATAATTGCATTAAGTACTAAGTGCACAGCACAATACGACATCAATAGGATAGTCCGTTTAGCTTTGTTTGTGAACAAGTTTATAGTTTTCTAAGTATTGAGAACCGTTATACTGTTTCCGGCATAGAGAGGATGTCCATGTATAATATTTCGTCAGTGAATGAACTGACGTGCCCACAGTTTTACATGCAGGGTAAAGATGCTTGACAAATTGAAGTATACATGCTGCTCAAAGATTGGTTTAAATGTTGTATGGTTGTTACATATAATTACTGTAAAATTGCTTCTGCTGTAATAATGTAAAGATATAATATAACTCCGATGTAAGAAATATTTCAATTTCCTTGTAAAATGTACGAAAGAAGTGTAAAGATCCTGTGGAACTTCGAATTCAGTTGAATTTTGGAATTCGGGGTGTTACACCTGGGGTTACCACTAACGCGTAGTGGGGAGAGGACCTCGCCAAAATAACAAACACACACGCGCGCGCGCCCGGTCTGGCCCGGCCCGACTTCGGCTTTGGCTCGGCTTTGGCTCGGCTTTGGCTCGGCTTAGGCTCGGCTTGGCTCTGGCCTATATTTTTTTTGCCCTGCTCCAAACTTTTTTCCCAGTTACTGTAGAGGCTTTTCAAATTTTTTAATTGCTAGCACCATTAATCTGTAACACCAGAGTAATGGCTCATCGGTTACGTTTTTGAACCATTACTCTGTTGTTACAGAGTAATGGACCCTTCAGTTGCTCCCATTCTTCTATAAGACCAGCAACTTTTGTCTGTCAGTACACACAATTTTTCAAACATTTTGAATCTCCTTCTTCTTCTTCTTCCTCCGAGTCACAGTCTGAGAATACAACACAGCATCGGTTCAGTGAGATCTCTGAAGTTAGGGTGTTGCTCTTCAGGGAAAGGTAATACAGTTGTATCATGGGAGGTAATTCGTCAACCACCGTCACACTACGGGGTGAATTTTGCTTTAAGGATAGAGATCTTAAATCTCAACTCTGTATTGTACTGTATGGTTTGTTCCTTCATTTCCTGTAATTGTAATTCTTCGCTAATATTGTTAGTTTTTCCTGTTTTATAAAATTCAACTTCTAACAATCTTAAAGCAAAATTTTTCCTCTATTCTAACAGTTTTGTGAATAATATTTACAGGTACTGTTATCATTTTGGAAAAACAAAATAACTAACAGTTCTATTTCAACTGTTTCAGAACATGGAAAACACACAGAACGATAATGTCAGTGGACTTATCAGTGAACAAATACAAGTGACCCAAAATGTGACTGCACAATCGGTTGCGGCACAAAATTGTTGTCAGTGGACGTATTTTGTATAAAAATGGGGTGTACTTGGGTAAAGGATATGTAAAGGATGGACTGTTCAAATTTAATGTAATGCAAGTCATCCATAAACCTATTGTTCCTGTTGTTCCCAAAGTTAATGAAATTACTCCTAGTTGCTTATGTTGTTGAGTATTCTTCTGTTTGGCATGAAAGGCTAGGCCATGTTAATTTCAATTCCATGCGTAGATTAATTAACATGAATTTGCTACCTAAATTTAAGGTAGACAACTGCGAAAAATGTGAAGTTTGCACAGAGGCCAAACTCACTAAAATTCCATCATATTCTGTAAAAAGAAACACAGAAACTCTAGGTCTAATCCACACGGATCTGTGTGAATTAAAATACGTGCAGACCAGAGGCGGCAAAAAGTATTTTGTGACATTCACAGACGATTGTACAAAATTCTGTTATGTATACTTGTTACATGGCAAAAATGAGGCTTTGGATAAATTCAAAGAATATAAGCTTGAGGTTGAGAATCAACTTGTCAAAACGATTAAAATCGTTAGGAGTGATAGAGGAGGGGAATATGATGCGCCATTTAACATGTTTTGTTCTGAACATGGAATAGTTCATCAGACAATTGCTCCTTACTCACCTGAATCAAATGGTACTACCGAGCGCAAGAACCGAACTCTAAAGAAGATAATGAATGCCTTGTTGTTAAATTTTGGGTTACCCCAAAACATGTGGGGGAAGTGTTGCTGACTGCCAATTACATTCTCAATAAAATACCTCACAAGAAAACTGGCAAGACATCAAACGAACTGTGGAAAGGTAATGTTCCTTCATATAAATACCTCAAAGTGTGGGGTGTTTAGCAAAAGTGGCAGTACCTAATCCAAAACAGGTCACAATAGGACCTAAGACTATTGATTGCTTATTCATAGGCTATGCACACTACAGTAGTGCATATTAGTTCTTGATATATAAATCGGATATATCGGATATCCATGTGAATACAATATGGAATGAAGGAATGCTTCCTTCTTTGAACACATGTTTCTGTACAATGATGCTACGTATCCCAAACGTACACGTAAACAAGGAAATGCAACCACTTTGGTTGATGAACCAGGACATGATAATGATGAGCCTAGATGAAGTAAACGGGCTAGAACATCAAAGTCATTTGGTCCTGACTTTGTAACGGCCTTTCTGTTAGAGAATGAGCCCAGAACATTCAAGGAAGCCATGTCTATGCCTGATGCTCCTATGTGGAAGGAAGCAATCAAAAGTGAAATAGACTCCATAATGCAACATCATACATGGGAGTTGGTCGATTTGCCTTTTGGGTGTAAAGCTCTAGGATGCAAACGGATTTTTCAAACAAAAATAGAAACCAGATGGTTCAATAGAGAAATATAAGGCAAGACTTGGGTACAAGGATTTAGGCAAAAGGAAGGCCTAGACTTATTTGATACATATTCCTCGGTCACAAGAATAACTTCCATAAGAATGCTGATAGCTATTGCAGCTCTACATAACCTAGAAATACATCAAATGGATGTTAAAATCGCATTTCTCAATGGGGATTTAGAAGAAGAAATATACATGAAACAACCTGATAGTTACGTAGTTTCTGGATAGGAAAAATAAGGTGTGCAGGCTTGTAAAATCCTTGTACGGACTGAAACAAGCTCCAAAGTTGTGGCATGCAAAATTTGATAATGTTATGATGTCAAATAGTTTCAAAATAAATGAATGTGAAGTGTATCTACATTAAAGATACTTCAAATGGATACATTCTGGTGTGTCTGTATGTAGATGACATGCTCCTTATTGGGAGCAATAATGACATTATCAAACAAACTGAGAACATGCTTAGTGACAAGTTTGATATGAAAGATTTGGGAGCTGCAGACGTCATACTAGGAATCAAAGTTTCCAGGATGTCTGAGAGAATTACTTTGCCTCAAACTCATTACGCTGAGAGTACTTGAAAGATTTAAGAATTACTCCAATGGGATTGCCAAAAGTCCGGTGGATCCCAGTCTTCACTTGTTCAAAAATACGGGTGACAGCATATCACAATTGGAATATGCACGTGTAATCGGTAGTCTGATGTACTTAATAAATTGTACAAGACCAAACCTGGCACATTCAGTAAATGTACTGAGCCGCTACACAAGTAATCCAGGATGAAGTCACTAGAAATGAATAACTAGAGTATTGAACTACTTGTGATATACTCAGAGTTATGGGCTGCATTACACCATATATCCAGCAGTACTAGAATGCTACAGTGATGCCAACTGGATATCGAACTCCAAAAACTCGAAATCCATAAGTGGGTACGTCTTCACTCTTGGTGGTGCAGCTGTGTCATGGAAATCCTCTAAACAAATGTTACTAGTCAGATCCACCATGAAATTTGAGTTTATTGCTTTAGACAAAGCGGCAGAGGCAAGCAGAGTGGCTTCAAAACGTTTTAGAGGATATTCTCATGTGGAAAAAACCAGTGTCTGCTATATGTGTACACTGTGACAGCCAATTGGCTATAGCAAGGACACTGAGTTGTATGTACAATGGTAAGTCTCATCATATCAAAAGACGACACAAAACCATTAGACAACTGCTCTCTAATGGAATAATCTCTATAGAGTATATAAAATCAACTGACAACCTAGCGAATCTATTTACTAAAGGTTTATCACGAGAGCAAGTTGTGAGATCATCAAGAGGAATGGGTTTAAAGCCTATGACGAAAAAGGATACTTGATGGAAACCCTACCTAGGAATTGGAGATCCCAAGATCAAGGTTCAAGGGGACAACTAAATCTTATTGAATCGACGGGAGCACTGAGAGATTAAAATCTCATACCCACTGTTAGGATGATAAAACAGTGCTGCCTGTAAAGAGTTATGATAAGCTTGGCTTTTAACGATTCCCATAGCTTTGAAATAAAAGTGGGGTATTGCAGGATACTCTTTATGGGAAATCACGTTGTGAGTGTGAAATAAGGCCGTTTCTAGGAGAATGAAGAGAGGCTACATTCTCCAAGTTCACTCACGATTAACTAGGGTTGTTCAAGGCCAGATGAACACAACATGAGAACTTAGTTCTGTGAGGAGATGAAACTATGTGATAGTTATTGTCTAGGTTCACATCAAAGTCCGGGTAGTTCAAGACATCATGTTCACTACCTAGTCAAGTGAATCCGATGGCTACTCACTAAGGGTGGTTCAAAGTTGAAAAATCACTACCATTCCTGATGCAGTGATTTTTCGATTATATTCTCAGAGTCTTATCTGTCATGTCTTTTATGTCATGTATTTTTCTGTCGTGTCTGGATCACATGGTCTAGTCATTTCCATTCATGTGGGGGATTGTTGGAAAAAGTTTTGGCATATTTCCATACCGAATTCCGGTGAGCTCCAGCCACCGGCGGTGCCGAAAATTGATTGGATCATGTTCCTCTCGTCGAGTACTATTCCATAATGTACTCAATTGCCAAAAACGGTTTCCGTATGAATGAGAAATGTAGGTCCAAAGTTGGGTACTCGAAATGTACTAACTTGGACAGTTGGAATGAATAATCCCACATCGGAAGATAGGAAAGATTTTCTCTAGTATATAAGCTAAAGAAATGGACTAAAGGGCGTAGCCCTGGGGTTACCACTAATGCGTGTAGTGGGGAGTGGACCTAGCCAAAATAACAAACACACACGCGCGCGCACCCCCGGCTCCGGCTCCGGCCTCAGCTTTGGTCTGGCCTGGCCTGACTTGGCTCTGGCCTATATTTTTTTTGCCCCGCTCCAAATTTTTTCCCCAGTTACTGTTGAGGCTTTTCAAATTCTTTAACTGCTGGTACCATTACTCTGTAACAGCAGAGTAATGGCTCATTACTCTGTAACAGTAGAGTAATGTTTTGAACCATTACTCTACTGTTACAGAGTAATGGGCCATTACTCTGCTGTTACAGAGTAATGGACCCTTCAGTTGCTCCCATTCTCCTATAAGACCAACAACTTTTGTCTGCCATTACACACAGTTTTTCAAACTTTCCGAATCTCCTTCTTCTTCATCTTCTTCCTCTGAGTCACAGTCCGAGAATACAACACAACACCGGTTCGCTGAGATCTCTGAAGTTAAGGTGCTGCTTTTCAAAGAAAGGTAATGCAATTGTATCCTGGGAGGCAATTCGTCAACCACCGTCCACTACGGGATGAATTTTGCTTTAAAGACACAGATCTTAAATCTCGACTCTGTATTGTACTGTATAGTTTGTTCCTTCATTTCCTGTGATTGTAATTCTTCACAAATATTGTTAGTTTTTCCTGTTTTATAAAATTCAACTTCTAACACATATAACCTGTTTCATTTCCAAGCATTGAAGTTGGAGGGAACTCGTGCTAGAATATTAATATCATGTATTATTCTTCTTTGGATCCTTGAACTGCAATAAATCATATCTTCCAAATTCACATCTAATGAATGTAGAGAAAATCCAAGAAGTTGTGAAGTTGGTGAGGCGATCAGGACCAAAGGAAGATGTCTCTCTCACAGAGTTTCAGACGGAGCTAATTCAACTTGCTTCCCAGCTAACCGGTGACCATGTCCTGAACACGTGTCCACATATCGGCAAAGATATGAATGTGCACTACGCAAACTGCTATGGTGAGGATGCAGTTGCCAGGTTCTTGGAAGTTGGCAAGGCTGCACTCAGGGCCAGAGCAAAACGGGTCCAATATTATCATAATGAGGCCATCCCTCACTAGCAGGACGACTGGAATTAAGCGTTCAAAGCAGTTGATTTGACAGATTACACGTGGAGATGCCAAATGCATACCAACACTTCTTATATATTAGTACTAGCTATAAGGTTGTATATAGAATTCGTAAAATTGCTACCATGTCTATCTTGTATACCATGTCCTCTCATATTGATGTGGAAGGATCCATGTAAAATGTTCCCTGCCCCAGGCTTGTTATGGATTATATGATTGCTCATGTCCATGTTACATTATTGTTTGAAGCTTCCGCACATTCTGTGCACTTCAAACTTTTCTTCTGTTTAGTTTGATTTGCTGTCAATGCCCGTAAGACTGCTATATTTTCTCTACTTCATGTTTCTTTTCACTGAATCAAACTCAATTTGAAAATTTGAGCTCTCTCTCTGACCTTGCATGAGTATGCTTGCTCGTATGAAAATTTGCGTGATGAGAAGGTGAGCAACCATCATGCCTGTGGATGATATGCAATAAGCATCCATCCATTGCACCTAGTAGGTTGTGACGTAGTAAACGGCCTCTTGGTTGAGTCCATCGTTGCCTCCATCCTTAAGGACTACCTACGCAACCTTTTTTATGAACTTCTTGTGAAGAGAATCCACATCCCCTCATATCAAGGCAAGTAAGAAGATTCGTCCTTTTCTTCTAAGATTTGTCACAAATTCGATGCAAGTAACTATTGCACTACCCCTCCACTTTGCCTTGGTGGATGGTAACATACGGACCGTCATTCTAGTAGTTACAAAAGAAGAATTCTCTGTCAATAATTTTTTTGTGCTCAAAGGTCTGGAAATCTGTATGTCTCCATAAGGATAGAAGTACGATAGGAGCAATGGGGTTAGTGGATCTACTTGAATTGGGATGCTAAGTTGCTAACGCATCTCAAAGTGATAGTTACACTTCACAGAAGGGTAACGGTATCGTCTTTCTTGGATCATTGGCCTTTGCCTTATAGTTGATGTTTCAATGCTCATACCATTTGCAACAAAGACAATATTGCGCCATCCTACCAAGTTTGGACACTCTTTTATATTCATCCGCCTTCATGTTCTTCACAATCTCTAACTTCGACCGCTCCTTTCTTATTGGTATGGTGCTTGTCTTCAATAGTTGTTTTCATCAATTTTTTGCTGGATTTTGAAAAACTAATCACTATTAAGTTATTACATTTAAATGAGTTATAAATCTAGTTCCAATTAGCACTTACTATACTAGTATGCTCCTTGTTAGATTCTTGCATTATATGTACCTCATAGGTTAGTAATTAGAATATCACCTTAATTTGATGCATCTTTCTACCGGGTTAGCTTTAAACTTTTTTTAAATAGCAACATGCGTAGAACCTAATTGCATTAAACATCTCTAGTGTTAATAACTTATAACATTGATTACATGGTTCGTGTGGACATGTAGCTATCATTGAACCGCAACCATCTATTAATGGTTCTTTTTTATTATGGATTTTGAAATTGGATTGTATAAGTACATTATCAGAATTCTTACATGTTTTGGCCTATGTTACCTTTGCTTTATCTTGGATGTTTTGGCCTATGTTACCTTTGTTTTATCTTGGATCAGTGGCTTGGATTATCATATGGGTCCGCAGAAAGTAATGCATCTTATTTTTGACAGATTTTTTTTTCACTTGTATGATATAGAATAAAAATTCTCATGTTAGCATACCCCATTAATCTAAGAGTGATCCTTTTTTTTGATGAACCGGATAGAGCCAGAGGCTCCAGCCATGAAATTAATTATATACACCAAAAGTCAATACAAATGAAGCATCAAAAAGTAGACGATTTACAAGATGTAAACAAAAATAAATCAAACAAACATGCTACAGAAAAAACAGACAGGCCGATCCCGAACCGGACCCCAGCCACGAACAGCCGCACTACGAGGGATAAGCGTCGAAGCCGAAGCAGGGGCAGACGAGGGCCCTCTATTAAGCGCCCAGGAACAGGATCGACAACCCGAATCAGGCATCCCGATCGGTTCCAAATCAACACCAAAATAATAGTATGGTGAAATCACTAAATAGGATACCCATGAGAGAGAGAATAATATGAGTTGGGGGGCTGATCAATTACGATCATTTGCTAGCCCGATATAGGCCCAGGCACCACAAAAGAGATCAATATTCACCAACATGAAGAAACAAACAGCCACAACAAACTCCAGATAGAAACAAGGCACCACACCATATTAAGAAACACTGATACGGCAGATAACAGATAAATAAGCTGCGAAAATTCCCAGTAGCAGCCATAAACAAACACTGGGTTAATAAGCCCACCCAGAGCAGAACAGAAGTAAACAATATAATTTACTACAAAGGAGATTTGATAAGGATACCGTCACGGAGCATTACCGCTAATAACCAACAACAAAAGATTTCGAAATACGACACTACTTCGCATCCGACAACCTGAACCAAAAAGCCACCTCGGGAGAGGGCACCGAGGCTTCAAAAACCAACAGAGGAAGGAAAGCAAAACAACGGCCCAGAGAACACCCAAGGTGAGACAATCAACAGCAGCCACAACTCCAGTAGTGGGAGAGATCAAAAACACTGCTAGTTAATGCAGGTGCACAAAATAAACCCACAAGATGGGAAAGCCTGGCATTAGATAACCAAAATACACAAAAGAAAAGACTCATAGCCGCTTTACTCCTGCGAAGAGAAAGATTAGAAATCAGAACGAACATCAAGTAGAAAAGAACTTATATAAAGTACTAGAACAGTAGAGATTGTATAGCATGTAAAACTCAAAGACTATGAGTCGCATCAGTTAATCTAGAGCCGTGAAGCTCATTTTTGGCCTCTTGCTTTAATGCAGATGACCAAAAGGTGAAAAGAAAATTAAACTCTTCAATGATGGATAATGAAGATGAAGCTCGCTGTCTAAATAATCTTTTGTTCCTTTCCATCCAAAGGATCCAGATGATGATTTGGATAGAAAGGAACTAAGAGCGGCGATACTTGAAGCGCGATGGAATACTAGACCAACAAGAATGTAAATTGTTAGGAATGGTTGCGATTTCCCACGCTAAAGTAGAAATTTTCCAAAGCGGACGCGCAAAATCGCATCCCACGAAAAGGTGGTTGGCGTCCTCAAACGACGATACACACAGGGGGCAGTTCTGTCCCCAAGCCAGATTCCTATTGTTAAGAACTTCGGCCGTAAGAAGCCTGTTGTTAAGAGCCAGCCAAGTCACAATTTTGACCTTAAGCGGGGCACATGATTGCCAGATGGTCTCGGTGACAGGGGAGCGGATGCCTCTAAAATTGAGAAATTGATAAAAAGATTTGATCGAGAAAACACCTGCCGAGTTCCATCGCCAATAGAAATCCTCCCTAGGATGCCATACATAATTGTTCAGAGAGGACATAAGCTCAGTGAACTGGGATGATAGTTGAGGGGGAAGGTCGACAGAGAAAGGGACGATCCAAACATGATGTGAGTTTATGATATTGAGACAATCTACTATAGTAGCGTGCGGAGCGGCAGCCAACCTGTAGAGGGCCGGAAAAGAGGAGGCCAATTTGGCATTACCTATCCATAGGTCATGCCAGAATAGAGTTTTGGAACCGTCAAAACAGGCATGGGCAATGCCACATTGAAAGGCGGCGGCAGCTTTCCAAATGCCTTTCCAGAAAGGGGATGCGAAACGATGGACACGGTTGGGAAAAACCCAGCAATTGCCATCTGGATAGCAATTAGCCCTGATACTTTGTATCCAAGGTAAACGATCGCTTTTGAGGAATTTCCAAATCCATTTACCCAATAGAGCAATGTTATGGTTACGGAGATTAAGTACTCCCAGTCCCCCTGCTTCCTTGGAAGAGCAGACTAATGTCCAATTGGCTAGGTGGGATCCCCGACGGTAATCGGAGGACCCAGACCAAAAAAAATTGCTCCGGATTTGGTCAATTCTCTTAATAACCCAGGACGGGATGAAGTAAAAAGACATCATAAATAGGGGGATAGAGGAAAGCACCGAATTGAGAAGGACCAGCCTGCCTCCTCTAGAGAGCAACTTGCCTGTCCAAACATTCAGTCTGGATTCCACCTTATCCACCAGAGGCATCCAATCGGATCTATGCAATTTGCCCCATCTAAGGGGCACTCCCAGGTACGTGATAGGGAATGACGCTATAGGACAGTTGAAGAAATTGGAAATCTCAATCTGGCGGTTGGGAGAACCCCCCAGCCACAGAACAGAAGATTTCTGGAAATTGATGGTAAGGCCCGAAGCCATTTCGAATAAGTATAGGTGAAGTTTAAGATTACGGATAGAGTGATTGTTTGGCTTCGCAAAAATGATAGTATCATCCGCGTATTGCAGATTTAGAACACCGAGAAAAGGCCGTGATTCCCCCAGACCATCAATGGCATGGGCATCCCACGCATTGCGCAACAGTTTGCTAAACACGTCTGCAACCAGAGCGAAGAGGAGAGAGGAAAGAGGATTGCCCTGTCGAAGACCCCTTTTGATCTTAAATTTGTTACCTTCTGATCCATTGATGAAAATGGATGAAGTGCCAGAAAGCAGGCTAGATTTAATCCAATAAATCCATTTGGGCCCAAAACCCCTATGGACCAATATGTCCAGAAGAAAATCCCAATTCACGTTGTCGTAGGCTTTCTGAAAATCTAATTTGAGGAGAATGCCTTCAGAGTTTGATCTGTGGCACTGAGAAATAATTTCTTGAGCCGACGCAACACTATCTAGGATAAAACGATCTTTGATGAAACCTGATTGGGCAGGATCAATAAGGGAGGGCATAACCTCACTGAGTCTCGTAGAAAGAACTTTCATGATAATTTTAAAGGATGTATTAATAAGACTGATAGGTCTAAAATTGGATACCGTGTTAGCTCTCGCAATTTTAGGAATGAGAACAATGTGCACGTAATTGATACGGTCAAAAGAGAGATTGCCTTGATGCAATTCCGAGAACATACGGAAAAGATCATCTTTAAGGCAATGCCAAAACTTTTGGAAAAAGAAAGCAGGATATCCATCAGGCCCTGGAGCAGAATCACTTTTAAGAGCGAATACCGCCGCTTTAATCTCCTCCATCGAGAATGGAGCCTCAAGAGATGAGAGATCGATCGAAGGGGGGCCGTAAAGGTGATGCCAATCAAGGGTAATTTCCTGCTGTTTTTGAGAGCCGATGAGGTTTTTATAGAACGCCAGGAACGATCGATGAATCTCTGCATCAGAGGAGAGATCGACACCATTGTCGGAGATCGAAAAGATATGATTACAACGCTGCCTGTGCGATGCAACGGAATGAAAGAACGCTGAGTTACCGTCACCTTCCTTTAACCATTGCACCCTGGCTCTTTGAGCCCACTTCACATGATCCTGACTCAAGATGTCAGCATAATCTTTTTTACAGGACTGCCTTTCGGCACGAGCTGAGTCGGAGAGAGGGCCCAGCTCTTCCTGCTGATCAATTGCTTCAATTGAAGCAAGAAGAAAATTTTTTAAGAAGTTGGTATTAAACTGTCTGTTGTATCTCCAAATCTGGCAACCGAATTTGATGGCGTGAAGTTTGAGGAGAATGCTAGTGAAGCCGGAAGGTCCGGAGACCGCAACCAAACATTCCTCAACTAAATTGATGAAGATGAGATCTTGCAGCCAGAACTTTTCAAAACAGAATTTACGTTGATGGTAGAAAGGGAAATTCGAATAAAGAGCAATGGGAACGTGGTTAGATGAAGGATTGGGAAGGGCCTTGGAAAATGAATTATGGAATCGGTTGATCCACGATTGAGAGACAAGAAACCGGTCCAGTTTGGCCAAGGAAGGAGACTGACGCTGGTTAGACCAAGTGAATGATCTACCATTGAGGGGAATGTCCGTCAATTGCAATTCCCGGATGCAGTCATTGAATCAGAATGAATGGAGATCAACCGAAGCAGAGGAAGATCTTTCAGATGAGAATCTAGTTACGTTGAAGTCTCCACAGAAGAAACATATACTGTTAGCAAAAGACTGAAGGGATTGGAATTCCTCCCAGAATAATGGACGGCCTTCCTGAGAAGACTGTCCATAAACCGAGATGACCGTAATGACACAATTAAGAGAAAACCAATGAAGCTGAATGATAAGAAAGTAGGTAAGACGTTGAACTGAGATAAGGAAAAAGACCGATTCTTTGAAGCCCAATAGGATACCCCATCGGGAACCTGCTACGTCTAGAGAGATCCATTTGGAAATCATGGATCCGCCTATAGCCCGAAAGACAGCAGGTGAAGGTGAATCCATCTTAGACTCTTGAATGGAAATCAAATCATAGTTAGAAGAGCTAATTAATTGGAAAATCGCCCTCTGCTTGACGGGGCAATTGAGACCCCTAATATTCCAAGAAACACTAATCATAAACACCATGATGCTTACGAAATCTTTTACGTTCAAGATGTCTAATCGAAGGAATGAAAGAAGAGTTATACTTCTCAGCTCTAAAACCCAAGCAGTGCATTTGGTGAATTAGTTGAGAATCAGACCAATGATCAAATTGGGAATGAAAAATGGATCCTAGGCTCTCAACCTCCTGTTGAGACTGAGAAACCAATGATGATTCGGTCAGGGAAATACCACATCCTAGGAAGGTGGAAGGGTCCCGAGACAGGGATAATAAAGCTGCTTTCTTAGCAAGAATTCTAGCGCTGGAACGTATAATGCGCAGTGGGGGATGTTCTGCCTGTAAAGCAAATCGGTCTGTCCCGCCAGACACTTTAAACGGGCTGCCAGAAGTTGAACTCCTGGTAGAGACGTTTAGAATAGGACCAGCGAGATTCAGACTAGGGGAGGGCGACGATGAAAATGCTGATACAGTGAGCGAGGGATGGGTCACCGACCTCTGCCGCACCTCTACAGGTGCGGAGAGGCGGGACCCCCCTTCAACAAGTCCAGTTAGCCATTTCCATACTTTCACATAGATAGGGAAAGTATAGAAAGATAGAAGAAGAGAATGGAATGAGCGAAAAAACAAATTTAAAAGACAGCATTTGATATCCAAACCCTCACCGGAAACAAAACAAACACCTAGAAAGAAATTGAAATCACAATAGTAAATGGGTACCTGCTGTGGTGAAGAATCCTTCTTAAGCACTAAATCCCCTTCGTCTAGCAGGTCGTCCTGCTCAATCTAGGCGTCATCTTTGGAGGAGGAGAGTGATTTGACTTTGATCGGAGGAAGGGCAGGGGCCGAGTCATTAATGCCAGCAAATTGAGATTGCTTGATAAACTTATCCCAATCTGATGCATAGTGGGGGTTAGGATCCCACACCGGCCATTAAGAAGACTGAGGAAGCGGCGCGGGTGTGGCTGAAGTCTTAGCCGGGCGATGAGGGGGAGAGTTCCTCTCAGCGCAAGAATGTTTGAAGGGGGCAGCTTGCGCTTTTGAGGACGAAGGGAGGCTCGGCTTCGCCGACACCATAGCAGGATTTATCCACACTAGGTTAGGAGGTTTGGATGGGGATATCTTGGAAGAGGGAGGAGGAACATATTGCTTGGGGGAAGGGGTGAATTTCTTTCTCGATGAAGGCTTTAGGGAACCTTTCCAATTGGGTTTAGAGGATGATGAAGAGCCCGGATGGAAGGGGGTGTTGGAAGCAGCCGACTTGGGAATGGGCTTCGACAGAACATTAGAGGAGAGGGGAGGATGACCTTTCATGACCGCTGGGTCGTGATAAAGGACCGAGACAATGAAGCTATTGAATTCATCAAAAAGAGCGTACACCTCAATGCGAGAAGATTGGCTCGGAATACGGAACAGTGCTTCCACCTGAAGGCATCCCGAGGCAAGCTTAGACGACGATGAAATGCTCACTATCTCCCCGATGCATCTGGACATCATCCCCACTAGCTGCAAGGTTGAACAGCACGGGGGAAGACCGATCAGCGTGACCTTGGTCGCAGCTGACCCAGAAGGTTGCAACGGGGGGCAGAAATTAACCCACTTTCGGAATGCCAGGGAGATAGATCCGATAGTAAGAGATGAATTGGAGATCAATTCATCAAGCACCTTAGGAGAAGGGCATAGAATAACTACGTCTCCGTTGGAACATGGGCTAATCTTCCAATCCCAATCTTTCACATTGCAAGTTTCACAGAGAAAGGAGTTGAGGGTGAATGCGGGAATCGATCCCTCACAGAAAGAAACTGCCCCATAGGTATCGAAAAACTTAAGCCTGTCAGACAATTCCAAATGCGAGATGAAGACCTGGGTAATGGGTGGTTTACTCGGAGGGGATAGGTCGACAGTAGGATCCTGCACAGCCGGAGTGGCCTCTCCAGAGATACGATTTTCGATAGGGGGAGTGGGGAGGAGAGGGGTAGAGGATGCTTCCTTTGATATGGGAACCTTGCGGGATTGCTCCGCAGTGAGCTTGCGTTGAAGAGACGGCAAGTCGAGAGCCTTCAACACTTGCTCCGAAATCGGCACACCCAAGGTCAGCCCAAGCATTCGCTGGAGGGCAAAACATCGAGCTCGACCGTGGCCAGATTTCAGACAGAAGAGACACTTCATTTTGAGAGCACAATATTTTTTAACATGCCCAGATTGCAAACAATTGAAGCAGAGTGGATAAGATCGGAGATACGGGGGTGTAGAAGAGTAGTTAGAATTAGGGTTGATGAAGTTAAATAGGCGGGAAGCTGAAGAGGTGGTAGACCCCAGAAGGTTCTCGGAGGTGGGTTTAGTTAAACTAGGCCCACATAAATCCAGAGCTGCCGAATTTTTTTTTTGGGCAAATTTTTTTTTTTTTTTTTTTTTACAACCTCAACCCATGACGAATCCATGGCCCACCAACAATACGAGACAGAATAAACAATGGGCCACCGAAGAAAAAGCCCACTAATGGAGGGGGAGGGATCAGAAAAGTCACTGAAGATAATAGAGATATATGGTAACGGCAGTATTTGCCGGCGAACCGCCGCCAGGGGATCGGCGATAAGAGGAGTACCCTACGGAGGTATCAGGCGTCGCCCAACAAGTGGGAGAAGACCAAAACAACCAAGGGTGAACAATGAACGACCAGCTAAAGGAATGTTCCGATAACGCTGGTGAGGTGCAACACAACCAGAGAGATCTAGAATCAAACCCCGTTGAAACACCTCACGTCGCCTACAGAATGGATAATCAAACTCCAGAAATTTGAAGAAACTTGGCGACACAGCCGAAGAGAGAGGGAGAGAGGCAGTCCAATCACACCAACGGGAACAATAATAAAGAGGAAACAAATTAAACTTACAGTGATCGGCTTCTGGAATACCAAAGTAGCTGAGGGCTCCCTCCGACAGCAATTACGATCCGGAAAAAGAAACCTTCGGCAAGAGACTTCAGCCCAGATGACAGGGTGAAGGATGAGAAACCCTTGCTGTCCAGAGACGGCGAAAGAAACCTCCAAGTATGAGACCAACAAACGCAATCTCCGCTAGCTCGAAGCTAGTGACCACGGAGAAAGCCGACAGAAGAGCGCAAGGGGAGGAGCGTCACGCAACGCAATGCGAGGCCCAAGGAACGCCGCCGAGAGGTAGGGAAGCACAGAAGACTAGGCTTCCAGTGGAGAGAGATGATGAAGGGCTTCGAATCAAAATCGACAAGAATGAGATGGGTCAAAAGGGATTTGGGAGCTCTTCAAACTTGATTGAAGGGAGAAGGCGAGAGAGAGGGTGGAACGACAGGATCTAGGGAGAGAAGATCTAGTTGAAGAAGACACTTTCTAGGTACTTGATTGAATGTAATGTTAAGAGTGATCCTTAAAAGTAACTACAAATGAGATGATGGTACATTAGTATTCTATACTTTGTAACTTTCTACTTTTCTTTGGGGATGACTAAGAGTAGGAAACCACCTACATTTTACATTATATTCACATTAATATACAATTGTGAGATCCTGAAGGAGAATTAACCTGCAGTTGAAATCAGAAATACAAATGTCTAAAACAAAGGTAAACTGATCATTATTTAAAGTGAAATTAGTGATGATATTTAAACTGATCATTATTTTGCCAAATTATGAGAATTAGGGAACACTATCATCTCAAAATTTGGAACGGGATTTGTGAATTGCCCAAATATAGATGTTTCGCCCCCCTAATTTTTGAATATTTTAAATGAGTCAGACGACTCATGTTGTTTTGTCCCAGAATTTTTTAAGAATTTTTTTTTAATAAAATATTTAAAAAGAACCGTTAGACTGTACATGTTGTTCCGTCTGACATCATTTTTGGTTTGGACGGGACAACATGTCCCTTCCTATTGAGAGTAATTTAATCACCATTTAGACAACCTTAATCACCTATTTATACTAAACTAGTATCATGCACGTGCGATGCACGTGGAGAGGAATGGAAAGGATAAAAAAACTGTAATGCACGTGCGATGTGCGATGCACGGAGGGGAATGAAAGAAATAATTTCCAAACTAATCCACTTTAGAAAATATTTGCCAAACTGGTCCACTTTCGAAAATATTTACCAAAGTGAGTCATTTTGTCAACACGTGCGCTGCACGTGTTGACAAAATGACAACAATGACAGATGACACTAAGCCCTTCTCCCATTATAATAGTAGAGATTAATGAATAATAACTAATGTAATCACTAATTCAATCATTAATTACCATTTTTATTGATGTAAAATTATGAAAAAACCTCTCGTATGTTACATCATGCTCCGTCTCACCTTAAAATAAAAAAAAAATAAAAAAAAATAGATAAGACGGAACAATATGTTTAGTCCGATTTTTTTTTTAATAGCATTTTTTTCCATATTTTAGAAAACAACGAACGGTAAACAACCTGGTATTTTGCTATTTTTTATTTGCTATTTTTTATTTTGCGAAATTGTCAAATTTAATAAAAACGAATGTAGATGCTCTTATAAGGAAACTTTTGTCAACTTAACTTAAGATACTAATTGTGAAAGACCCGGTCGGTTTTTCTCCTTGACTCGCTAATGGTTTTAACTTTTTTCTGGCCCATGGATTTAATTTAATAAATAAAATCCCCAGTTTAGCCTTGTTTCAAAAGAGAAACTTCGAGTTTGCCAGTCTATCATTCATAGTGACTCTCATTTTCTCCCTTCTTCCTCGCCAATTAACAGAAGAGGGATCGGAATCAACATCGAGATCGAGATCGGCATCGCGATTCTAATCGGGATGGGGGACGGTGCTAGCAGCAGCAGCAGCAGTAACAAATCAAGAACAAGAGGAGGAGAAGGAGGAGGAGGAGCAGAGTCGGTGGTTGTGGATCAAGGAAAGAGGAGAACCCCGTGCGGTTACTGCAAATCCACTGACTACACCAGCATCTCTCATGGTTCATCATTTCATCATCTCCCTTCTCTCTTTTCTTTCATCTTATTAATCTTTAATTATTAGAATCGAATTTTCTGCAATTAGGGTTTCAGTTGGAATTTGAATACTTGTAATCACTCAATGGGTGACCTTATGCACAATCAACACTACCCACTTCGCTTAACTTTTCATGTCATAATTGCATGCCAATAAAGTACCAAGTCGTTTGGAGATTGTTCATTCTTAAGTGGTTGAACTATGAATATTCTTCAACAATAGAAGCCCCAAACAACTTTGATTTTTTGTACACAAACATTTTATGATGCACAAAACATTCTGATGAACGGTGCGGATCGTTCCTGTACGATCATGCCGAGTGATTTCAACCACTTTATATTAGGGAATTTTCCTTGTATGCTTATGGAGCTGTCTTTCCTTAATTTTTTTTAAATGGATTCTGTTTTCTTGCTTGAACTGGTTGTTTAATTTGTTTGCTCTTTCTTCTGATTGTGTGTTTGGTATGATTTCAGGTTTGTGGGCACATAGCATGACAGTTGATGATTACCAAGGTATGTACATTTTTATCTAGTTAGTGCATTGTTCTTGAAATTAACATGTGTAGTGTTGAAAGCATGATACCCTTTGTTTTCACCCGATTTATAAAGGTGGCTGGTTAATTGATATCAGACGGAAAAATACTATCCATTGAACAGACCTAAGACGACTGAATTAGGAATTATTGTATCAGAACTATGCAATAACTATCTGTTTAGTGAGAGGATGGTATGGAGTAAAGATAATTTAGACAATTTATAGATGGTTAACAACTTCGACTGGTTTCATTGCTTGTACACTATGTATATGTTATTATTTGTTAGGTCTCTTCAAGTGCATTGATTTATAAATTGACTCGTATACAGACTCCTGGTTATTAAGAACTTTCATACATCCAGAATTTTTTCAAATATAGTTACTTCTTGCTATTACTATGCCAACACTATACCCGGTAAGTAGTTCTTGTACACTATGTATATGCTATTATTTGTTAGGTCTCTTCAAGTTCATTAATTTATAAATTGACTCGTATACAGACTCCTGGTTATTAAGAACTTTCATACATCCAGAATTTTTTCAAATATAGTTAGTTCTTGCTATTACTATGCCAACACTATACCCGGTAAGTAGTTGTATGTAAACTACCAAACATGTTAGACTTGAACTTTGCAAACCTACTTGTGCTTTACATCTATCATGACTTAGGTATGTACAATGTGCATCATTGCAAATTTCGCAGCCAACAGAGTATGCATCACTTATCACATTGTTTTTCATTTTCACAAATGTCACACTAGATTATCCGAATCATGCTAAGATCGGGAAACTCATCTTTCTAGTTCGGCAGACCATTTTAAGAAAATAATGGAAACTGCCCACAAACATTCTCAGAGACAATAGTGAGGTTGATTGTAATTATGCTGTAGGTATAGTACGTATGCAATATTGGGTAATTCCCAGTACATTATACTGCTATATTTTTGAAAGACCATTCAAATAGAACAAAACTCTGAAGTTGTGGTAAGGGTTCATGGTTTATTAGAACATACTCCGGTAGATTGAGGGCCATCTTTGTAGGCCAAGAACTGGACTTTACACAATAGTATTTTTATATATTTTTTTCAACCACATTTAATATTGAGAAATCTCAAAGTCTCGAACTCTACATCACCGTTCTCATTCCAATTGTCATATGCCTTCCTCTCTGTACCATACCTCTATTATGGCTCGTTCGCCCTGCAACAATGAGACTATCACGAGAGCAACAAGCCATGTTGCCGTCACTGGTCAGACACTACTTGGGTGATGTTTTGACTCAGAGATGGATTGGCACGTCAGCTACATGTCAAGCAAGTATCGGTGTATACGGGCCATGTTTTGAATTTGTAGCTGCTACTTAGCTACTGGACCTCTTGTGGGACAACCTAAGCTTGACCACGTCACAATGACAATATCAGCTCGCTATACCTAATTCCTTTCCTGGTGGAAACATTTGGTATGTACATCTGGCAGCCAATCAGATTGAAACCAGGTCGATACCAGTCTTGAAAGTTTTGATGATTCTTATTTAAATTGCTACATGTCCCCATTTTGATTAGCAAAGAATAAGCTGAGATGGGTTTTTTACTTATCAGAATGTATTCTTATGTATGAAACTCGACTAAATGCACATTTCTATAGATCATTTATTGGTATTTGGTGACGGAAAACACTTGTTCCATTTTGCATTTAAGACTCCAGGCTCACGACCATGTTTATGTAATTGTTTTCGTCTGTTAATGAGTTACCATCAGTATTCCTGCTGATCTGGGCATCTCTTGCAGACCTTCTTGACCGAGGATGGAGGAGATCTGGTTGTTATCTATATAAACCTGAGATGGACAAGACATGCTGCCCTTCTTATACAATTCGCTTGAAGGCAAGTGACTTTGTCCCGTCTAAAGAACAGCTTCGTGTAGATAAGAAAATGCAAAGGTATCGTGATTGTTTTTTTCTTTGATTATCTTGACGTATATCTTCATGTTTCGTGTTAAGATTATAAAATAGTACTTGCAACTTCTATGAATATAAATTAAGGACTGATCCTGTGATGATAATAGGTATCTGGACGGTGCAGTCAATACAGATAAAGCAGGACTATTGAAAGATAAACCAGATTCTTCAAGGGGTTCTGTGAACATGGACTGGGATGCATCATCAAAACCAATGTCACTGATATCAAAAAAATATTCTTCAGCTGGTATATGTCAAGATCAAAAGGATGAGTTTATTGACTATTTATCGAACAAGATTGATGAAGCTATAAGTTTGTGTGTTAGAAATGGCGAGTTTTCTTCTACTGTTCAATTCCCAAAGGCTGTTGTTAAGCAAGTAACCCACAAAGCTAAAAGGAAGCTAGTGGAAGAATCAGAAGATTTGCTGTACACTAGTAGTATCTCTTTTCAGATTGCAGCTGTGTTAAGACGGACACGTTCGGTAGAAGCAGGTACTGAAGCAGGTACTGGCTCCATAGATTCAGCAAGTTCAAATGGAGAAGGAGAACCGTTGAACATTTCACCCAATATAATTGCGGAAAAGCTGGCGTGCATTGTAGCTGACAGCAAAGAACAGCATAATCTGAGAATCAAAGCATGCAATGGCCACCTTAATTTTTATTCTGCTTCTGTGCAGGATAAATCTTCTCTTGTAAGCACTGGTAAAATTATGACCGCCAAGGATAATGCTGGGAAATGTGAACAGAGCTCCTCAAATCACAGTGGTGAAGTTTTGCCTAGTAAAAGGCGGAAATTGGAGATACGAATGAAACGATCAACCTTTGATCGTGAAGAATTTAATCTGTACAAAAGATACCAAATTAAGGTTCATAATGATAAACCAGAGAAAGTCACAGAAAGCTCATACAAAAGATTTCTTGTAGACACTCCTTTGGTGTTTGTCCCACCACATAGTAGACTTAGGCATGATGTTCCTCCTTGTGGGTTTGGCTCATTTCACCAACAATATTTGGTTGATGGGAAACTTGTTGCTGTAGGTGTGGTGGATGTCCTACCAAAATGTTTGTCAAGCAAGTATTTGTTTTGGGACCCTGATCTTGCATTTCTATCCCTTGGAAAGTATTCAGCTCTACAGGAAATTAATTGGATAAAGGAAGCAGAAGTGCACTGTCCTAGCCTTCAATATTACTACCTTGGTTATTATATTCATTCGTGCCCCAAAATGAGATACAAAGCAGCATATCGCCCCTCTGAACTTCTTTGCCCTCTCCGTTATGTGTAAGTTCTGATATTCTGTATCAATTTTAAATTTTTTTTTTTTTAAATATTCTGCATCAAATGACTGATTGTAGCTGAAATTATCTTTTGGGTATATGGACTTTGAGCTTATAAGGGCATCTGGTCATGTAAGGCTGCCTTAAATTTTTTTTTTTATTATATAACTACACCTAACAAATGTAAGTTGGCAAATGATTCTAACAAAATATATGAATTTTATTTTTTTTCCTTCTTGTACTATGGATGTCGTATTCCATACATGCCTGATTTGGGAAAATTGCGTAATTGTTATTTCTTTTATAGTACTGAAAAGCTTTCTGAACATTTATTCTCTTGCTAGGAGTAACGAACACATTGTTAATTGGTTCCATAGGGAAGGATCATTGTAAATGAATATGTTTTTTTCAGTTGCAACTTTATTTGATTGATAAGGTGGGTTTCACAGGTGGGTGCCATTTGAAAAAGTACAACCTTTGCTTGATAAAAGGCCTTATATTATCTTATCAGATTATATGGCCTTAAAAGATGATGCATCATCTCCTCAGTTACCGAGTACTTCTATTGACAGATGCTCCTCTCCTGATAAGAAAGGCATAGATAAAGCTTTCAATGACGAAGATGAGGAAATAGACCTTGATCTTGAAATGTCAGATACAGATTTGGATTGTGAATCAGACTCTAAGGCTAGCTCTGCAGTATATGAGGATGATTTGGCAGTTGCGGATGTTAGTAACATTGTTCTTGATTTGAATGGTTCACGTGTGAGATTCAAGGTATGTGCCATTTACTTTTACCAATTTATACTGCTTTAGCGTTCACACAGTCTGTGCTTTTGAGTTTGTATTATTGTTATATTGGCCTACTTTATCATCATCATGATGTTGGCAGCAGCAGAAGAGGATGCAATATAAAACACAAATCAATAATTTCCTTCATTTGCTAAGAAGAGGGATAATGAAGCTTACATTGGGTCGCCAATTCGCTTCCTCTCATCTCCTAGATCCGATCTAGGTTTAGTATGCAATGAGCTTCCCTCCCGATCAGATCAATGTGAAGCCTTCACCTCTTATAACCAAAGTAATTTGGACAATGGAGACGGAGAGGAAAATATCTTGTGGTTTTTTTTCCATCTGCTCTCACATTATCCTTTTGTAAAGAGTTCTTTTTATCTCATCAAAATTTAACACAAACATCTGATTCAGGGGTATGTTGTCTTTTTCAGAGATTTGGTTGGATCCCAAAAATTATAAACCAATAACCTATTAGCCATCCAAACACAATGTTAAGCTGAAACAGGCCTTAATAAATTATTCGGATTGACTCGTCTCATGATTAGTCAAACAAATTATTGGGTTAGTTATTGCAATTCATTGACTATTTTATGGAATTATATTAATCCTTCAGTATTCAACACCTAGTGTTTAACCTTTCAAAAGAAATGATCACTGCCTAACGCATAGTCAACAGATTCAAAAGTCTACCTCATCAAAGGATTGCATTAAAACAAAAAAAACCTCATTAAAGGATATTAAGCATACATTTTGGGCTCTTGCAGTCTAATTTGCACTTGTACTTGGCAAAGTATTTAAGTAGCCTAAATAACTAATGATCAATGTTCACCCGATTTAGTGGCTGTTGAATTCCTTGTTAAAGACTTACAAATCTCATCAGCCTCTCTAATGTCTATTTGTAATTATGACTGCTTTAGCAGTTTGAGTATTCAACTGAATTGAACTGACCGGTCAAGGAGATCTTGATGTAAACTTAACCTTAGAGAATTTTCCAAGAATATTAAAAGATTAAGTTTATCAACATGTAATGCTGATTAAGTTAGGAATAAAACTAATAATTGGTTTGATGAATTGTCCAGAATTGAAATAAGTTTAACTAGCTCATTTAAAGATTCACGTCTAACAATCAACAATTATACTTAATCGTTCTTAGCATGTAAGATATGCAATAATAATTTATACTCTAATTAGTAGGTAGAAGCACACACTTTCAATATTTGTAAACGACAGATAAATCAAATAATATTTTAGAGACGATAGATAGTATCACAAGTAAATGGAGAAGTGGAAAGAATTTACCGAGATTCGATGGAAAGTGTCGAAGATGAAAACAAGATCTTCGAGTGGTCAACAACAGCAATAGGGGAGCAGCAAGGCAACAAGTTATTATTGAGTTGTTGCAGGTTGGCGTGAGAGCAGCAAGGTGGGTTGCAGAGGCGCTCATGTCGTCTGTGGTGGGTGAGGGCAGCAACGGCAAAGTGGAGAAGGTAGGGATTTGGGGCTAGGGTTTGATGAGACTTGGGAATTAGGAGTATGAGTTTCTGATTTGATGGAGATTTGAATTGTGGGGAAGCTTTAGTGGCGATGGTGGAGGGTGGATTTGACGAAGGGTTGGTCGGGTGGCGAGGGAAGGCGGCCAGAGTTTTCGGAGGTGAAGCGTCGGGGTGGTCACTCGAGTTGGGGCGACGGGAGATTGATGGTTGGGGTGCGGCAAGAGCGATGGAGAAGAAGGGCGGCGATGGGTTCAGGAGATTTGAGGGTGAGGGGAGAAAGAGAGCGGGGTTAGGGTTTGGAACTTGTATTGGATTTGGAGATTTGGAGATGTAGTTTAATGGCGGTTGTAGAGATGAGGGTGGGATTTAGGATTTCTCACAAACCCTAAGAGTTTTAGGATTTCTCACAAACCCTAATAATTTCTTACGGTATTACACACAAGAAAAGAATGCAGAGCAATAACTCAACACAGTAATTTTTTAATCAATAATAGCATACCTTCTCATTATTTTCAAGACATATATAGGCTCAAAAAATCTCAATACGAATTTCCAAAATATTCTAATGTAGAAAATAAAGGGTGCAAATTACAAAACTACTACATATGGCTCAAATTGCTAAAAATAAATATGAATGCTGAAATAAAGATAAATAGGCTAATAAAATAGTCATCCTAGACGACGTCTGCGCTGATAGAAACGCCTGAGTCGTCTGGATCGATGTCCTCATCATTCTCTCCGGGTGGGAGGGAGCTCGATCCAGTCGAGTCAAAACTAGTGATCCTGTCATAGTGTTCCAAAAGATCTGGATACAAGTGCTGGAGCTCCTCACGATCAATCCAAGTGTTCTCCAAATCTAGCTTGTTCTTCCATCACACCAAATACCTATGAATACCACCATCTCTAGTAGAGATTATCTGATTATCTAAAATATTATTCAATTTTTCTGTCAGTGAGTAAATATTATCAGGTAGAAGGGTAAATGTGGGAATCTTACTATTAGGCTGCAGGCCAGGCTCATCTATAAGAGGATTTTCTAGGGTTAAATTTTGGACCTTCATAGAGTACTAGATCCTCAATATTGAAAGTCTTACTTATGCCAAAATCTTCAGAAAGGTCAACAACATAGGCATTATCATTGATTTTATGCAGAATTTTAAATGGGTATGCAGCACGTGAATTCGATTTCTTAATGGATCTAGCTAGAAATCATTTCGGACGAATCCGAGCCATCACTTCGTTACCAACATCAAAAGTTTTAAATTTTCTTCTAGTATCTGCTATAAACTTATAGTTAAAATTATTCTCATTAATTTTCTTGAAGTTTTTTCTATGCAAAATATGAATGTGGGAATGCAAATGTGGATGCAGACTCTGAGTGATGTTCTAACATATGGATAAAATCTATAGGGCTGCCAAGTGACTTGGGAAGGAATAAGTGACTCAGGTACATTCAATGGAGGTGATTGGATCGACCGAATACAATTGAAAAACTGGTCATTCTCTTTACCGAAGTCATCACTTACATGAGGTTCATAGGTAAACTTATTGTCGAGTTCATCAGCAATGACAGCGGTACTTTCTACGATATTGATCCTATTGGGGCTGGGACAGTTGCCAGCAACATGGTCGTATCTCTTACATTTATAACACTTAGTGAGAAGGTTAATCTTAGAGTAGTATTTTTCAGTGTTCTTATCCGTGTTGTCATTTCTAGGTACATAGGAATTTGAAGTAGGCTTGCTTGGGTATGACTTGTTGGGGTACTGAAAAGAGGGGGGCTCAAGTCTAGATGGGTCAGTGGAGGTCATTCCAGCGGAATGATCTCTCGAATCACTGGACTTGTAGGAGGAAGTTGCTTTAAAGGAATCCATATCGAGGACAAGGACATAAACTGCGGTCAAGGAGTCTACATTTCAATGAATTAGCTCGTTCCTAAGATCGGCTCGTAATCCAGTTCTGAACCTAGAGAGAGTTTGTTCGCTCTCTTTACCTAAAGCATTGCAACAAATGAGGAAGTCGTTGAACTTATCCACAGTCATTGGTGAATTTGCTTTCTTGATAGAGTTTGTTTTACGAACCTAGCAATCGGGTGTGGAACGACAAGGGCAAATATCTCTTGGTGGCCTTCAAAGTGGGGAACGTCAGTCTTAATGTTCTTGTATTGTTCGTTAGGGTTACGATCTTGACGTCGACCGTCATGATCATTCTCTTGAGGGATCTGACGATTAATATAAAGCTTCAGGGCAACATTTTGATTCAATTTTACTTTTTCAAGCATCTGATTGATATTCACAAGAGTTGCTTGAATGACAGTGAGGGTAGCAAAAATATCAGAGTCTTCCATTTCAGTTCGAAGAGGGGCTTACTGAATTCTAGGGTTCCTGATTGGGTGGTTTGGGAGGGACAAGAATGGTTCTTCGAGATTCGTGAAAATATCAGAGTTGTCCATTTCAGTTCGAAGAGGGGCTCGCTGAATTCTAGGGTTCCTGACTTGGTGGTTTGGGAGGGACAAGAAAGGTTCTTCGGGATTCGTAATGGTGCTGCACAGACGCATTCACCAACGGTGGAAAACTAGGGGCTGTGGGGATGTGTGTTTGCTGAAATTTGGGGAAACGTGTCCTAAATGCACCTAAAATGATTTTTTTTTATTTTTTAAAAAATCTGAAATGATCCAAAAAATTAACCCTAAAATGAATGAAGATTTTTTTTATATTAATCTGAAATAATCTAAAAGAAAGAAAGAAAAATAAATGATTCTAAAAGGATCCTAAATGAATGCAAGAGGGGAGCGGCAGGGCAGCAAGACAGCAAATTATTACTGAGTTATTGCAAGTTGGCGTGAGGGCAGCGAGGTGAGTTGCAGAGGCGCTAGCGTCGTCGGTGGTGGGTGAGGGCAACAACGACAAAGTGGAGAAGGAAGGGATTTTGGGCTAGGGTTTGATGAGACTTGGGAATTAGGAGTATGTGATGTAAACTTAACCGTAAGTAGAGAATTTCCAAGAATTTTAAAAGATTAAATTTACAAACATGTAATACAAATTAAGTCAGAAATTAAACTACTAATTAGTTTGATAGATTTCAAGATATGAAATAGTTTAACAAGCCCAAATTAAAGTTTCCAGCCTAACAATCAATATTATACCTAAACGTTCTTAGCTTGTAAGATATACAATAATGATTCGTACCCCACTTAGCAAGTAGAAACGAACACACTCAATATTTGTGGACGACAGTAAATTTAGATAATAAGCTAAAGATGATAAAGCAATATCACAAATAGTTGAAGAGTGGAAAGAATTTTCCGGGTTCGAAGAAAACGTTGTTACAGATGAAGAAGAAGCCACTCACCTCAGCCAATGGTGTGGCACTCCAAAAACTTCTTTCCTTGATGTGAGAATTAGGGTTTCAGATTTGAAGTGAATTTGGGGATTAGGGTTTCGAATTTGTAGTGGATTTGGGAATTAGGGTTCGAATATGATTTTGTTTGGAGAGGAGGACGTTCGGGTGTGCTGGTGCAGTTTCTGGAGGTGGTCGGAGGTGTGAGGGGAGCCGGGAAGGGTGGTCGAATGGAGGAGAGAGGGGCTCAGGGGTTGACTGAGGAGGAGAGAAGAACGAAGAGGTCGAGAGGTTAAAAGGATGGATCTGGCGTGTCGCAAGGAGAGAGATCCGATGGGGGTGTTGGGTTTTGAGACTCAACAGAGAAGAAGAGGAAAGAGAAGGGGGATGGGTTCGGTTGAGAACAAGGAGAGAGGAAGAAGGAAAGATAGAGGTGGAGATTTAGGGTTTTGGTAGTTAATAATTTGGGGAATTTGGGGTATACTTTAGAGCTTCTCACAAACCCCAAAATTTCTTAGGATTTCTCACAAACTCTAATAATCTCTCATGATATCACACACAAGAAAAAAGAATGCAGAGCAATAACTCAACACAGTATTTTTTTTTAAACAATAAAAGCATTCATTCTCATTATTCTGAAGGCCTATATATAGGCTCAAAACAAATCCAAAACAAACCTCAAACAAATTTAAACAAATCTCTCAAATCTTAAAAATATTCTAATGCAGAAAAGAAATGGTGCAAATTGCAAAACTACTACATATGGCTAAATCTCAAAATAAAATAAAACAGAATCGATGTCATCAGCATTCGCTCCTGGTGGGAGAGAGTTCGACCTAGTCGAGTCAAAACCAGTTATCATGTTATAGTACTCCAAAAGATCTGGGTCCAAGCACTAGTGCTCTTCACGATCAATCCAAGTATCCTCCGACTTTGGCTTGTTCTTCCATCTCACCAAATATCTATGAATATCACCATTTCTAGTAGAGATTATCTGATCATCTAAGATATATTATCCAATTTTTCTGTCGGTGGGTAAGTAGTAGCAGGTAGAGGTGGAAATGTGGGAATCTCACTATTAGGCTGCAGAGTAGGCTAATTTATAAGAGGATTTTTAGGGTTAAATTCTGGGCCTTTATAGTGTACTAAATTCTCAATATTGAAAATCTTGCTTCTGCCAAAATCTTCCGGAAGGTCAACGACATAGGCATTATCATTGATTTTATGCAAAATTTTAAATGAGCTTGCAACACGTGTGTTCAATTCTTTAATGGATCCAGCTAGAAACCGTTCCGTACGAATCCGAACCATCACTGTCACCACCATCACAAGTTTTAAATTTTCTTCTAGTATCTGCTATTAACTTGTAGTTAAAATTAATTTCATTAATTTCCTTGGAAATTTTTCTATGCAAATCATGAATGTGAAATACAAATGTGGATGCATACTCTGGAACTCTTTGATGTTCTAACATAGGGATAAAATTTATGAGTTGCCAAGTGACTTGGGAAGGAATGAGTGACTCAGGTACATTCAATGGAGGTGATTGGATTGACCGAATACAGTTGAGAGACTAGTCATTCTCTTCTTCACCGAAGTCATCACTTACATGAGGTTCATAAGTAAACTCATTGTCGAGCTCATTAGTAATGACAACGGTACTTTCTATGATGTTGATCCTACTGGGACTGGGATAGTTGCCAGCAATATGGCCGTATTTCTTGCATTTATAGTACTTAGTGAGAAGATCAATCTTAGAGTAGTCTCTTTCAGTGTTCTTATTCGTGTTGTCATTTCTAGGTGGACTGGAATTTGAAGTAGGCTGGCTTGGGTAAAACTTGTTTGGGTACTGAGAAGAGGAGGGCTCAGGCCTAGAGGGCTCAGTAGAGGTCATTCTAGAGGAATGATCTCTTGAATCGCTGGACTTGGATGAGAAACTTGCTTTAGGAAAATCCATATCGAGGACAAGGGCATAAGCTGCTGCCAATGAGTTCACATTTCTATGAATTAGCTCGTTCCTAAGATCGGCCCGTAGTCCAGCTCTGAACCTAGAGAGTTTATTTTTCGCTCTCTTTACCCAAGATATTGCACCGAATAAGGAAGTCTTCAAACTTATCAACATACTCTTGGGTGGATTTGCTTCCTTGATAGAGTTGGTTCCACGAATCTAGCAATCGGGTGTGGAATGATAACGACATATATTTCTCAAGGAGCTTCTCTTTCATAGTTTTCCAAGTGGTTATGGGTGTTAGGCCTCAGCCTCTGCGGGCATATTCAAGATTGGTCCAGTGTTGAGCTTTTCAGCTAATTTTATCGTGGCAAATTTGACCTTCAGGGCTTCGCTCATGTCAAACCGCACAAAGTAGTGGTCCATGGTACGGATCTAATCGAGATAAGCTTGGGGTTCTATGTGGCATTCAAAGTGGGGAACGTCAGCCTTAATGTTCTTGTATTATGCGTCAGGGTCACGTTTTTGACGTTGATCGTCACGAATATTTTCTTGAGGAATCTGACGATGAAGCTCAGGGGCCACAATTTGATTCAATTCCACTTGCTCATGTCTCTGATTGATATTGGCAAGAGTTGCTTGAATGACAGCAAGGGCAGTGAAAATATTAGAGTTGTCCATTTCAGTTCGGTGGGGGACTCGTTGATTTATAGAATTTCTGATTGGATAGTTTTGGAGGAACAAGAAAGGCTCTTCTGGATTTATGATGGTGCTGCGAAGACGTATTCACCAACGGTGGAAAACTAGGGGTCGTGGGGACATGTGTTTGCTGAAATTTTGGGAAACCTGTCTTAAATGTAGCTAAAATTTTTTTATAATCTGAAATGAACTGGAAATAATCTGCAAAACGATCCTAAATGAATGCAAAAATTACGACTAAATGATGCAAGAACTAGGGTTTTAAGAATCTTCACTCTGATACCAAAATGATGTAAACGTAACCCTAAGTAGAGCATTTCCAAGAATTTTAAAAGATTAAGTTTATTAATATGTAATACAGATTAAGTTAGAAATCAAACTATTAATTGATTTAATGGATTTTCAAGGTATGAAATAGTTTAACAAGCCTAATTAAAGATTCCAACCTAACAATCAATAATTATACCAAAACGTTCTTAGCTTGTAAGATATGCAATAATAATTTGTACCCTACTTAGTAAGTGAAAACACACACACTCAATATTTGTAGACGACAGTAAATTTAGATAATAATTTAGAGATGATAAAGCAGTATCACAAAAATTGAAGAGTGAAAAGAATTTATCGGGTTCGTAGAAAACGTCGTTACAGATGAAGATGAAGAAGCCACTCGCCTCAGCGAATGGTGTGGCACTCCAAAAACTTCTTTCTTTGATGTGAGGATTATGGTTTCGGATTTGAAGTGGATTTGGGGATTAGGGTTTCGAATTTGTAGTGGATTTGGGAATTAGGGTTCGGATATGATTTGGCTTTAGAGAGGACGTTCGGGTGTGCTGGTGGAGTATTTGGAGGTGGTCGAAGGTGTGGGGAGCCAGCAAGGGTGGTCGGGTAGAGGAAAGAGGGGCTCGGGGGTCGACTGAGGAGGAGAGAAGAACGGAGAGGTCGAGAGGTTAGGGGGATGGATCTGGCGTGGTCGCGAGGAGAGAGTGATCCGATGGGGGTGTTGGGTTTCGAGACTCAACAGAGAAGAAGAGGAAAGAGAAGGTGGATGGGTTCGGTTGAGAACAAAGAAAGAGGAAGAAGTAGGAAAGAGAGAGAAGGTGGAGATTTAGGATTTGGGTAGTTAATAATTTGGGGATTTGGGGTATAGTTTCACAAATCCTAAAATTTTTAGGATTTCTCACAAACCCTAATAATTTTTTATGGTATCACACATAGAAAAGAATGCAGAGTAATAACTCCACACAGTAATTTTTTTAATCAATAATACATTCATTCTCATTATTCTTAAGGCTTATATATAGGCTAAAAAAACCCAAAACAAATCTCAAACAAATCTAATCAAACCTCTCAAATCTTCAAAATATTCTAATGCAGAAAATAGAGTGCAAATTGCAAAATTACTATATATGGCTAAATCTCAAAATAAAATAAAACCGAATTGATGTCCTAATCAGTATGGGTTTCTGATTTGATGGATATTTGAGATTTGGATTATGGGGGAAGCTTCGGTGGCGATGGTGGTGGGTGGATCTGACGAAGGGTTGGTCAGGTGGCGAGGGAAGCCGACCAGGGTTTTTAGAGGTGGAGAAGGAAGCGTCGGGGTGGTTGCTCGAGTTGGGGCGATGAGAGATTGATGGCGGGGTTGCGGCAAGGGCGATGGAGAAGAAGGGCGGCGATGGGTTCAACAGATTTGAGGGTGAGGGGAGAAAGAGAGAGGGGTTAGGGTTTGGAACTTGTATTGGATTTGGAGATTTGGAGATGTAGTTTAATGGCGGCTGTAGAGATGAGGGTGGGATTTAGGATTTCTCACAAATCTTAAATGTCTTAGGATTTCTCGCAAACCTTAATAATTTCTTATGGTATCACACACAGAAGAAAAGAATGCAGAGCAATAACTTAACAAAGTAATTTTTGATCAATTATAGCATACCTTCTTGTTATTCTCAAGACCTATATATAGGCTCAAAAAAAATCTCAATACATATCTCCAAAATATTATAATGCAGAACATAAAGGGTGCAAATTGAAAAACTACTATATATGGCTAAAATTGCTAAAAAACAAATATGAATGCTGAAATAAAGATAAACAGGCTGATAAAATAGTCATCCTAAATGACATCTGCGTTGGTAGAAACGTCTGAGTCATCTTGATCGATGTCCTCATCAGATATACTCTGCACCTCTCTTTCTAAGGTTGAAATATATAAGATATAAAAATTTACCTTATTATGATCGTGTCAATGTTTCATGTGATAGGGTTTTCTGCTCCGTTAGTCATTGCATTGCAAATTTGCAACACAATGCAAGATCTCTTCGGGTACATGAGAATCTCGCTAATGATGAAGGCACTGCATGTATCGGCAACCAATCTGTTTAGGCTTTTCCAGCATAAACTGGTTGTGAACATATTTTAGGATACATGATATTAGATATATGCTCACCCTCGATTTGATGTATGTGATTACTCAATGTCTATACAATGCACCTATGGATTTTTGGTATCTCATATCCAATAATTGTCAAATACTACTCAATACAATTCATGTTAAATAAAACCAACTTTTATTTATAAACACCTGAATAAATAAAAGTTATTTCCCGTTGATAAGAGCCCCCAATATCAATTCCGAACCATTCTTCTCGTTCTACATGCCTAAGACAGCCTAAGGGTGTAAATCAAAGGTATTTGAAGTTCATTTTGTTTTTGTTTTTACAACGTAAAAAAATTGTATGGCTGAAAATTGTTTATTTTTATAACGACATGATGGATGGGCAAATGAATGTCAAGTAACCTGATTTATCACCCTTAGGCTATCCTAAGCTTGTAGAACAAGATGAACAGTTTAGATTTTTCGTGGGGGGTATTGTTGGATCCTGTAGGCAAGGCAAATAACACTAGAGGAGGGGGGGTTGAATAGTGTTGTATAAAAAATAATTAAGAAATTGAACTTTTCGTTCTGTTCAGTCGACTTAAAAAGAGAATACAGTCGACTGGGGCGTCGGATAAGAAGAGTATTTTATACAAGTCTGATCAGTCGACTTATAGCGGAAGCTCAGTCGACTTACCAGACAAGTGTTCGAAGAGCATTTTATACAAGTCTGATCAGTCGACTTATAGAGGAGACTCAGTCGACTTGCCAGACAAGTTTTCGAATAAAACACAGAAAAATTGAAATGCAAGTAAAGAAAATACAACCACAGAGAGTCAACCACAGAGTACACAACGATGTATCCTGGTTCGGTTCTCCCGACCTACATCCAGTCACCAAGCAACCCACTTGAGATTTTCTACTATTCTTGAAAAAATACAAGAATACCCTATGGCATTTTGACAATAATCTTGTCAAACCCGTAGACCTCTCTCACCACTAGAGAGAGCACACCCACTCTACAACCTAGAGTCTTACTCTCCAACCGAGTCGACTGGGGCGTCGGATAAGAAGAGTATTTTATACAAGTCTGATCAGTCGACTTATAGCGGAAGCTCAGTCGACTTACCAGACAAGTGTTCGAAGAGCATTTTATACAAGTCTGATCAGTCGACTTATAGAGGAGACTCAGTCGACTTGCCAGACAAGTTTTCGAATAAAACACAGAAAAATTGAAATGCAAGTAAAGAAAATACAACCACAGAGAGTCAACCACAGAGTACACAACGATGTATCCTGGTTCGGTTCTCCCGACCTACATCCAGTCACCAAGCAACCCACTTGAGATTTTCTACTATTCTTGAAAAAATACAAGAATACCCTATGGCATTTTGACAATAATCTTGTCAAACCCGTAGACCTCTCTCACCACTAGAGAGAGCACACCCACTCTACAACCTAGAGTCTTACTCTCCAACCGAGAGGACCACTCTCACAACCCGAAAGTGAAAAACAACAACAAAAGAGTTACAACAACCTATAGCCTTGTTTGTGATTTGTGATTTTTGTATGGTGGCTAATAGGTCAACTTCTGAAATCAGTCTAAAACGAATTCGATGTTACACTAGACTGATTTTCAGAGAACCAAGACTTAGAGAATATGAATGCTTTTTAGAATGCTTGTTCTTTTCAAGAACAAAAGCGTGAAAATTAAGAAAAATGCTTGGAGCCTTTACCAAGTGATTTTTACACTCTATTTATAGAGTTAGAATCACTGGACGTTGAGAAACAATTGTACCAGCTGTCAACCAACGGAAATAAATATTTTGAATTTGAAAAACAAGTTTTAAAAACAGAAAACTGTTGAAACGGCTTGAACAGTTGACTGGGTTGCCATAATAAGTCGACTGGTCAGAGCTTGTATGAGTTCAGACAGTTTCGTACTAGACAGTCGACTGGTTCCGAAGAGTGGTCGACGGGTACTCAACAGCTGATTTTATTCAAGCTTGTTTCGATTTTTTAACTTTTGTAAAATACTCAATTATTAAAAGATATGTGTGAGTATGTGTGTGACAAGGCTATTACAATATTCTAAGACTCAAAGAATAAAAATTACAATTGTTACAAGACACTTAATATAAAACATTTCAAGCACTTGAGTTTTGTCTTAAACTTGAGTCTTTGACTTGAACTTGAGCCATTGTCTGTATGTCTTGAAGCTTGCTTGATCAAATGTGACTTGAACTTAGATCTTTGTAGTTTGATCAATTCTCTTGAAAGCTTCTTTGGATCAACTTTGCCTTTGTGTATTTTACCATGGTATTGTCTTTGATACACCCTGCAATATATATAGGTGGTAGCACAACTTTGCATTGTGTTGTAGTCATCAAAACCAAGAATCAACAGGTACGTATTATACGAGCCCTCAAAATACGAGGAGAGGTAGGATCTCACATGATCATTCCCTTATGTATATATATATGAGAACAGGTCCTAGAGGGACCCGGTAGGAACTTTTCCTGATGCATTTATAGGTTGGCACCGCTAAATTTGTATAATACCCCGTCCATTTAATAAGGACAATTTTGTAAAATACTGTGGTCCCAACTACTAAATGTATGCCAAATTAGCTTCCGTCTAGGATCCTTTTACTCTCCCTGTACATACAAGTGTTTGCACGCTTCCGTGAAATGGTTCTTTTCCCTCCATTATAAAAATCCTAGCTGCCGAGTACCAAAGATTTTTTATGAAGCACAAATAAGGGTATGAGGTCAAGCGCAACTCCATAGGACCCGAGGAAAACTTATATACCACTATCCAAAATGTAGGATACAGGTGTGCTGAGTATAATATATATTTTAGTAATTAGTATATACATTTGTAACCTAATTTTTTTTATTAAACAATCTAATTTCCATGTTCTAACTTCTGACAGTGAGAACTAATACACTCCAAATTCTATATATCATCAGTAATATAATTGAGGTCTAAGTTACACTTGCGCACGCATAAAGATAGTACTCAATAAGATTTTGTCCCCCTAGTTTGATAGGAAGCATGTGTTTTTCTAATAGTGGAAGAATGAGTGTGAAATAGAAAAAAAAAAGGGAGAGAGGGAGAGAAAGAGAAACATTTCCCTTGGTTACTCTCTTTTCCTCATGCTTCCTCATGCTTCTCTTTCGAACTCGGAGAATCTGAGAAGGGAATATGGTCTGTGGTCGAGAGGGTCAGAAGGATGAGAAGGTTTTACTGTCCCAAGGAGCTCGGGGGCAAGTTCTTGTTTTATATTCTGAGGTATAGGTCCAACCAAGGTTCAAAATCTCGGTGTTAGGAACGGTATTGGGTTGCCAACATTTTTGGTGTCGGGATCAGTATCATCCAGATTTGCAATAGTGGATCAGTGTATCAGATTTTTGGTATAGGCTATTTTTTAATTAAGAAATTATATTTAAATATTTTATTAAAAATAAAGTATTTGAAACAAGTTACTTGATCAGTTAAATATTACAAATATCTACATGATTCTATGTGTTATGCACATGTAATATATGTACTGTTATAACTTAAGCAGGTGTGAACTTGACCTCTGCCAAATGTGTGTGAAACTAACATGCATGTACAATATAAAAATGTGTGAAACCACCTCATTTTCCTCTTAAATTTATACCGTGCTATCCTCTGCAAATTCTCACAAAAATTCATAGATTTCTTGCAATGAGAAGTGAGAACTTCTTGTGATGGCTGTGTGCATAATGGTCATGTAAGTTTCCACTTTGTTTTTTCTTTGTTTCCTCTTTTTTCTTTTGATCTCTCGTCTCTGAAATTTCTCGGATCGGTCGATTCAGAGTTGGTACAGAGACTAATGACCTGATCCACAGGGACGAAGCCATAAAAAAATTACCGAGTAGGCCAATAAACAAACAACCATAAAAAGAAAATCGTAACTAATTAAAAAAGTAAATATACAATAGTAGTGTTTTTTTGAAGAAATACACTAGTAGTGTTTTGATAAAGAAATTTATTCTAAATAGTTCACATATCATATTTTTAGCCATAAAAAAGTGCATGTTTCAATCTATGAGGACTTTTACATAATTTTGTGAAAAACTAAGCTTATTTATTATGATTTATGATGGCTCAATTGATTTCTTTTTTTTTTTATAGGCCAAAGAGCAATTATTTTTACTTTGGGGGGGGGGGGGGGGGGTGGTTCTACAAATTCCGGGGCCAAGGCCTACCCGGGCCACAACATAGCATCATCCCTACTGATCCATATTGCGTCTCAGCCGATCCCCGCGTTGGATTGCTGACTGCAATACTTTCGACGGGGATTGGATTGCCCCCTCCAAAACCGACTCGGATCGGCCAGATCGAATCAAAGTTCGACCAATCCTTCAAACTATGGATCCAAACCGATGAGTTTAGTTTGGCCCAAATTTATTTCTTGCATACATTTTACCAAATGGCATCCTTGCACACCCAAACACACTCATCCTTAACTTTCTAATAAACAATGCTGAATGTGTACCTGGACACCATGCTACCTCTATGAGTGGACATGCAATGCGTGTGCTAAGTCTAGTAATGTTCGATAGTTTTATCTCCGAAAGGAGTGTGTATGGGTGAAGGAATGTATCTATAGTTGGTTGTCATATGTGGGGTGCGCATGCTAAAATATTTGCTCTCTTTCATTTTGAAACCACTCACTGTTTGGGATTTTAATCCAAGTTTAGCATTTCTTAGAACTACAAAGATCCACTTGACATCACTCCGAAGCTTTTGATAATTTCACCAATTCTCAATGTGCAAGAAATTGAAGAAATAGTGAGGAAAATGTATGTAGTCTCATGATTTATTTCTCAGTGCCACTATTATAACTCAAATAAAATGAGTATTGTTTCATCATTGGTCATCCATGTTAGCAAATTCTTACACCTGCACGCATCAGGCACGTACACGTACGGGTATGCATACACTAACAAAAAGAATAAAAAGGGGGAGAAAACTCTGACTAGTGTGACTTGTGTTGTTTCCTGCAGGACCTTGAGCAAAGGTTTGGTCGTCCAATTGAGAAGCAACACATCAGTGGACTAGGAATGCAGCTGCGCGGATATGTAAGAGCTGTCGGCGAGGAGTTATCTAGCCGTATGGTTTACTCCCTTGGATGATACCATGCAAATTGAGATCCAGCTGGTCTCTCTCTCACAACAACTGTGCCAACTCTGCTTCTCCTTTCTTCTTCACTCTTGTTTTTTTGAGAAAAAAACTGGAACTGTACGTTATAGTTTTGGAACTGGTTCTTTGTGATGGAATGCCTGCATAGAAGTGCCATTGTCCTTGGATTGATTGAGAAATGTTGAAATTTGCACTATGCAATTTCGTGCTGATGCATAGCGCCAGCTCCAACATTTGAATTATGATGTTCTCTTACCTTTTGGGAAATTGATTCGTGTACCCAATGCCACACCATGTGTTGCCATTGGTTAGCGAGATACTTGAGGGCAAGGGAAAAAAAAAATCCAACAGCAGTACTGCATGCTGGCGCCATGCATTGTGGTATTTCCCCCCTTTGTCCTGTCTCGAGTTAAGCGTAAATAATTCATTGAACATGTGTACTACTATCTTGCCATTATTCATGTCTTCATGTGATATTATCCTCTTTTTTTTTTTTAAGCACGCTGATGATACTCTTAAGAAACAATGCGGTGAAATGAAATTATGAGATTAATGTGGAAGCAAATATTTGGGTTCAGATTTAATTGAGAGCGATTAGGGACTCGATGGTTGCGATGACATGTTATGTTCTCTTCTAATTGATGCTTTAATTGCCGTCAACATTGCTATTTAGATGCTTTGTTGATTATCAAAATTAAACTACTAAATATGCTTATGTGCTGTTAAACTCATATTATGAGGATACGGGGTTCTGTTCTATGCCTTACGAGGAAACTTTCTACCCGTTGTGCACTAAAAATTCATTCCATGCGGCCAAAATTTAGGATACTACTGTTGAGGTTGATCTTCATGTCGAAAAATATATAATGAACAAAAATCACTAAATTTGAATTGTGTTTTGTCTATTCATTATCAAGTTGCAGAATGAACGATTTTTTAGCAATATGACAATTGGGATCATTTAATGGATGAGCAAAATATATTTAATTTTGATGATATTTTGTCCTCTTATGTTTTATGCCAATTTTATTATTTTAAACGGTATAGATCGTGCATTCAAACATGTTAGAATACTCGAATTGTACAAAAATATCATATGGACTGTTAGAAAAATCCCAGCCAAGTAAGGGACCAAAAACCAATATTCCAGTACCTTAAAAAAAAAAAAAAAAAAAACTAAGGGCCTCTATTCCTTCAGCTTGTGCCTGCCTGCCTCCAAAAATCTGCAACCACACAAGTCAGTCTCCCACCTGTACCTGCCAATACTCACAAAACAAAATCTCAATTTCTTGGAAGCCCAAGAGATAAGGCAAGGATAAGAATCAGCCTGAGATGGATCCCTACTCTCACTCCCATTGGTCACACACCTTAGAACAGATAGACTGACCCCACAACCAACCACAAAACTTTCTTAATTTATCTCATCACAACTTCAAATACCCACTCCCTCCCTCCTTCCCTCTTCCAACAACCTACTGAGCCATCCATTGCTCACCGTCTTACAAGACAAGTTAGGTTCAACATGGCCACAGCAGCAGCTACTTCTACTTTTCTCGGAACACGCTTAACCGAGCTGAGCAGCAATGGTGGCAAGTTCCAGGCTCGGTTCGGATTCGGAAAGAAGCCTGCACCCAAGAAGTCATTCAAGGCTCCTACGACGGACCGGCCACTTTGGTTCCCCGGTGCTAAGGCTCCTGAATGGCTTGATGGGAGCCTAGTTGGTGACTATGGGTTTGATCCTTTTGGACTTGGGAAGCCTGCTGAGTACCTGCAGTTTGAACTGGACTCGCTCGACCAGAACCTTGCGAAGAACAATGCTGGTGAGATTATTGGGACGAGGTTTGAGAGTGCGGATGTGAAGTCGACGCCTTTCCAGCCTTACTCTGAGGTGTTTGGTCTTCAGAGGTTTCGTGAGTGCGAGCTTATTCATGGGAGGTGGGCTATGCTTGCCACTCTAGGAGCTCTTACAGTCGAGGCTGTTACAGGCATCACATGGCAAGATGCCGGAAAGGTAACTCCACTTGACTTGACATACACTATATATATTCCTTGCGTACGTAGAGAAAACTCTTCAAATTAATACATTATACATCACTGAGATGCCCGTTCAAAGTGATCTACATATTTCTAAAAGAAACTTTAAAAACATGAATGTCTGCATTTTATAAAAATTGAGAACTCTAATCGGAGGATGGTGTTTGATTGACCTCTCTTTAAGTTAATAAACTGGTAAAGCAGATTTATAATATGTGTAATACACATATGTATCTTTTTTTTACTTCTATTTGTTTAATCTTGAGCAACAATCCAAATAATGGTAATTATTATGTACTAAGAGAATGAATAAGAGTTACTTTAGAAAAAGAAAAACATATGCAATGCACATGTTGAAATTGTGTAGAGCGACAAATCTTCTTAAGTTTTTAACAAATTCTTTTAGTTTTAAATATTATGTGGTTTTATTTTACTCTACTATTGAAAAGCTATTCATTTTGCATCAACCGACTTGATGCATAAACAAAAGAAATTGAGCTAGTATAACAAAGAATTAAATAGCATGATGTGTATCTACTGTGGGTATGTTATATCTCCAAAAATATCTCTGGTTATAATAATAAAGATTACTAAGTGTTGGATATACGTATATGCTTGGCAGGTAGAACTAGTGGATGGATCATCGTACCTGGGTCAACCACTCCCCTTCTCCCTAACCACGTTGATAGTGATCGAGGTGCTGGTGATTGGATACATTGAATTTCAGAGAAATGCTGAGCTTGAGCCAGAAAAAAGGTTGTATCCAGGAGGCAAGTTCTTTGATCCCCTCGGTCTCGCTTCTGACCCAGAGAAGAAGGCAACCTTACAACTAGCAGAGATCAAGCATGCCCGGCTCGCCATGGTCGCCTTCCTTGGCTTTGCAGTTCAAGCTGCAGCCACCGGGAAAGGCCCACTTAACAACTGGGCCACCCACCTCAGCGATCCACTTCACACCACCATCTTCGACACCTTCTCCTCGTCTTAATTGTACTTTACTAAACCATCCATCTGTACTATCAATCAATCCATCACTCGATCTCTCTTCCTTAATGTACGCATCTTGTAATTTTGCCACTCTATAATTATATTACTTGCTGAATTATTATTATATGTATTGCGGCTAAAATGACTTCAAAGATTTACATATACTGGGTTATATATCTAACATCAACGTCGTGGACTTTCACCGTGGATCTACTCTTCTGCAATAGCAATTACATTGGCTTGAGAAAGCCTTCATTAATGTTCGATTAAACGACCTTCGGAATGACTATCTGCAAAGAATCATGTCAGGTACACTGATCCCAGCAAATCTACCTTCGATAGACTAGCCCGGATTTTAATACATAAACCAAAACAGTTTGAATCAAAAGATCCAATTAAGAATGGCCGATTTGATCCATAGGAAGAACATTCGGTAAAGCCATTTTCATGCCTCAAAGAAGTGGGGAACGAATGATAAGGGTAAAAATCACCACTGGTCAGATTATGCCACACATGTCGACAATATCAAGAACAAGATTACAGTTTTATATTAGAGTACTAGTTTTGTTTTTGTTTTTTCTTTTAAGGTGGAATACAGTCACCGTGTTTCATTAATAAGACATTAGCAAAACAATTCAGAGAACTTGACAAAATACAAAACAAAGAAAACAGTACAATTAATAAAACATAGAGTACATCCAATTAATATAGGAGGATGTGAACCAAAGCAATAACACAAAATAGAACAAGAGTACAATTCCCACCTATGAGGACGACCCCCTCTGATTCGGCACCACTAGACTAAATAACTATAAATAATAATGCCTATGATCAAGAGTCACCAATCCGGTTAACCACATTTTGAGAGGCAGCATGTGGTGGGCAGTTATACCATACTATAAATAATTTGTCTTCTAAATTATATAAATTGTCTGAGCTTGGGGCAGGGGCATTACACACATAATGCTATAAGTGATTAAGTTGATAAAGAAGTTGAGTGTTGAATTATTTCACGTTATGAGATTATAAAGAAATGTTTCTCTTTGAGAAAGAGATTACGAGTAAAGGAATTGAAATATTATTTTGAGATTGAATATAACATATTGTTGATCTCTAGAATGAGATAGTTGTTGGAATTTAGAGGCTAGGCGAGACCCTTAGAAACCGGTATTTATGATTAATGTGAATTTGAGAGCTAAACAGTGTGGGTTGAGCATCTCTTGAGAAGTAGCCAGTGTGGGCTGACTGTCTCTTTTGTTTGGTTTAAAGTCCGGTAGGGTTATGAGATTATAAAGAAATGTTTCTCTTTGAGAAAGAGATTGTGAATAAAGAAATTGAAATATTATTTTGAGATTGAATGTAGCATATTGTTGATCTCTAGAAAGAGATGGTTGTTAGAATCTAGAGGCTAGGCGAGACCCTTAGAAACCGGCAGTTGTTATTAATATGAATTTGAGGAGTAACCAGTTGGGTTGACCCTCTTTGAGAAGTAGCCAGTGTGGGCTGACTTGCTCTTGTGTTGGTTTAAGTCATGTAGGGTGAGCTAGCTCTAGGTTGTGATGGTTTTCTTCTAAAACAAATTAAAAATTTAAGGACTACACTATAGTGAAGATGTGATGAAAGTAAGAGAAAAACACAAGTATGAGGGCCTCGGATTCTCGGTGTGAGAATTTTCACAGGCTGTCTACATGATGTGTCATGTCATGACGTGAATCTATCTCCAGAATTATCGGGATTGTGGCGACACTTGTGGGGGGCTTGGTGACTACGTAGTGCCATCGTTCCATGACGGAGGCGAATTTTTCATAGGTTGTCTGCATGATGCGTCATGTCATGATGTGAGATTCCCCTCCAGGCTGTCTGGACATGGACTCGTAACTCAAAACATCTAGGATACTTACCGTAGTTACCGTAGTAATTAAACTCATAGTGAGGGATCCAACCCTACAAGATGAAGTACGGTTAAGGGTTTGCCCTCGGATTTATGTAGAATGGGATGCATAAGTTCGAACAAGTGTGCATTAGTGTCATGAGATAATAAGTAACTGCATTAAGGTTAAGTGCACAAGCACACACGACATCAATAGGATAGTCCCTCTTTAGCTTTGTTTGTAATCAAGTTTGTGTTTGTTAAAGTATTTAAGAATCATTATATTTTCGACATAGCAAGGATGGCTGTGTATAATATTGCATCGGTTGTAAATAACTGATGTGCCCACAGTTTCATATGCAGGACTTGAAATTTACAAGAAGATATAAAAATGAATTTGATGCTAAAGTTGTTACAATTGTTTATTTATCATTGTTATAATTTATTTATTTATTCCGCTGCGTGTTGATGTAAAAGACTTTGTTGTAATAGAAATTTCAAATTCCTTGTAAAATTGTACGAAGTGAAGTGCAAAGATCCTGTGGAATTTCGAATCCAGACTTATTTGGAATTCGAGGTGTTACAGAGGGAATCCGGAGAGCGAAGGTTTCAAAATTTCAGGGGGGCGAAGCGTCAGGAGCATCGAGGAGGCAACAAGCAACATTAGAGAGAGATTTAGGGTTTAGGGTTTCGATTTAGAGCTAGGGTTTGGTGCGATTTGGGGAGAGGAAGTTAGCGGGATAATTGAGAGAAACATCGTGAGAGAATGAAGAAGACGTAATGGGTGATGGGGGTGAAAAGACTTTTTTACCCCCATCAGATTAAGTGAGAGAGTGGGAAAAGGGAGAGCCACCTGATCTTGATCATGATCAAGATCGTGCGGTGGAGGAAGAATGCTGCACGGGGAGTGCACAAATAGGAGTGCTAGGAGTGCGCAACTGGCGCAACTGAAGAACCCTCATATATATATATATAGGGAAAGTTTCCGTTGAGCACTAGCCCAGTGCTCAACGATGTGCGCACTGGTTATAGACCGTCCGATCGTACCCTCTCATCATGATCCCCATCCAATGGTGAGCAATAACTCCTGCTCATCTGTTAATGTGTGGGGGGGGGGGGTATAATCGGAATTTTCTCCCCCCCCCCTATACACCTGTCTCCTTCCCTCTCAACCCTATCTCCTTTCCCTCTCTCTCCCGCTCCACACACTTCATCGATTAAGAAAAACCCTAGGTCCCCAATTCATCTCCTCCCTCCTCTTCATCGATTTGTGGACAAAATTTCTATCTACTCCCTCTCCAACGCTCCCTTGAGCTCTTCTTGGTCATCTTGGACAGGCGAGTTTAAAACCCTAGCCCCAAAATCGATCGGAACCCACAACCCAAATCGATGCCGTCCTCTCCTCCTCGTGACGCGATCTAGCTCTTCACGCTCATTTCAATTTCTCATCTCTTTCTCCTCCATTCCCCCATCGCTATTGAAGGTATCAATTTTTATTTTTATTTTTATTTTTATTTTTTTTGGCTTTATTTGATATTGTGGAAAAAAAACCAATTTTTCTTAACTCAGTTTCAAAAATAATTTTTTATTGTTGAAAAAAAACCGAAAGTGTTGGTATTGTTGAAAAATAATATATTTTAGAAGACACGGAGAGAGACCTCAGTTAATTGAACATAGTTTGTTGCAATAAACTTAATTAGTATCTATAGGTAGAAGATGAACAAGAAAGAAAACTAATGAAGTTGGGTTGTGTTGTTCAGAACTCTGGAAACCACACAAACAATTGCTCCTATTTTGTATGGGATAGTGTAGATCAGGCAAAATATACATCCTTTCATTCAAGTATATGTCAGTTGTATCTTGTAAATTGTGAAAAAACTGATACTTGAATTGGAACGCATTGAAACCTCCTGAATTACTGCAACTAAAACTCTAAAGACCGAATTTTACCCTTTGCTTCCTTTGCTTCCTTTGCTTTGTGACCCTAGAAGTAATTGGATTTAATGTTGTGTTTTGTAGTTCTATATTTTAGTTATGTTTTAGTGTGTGTGTAGTTGGATGCAAGTGCTAGTTGAACCTGTAGCTCTCATTTCACATTTTCTGTAATCACGAGGTGCACTCTAATTTGTAATATTATAGTAGTAAAGTTGCCAATTTATAATATTTGTTAGAATAAGAAGTCACCTATTGTATATTTCGAATAAGTTAATAGCATGTGTTTTTTTGTAAGTTTATTGGCATAAACCTTACAACATCTTGTAGGATGGCATCAAACTACTCTTCCAACCAAATCCACAATCATTACAGTTGTAGCTCTAGGTCTTCCCGAGCCAGTTCCGGTGAGAGAATTGTAGGTCCTAAATATTTTTGCCGAATACAGACGAGGGTAAAATATTCTTCTTCGGGGAAGAATCCAGGTAAAGCTTATTACAATTGTCCCAATTTTCCAATGGTTGCGAATTTTTTTGTTGGGTAGAGAATTATGGGATAGAGGAGGATAAAGATGCAACCATCAGGGAATTGCATGATGAGCTTTCGATTCAGTCTTTGTTGAGGTTGGTAGATGTTGATGGTGTGCACAGGAGTGGTTACAGGGCTGGTGCCCAGGTTTATGGAGTTTTCGGATTCCTTTGTGGGGTGTTGGTGTCTCTTTTATTGTTCCTGGCGTTCTTCAAGCAGTATTGACTATGGTGGTGTCTGATGTGTTAAGAAGTTGAGAAAATTATATTTTGTAGTTGTTTTATTTTGTGGACCTTGTATGTTGTGCTTGAGTCTATGTAATTTTGTAAGTTGAGATTATCTCTTCCTAGCGTTCTTCAGTCTATGTAATGCTTGAATATTACTTGGGACAACATATTTTGAACTTATAGTTTATTATGTAATGCTTGAATTTTGAACTTGTAGATTATTATGTAATGCTTGATGACAACATATTTTGAACTTCTGTTGTTCTGAGCTTACTTATTTTGAACTGAGAACTTGGGTTTTGTTCCAGTAGTAGTTATTTTTGACTGAGAACTTGGGTTTTGTTCATTTTTGATTGGATTGCTTGTTATTGAATTTATTTCTCATCGTTATTTGTTAAGCATGATTGTTGTGTAATGGATTCGTAGGTTTTTTTTGTTCTGAATATAAGAAACTTATCAATTTCTGAGTTGCTGTTGCATTAGTGAAATAGGCTATGTATCTAATAGTAACTGATTGACATAAATTAGAATTTTGTGAGTGGTTGCGGTTTTTAGGTTGATGTAGATTGGATTTGGGTTTGTGTTCTTCAAAGGCTTGGAGTAGCAACAAAAGAGCATGAAGAAGGAGAAGGAGTAGCTTCAGAATAAGTACAAGCTTCAAAAATTTGCTAAGAGCCAATGAAAAGCTTAAATGTGAGTAGCTTCAGAATAAGTACAAGCTTCAGAATAAGAAGGAGAAGGAGAAGGAGTAGCTTCAAAATTTTGGAACAACTTAAATGTGTGCATTTTCTCCATACTTTCTTTCCTATATGTTGGTTCTGAGATTTGCTAAAAGCTCAACAGAATATATCTGAAAAAACAACATATGCATTCCCAGTATATGCAGCGTGAAGTATGAGTATAAATGCATTCCCAGTATCAGTATAGATAACGGCTAAGATTATAGATGCATTCCCAATAACAAATATATTCCCAGTATCAGTATCAGTATAAATGCATTCCCAATAACAACAAATATATCTGAAACTTCAAACATTATAGATAACGGCTAAGTGCTCAACAGAATGCATTCCCAGTATCAGTATAAATCATAACAAAACATAGCGAGGTCATCAAAACTTGACGAGTTCAGAAATTTTATTGGAAAATTTATTAATTTGATGATGTAATTAAGAACAATATATGCAGCGTGAAGTAACCACAAACTAAACCAGCAACTCATTCATACTATAAATACTTCAGATTCTATCATGAGTACAAAGAGTAAAGCCTCATTTTTTCTCTGTAAAAATCCAGACACATGAAAACTGCTCTTATCCCTAGGATTCTTTTCATCAGCTTTTCCTCCATGTCTGATCTCATATTTGGAGAACTTTATCTGAAACAAAATGTAATACCCCAGTTTGGAGCGAACAGTCGACTGGTTGGATTAGCAGTCGACTGGTCTGCTCGGGATTTGAGATTGAGATTGAGAAATTAGTCCCTACATGGAAGTTTGATATGATAATTTGAGTATAAATACTATTAGCCAATGATCAAGAGTCACCAATTCGGTTAACCACCTTTTGAGAGGCAGCCTGTGGTGGGCAGTTGTACTACATAGTATCCAATTTGTCTTCTGAAAATATTAAAATTGTCTGAGTATTGGGGCGGGGCGTTACAAATTGGTATCAGAGCCGACTTTCGACACCGGGTGTGGTAGAGGGCCTACGATCTGCGGTGCTGAGAGTCATTGATCTCCGGGATCGGTGTTGAGTGTGGTATCCGATCTGCGGTGTTGAGAGTGACTGATCTCAAGGATAAAGGACTATACTACATCTGCTAGAAAGGGCGGTCCTACACTAGATGTGTGCCCTGTACTCAGCGAGGACGCTGATTTCTAAGGTGGGGTGTATGTAATACCCCAGTTTGGAGCGAACAGTCGACTGGTTGGATTAGCAGTCGACTAGGTCTACTCGGGATTTGAGATTGAGATTGAGAAATAAGTCCCACATGGGAAGTTGGATATGATAATTTGAGTATAAATACTATTAGCCAATGATCAAGAGTCACCAATTCGGTTAACCACCTTTTGAGAGGCAGCCTGTGGTGGGCAGTTGTACTACATAGTATCTAATTTGTCTTCTGAAAATATTAAAATTGTCTGAGTATTAGGGGCGGGGCGTTACACAAAAGAAAACCCTAAATCAATTAGATATGGTCAATGGCCAAACTACTAAGATCTGAGAACTTTTAATGGTGTTGAAGTGTAACACCTTACCTCAAAGGTCCACACTAATCAGATTAAGTGAACATGAAGAACATGAACACTGTAGATAATACTTGGGATATTCTAAGGTCTCAGATTATATACTGACAGTCACATGAGATTTACAATTTGATATATCTGCTCCTTATACCTTCATCAACAATGAAAAATGCGAAAATCGGCTAATGCAGATGATGACCTTTCATAACTGAAATAATGAACAAATTAATAGGGTAGTAGTTATGTGCCACATTACCTCAACCTTTCTACACTCTGCTTCAGCTTTTGGTTTCTGACATATCTAAGCTTATTTATCTACTTCTGCATGTCTTCATGTGAGTTTTTTTGATAGCTGACTGGAGAAATAAATATAACGTTAGATGAATTTCCTACTGATTTATTAGATAACATAAAGTAATTTTAAATTACAGGATGATTGTGTTCATGAAATGAATTTAAGTAGGCTCAGAAATGACTTTAATTCACAGACATTGTCCTCAAATAAGCACATCATCTCCAGGGGTGAATGCATTTAAAAAATTGACTGTCAGTACTTGAGACTATGATGGTGTAGTCACATTTGGCTGCAGTTGAACTGCCACGCCCAAATAGCTATAACAATCACAATCCCCTACATGTTGTACCATAATTTCAATTAAATACATCCCCATTTCTAAAGAATCTTAATCACCCAAAGGAAACTATCAGACATAGCACACAATCAAACAATGTATGCAAAAATTGCATTCTCTGAGCCACTGAAAAGCCAACATTGGTTCAGTACAACCAAGCCAAATTTAGGCACAAAATCAAGCCAAAATTCAACCAGTGAAACCAAAAAAAAATTTGTTCACTACAACTGTTGAAATGAGCAAGTATCAGCCAAAAAAAATCAACCAGACAGAGTACTGCCCAACTGTAACAAATGATCAGCCAAACAGTCTTAATAAGGCTATATAGTAAGGCCACTCACTAAGTACCAAACTTCTTATTCAAAAAATTCCTTTCATTTGTATCAGAAAACTTCAACCTCAAAGCCAAAATCAAGCATATTCAATTGTATATTCTGTACAACTGAAAATACAATTGCATACATAGCATCTGTAACTACCCAATTGTAAAAAAAACTTAAGGATCAGCCAACTGAAATTTCAAGTATCAGCCAAATGAAAGCTTAAGGACAAGGGTATCGTACTAAATTTCAAGTGCAGCACCCCACTAACAACCTAAGATTAGAGAAACTCACACATTGATTTCACATAGTAGGTGAAGAAGACAATAAATTGATCACTGCCTAACAATTCATCTCGTACCCAAAAATAAAAGTAGGGTATCATATTTACCAAATTGATTGTGAATGAAATACTTCCCTCAGTTAACACTATCGTGAGAATCCTCGGAACTATTATCAGTAGATGAATCCACATCATCTTCGGTGAATGCACGCTTGCCACTAAAAAAGGAAAAAAACCACAGAAAAGTCATTATCGAGTGAACTATATAATAATTAATAAGAAAGTGCACACTTAATTGACAATTTCCATAATTACACAAATAGCATTAAATACCTTTCATTTTTCGTTGGGCAAGTTCGCGCATCATGGCCTTGCCTACGCAAACCGCAACAATTGCACTTTCTTGGTTTGCCTCTTAATTTCTCCCGCATCGGTTTCAACCTTTTCCCACTTGGTCTTCCCTTCGTATTACATTGACGAGGTTCTTCCACCGAGACTTGAGACAAGACCAATTCCTTCCCATGTACCCGTGTTCCACTACCTTTAGCCCCAGCACTACACCCTTCGGGGGCTATTATATTGAAGCCTTCAAGTGACTTGATCATAGCTTCACGCATGAACACATACCCTTCATCGCAAGACAGTCCGATCTCAACTTGTTGCTTGAACAAGTTATTTAACTCACAATAGCGGGACGCAAAATTCTCGCTATTATTGCCATCTTCTCTACCAAAATTTGTGGGGGTGTAGCTTCTTCTAATTACCTCATGGTTCCATCTTCTCATCATATATTGTTTGGGAAGTTCATTATAATTTGAATATTTAAGGAAGGCAAAGAGATGCCTACAAGGGAGTCCAACAAATTCGAACATAAAGCATGAACAACACCCATACTGAGTCTCTTTGGAATAAGTAATCAGGGTCTCTTTTTCCGACCTACCAATGAATGTCACTGTGTAATAAGTGTTAGCAGTATTCACGTCACCTTCCAATAAATTCACATTATATAGTAGGCTTGCCTTGAGTTCTTTTTGAAACTTTAAAAACATTGCTAAAGTGTATACTTGGGCTATTTGTTCCTCCATATACCACCCGGTCTTCAATTTGGGTTTTCGATCTAGTGTACGGTGGTTCTCTTTAACTTCTTCTTCTCTTTGCCTACCAATAACTCTTTCAAATATCAAAGCAAACTCATGAAGTGAATACTTCTTTTGGGTGTGCTTTTTTAAAAAAGAATTCATTCATTCGCTTCTTTGGCTACTAGACATACCCGCCCAAAAAATGAGACCTATGGTATACGGGGGCCCATTTATCACGAATATGAAAAATATCATTCAACCATTTGTTGTTTTCTGCCCCAAATTCCACAACCAAAGCCTTCCATTGTTCTTCAAAAGAGATACAGTCATATGAATTCCAAATGTTTTCTTTAAAAGCATCCATGAACTTAGAATTTTGAACCAATTGAGGCACCTCAGAAGGAATCTTATCTAAAATATGCCAGATGCAATATCTATGGCGAATATGAGAAAAAACTTGTTGAATTGCTGCATCAATACCCCGGTCTTGGTCCGTTACAATGCCAACGGGTGCTTTTTCATGACTCCTAGCCATGTTTGGAATAACCACACAAAATATGAAGCCGTCTTATTTGGGATGAAACCACAACCAAGAAAAAGAGACTGCCAATGATGGTTAATCCCAACAAATGGAACAAATAGCATACCATAACGGTTAAAACTATGTGTAGCATCAAAAGAAACTACATTACCAAATACCTCATAATTCAAACGAGCAATCCCATCAACCCAAAAACAATGAGACAGTCTACCAGACTCATCTTGCTCGAATGCATAAAAGAAAGAAGGATCTTTTTCCTTTTGCCATTTAAAAAAGTCTACCAACATTTGACCATCATGACCTTTTAATGACTCCCTCAAATCTCTTTCATGGTTTCTAGCGTCTTTTAGAGTAAATCCAACCCTATCATATCGCCCACTTGAACCTTCAAAAAAAAGCATTTGTTTGCATGTGGAAATATTTGCACCCGCAAGTTGCTCCATTATGACTTTATCTGAACTTGACACAACACGATTATGCGGTAACAAATGCCTTCTACCGGGTGTGGTGAATGCATGATTGTGCACCTCATGAAAAGAATAAACAGACCATGAATTTGTTTCTTTGTTTAATCTCACCCGAACCAATGCATTGCAAGATGTCCTGGATGTAGTACCTATTCTAATTTCATTATTCTTGGTTTTCGACACCCCCGCTTTATTAGATAGAAAGGTTTTTTCCACCACCTCATCATCCTTCAATTTATGACCTCCTTTATGCATTTGAAAATCCGAACATTTCGCATAGCTATCATAGTATTTTTTCTACTAACTTAAGGGTCTGAAATATCATACCTATCTTTCGGATTAGATGCTCCTCAACAGTGGGGGTAAATTCACATTCTTCAACAAATAAAAAATTATCACCCAATTGTGAGCAACCTTCACCTAACTCCATACCTGTAACAAATTCGAAAATATAATCAAGATCATCTATTTCGGTTTTTTTTTCAACAATAACAAATTATTTTTGAAACTGGGTTAAGAAAAATTGGTTTTTTTTCAACAATATCAAGTAAAGCAAAAAATAAAAAATAATAAAAAATAATAAAAAATAAAAAAAATAAAAAAATAAAAAATTGATACCTTCAATAACGATGGGGGAATGGAGGAGAAAGAGATGAGAAATTGAAATGAGCGTGAAGAGATGGATCGCGTCACGAGGAGGAGAGGATGGCGTCGATTTGGGTTGTGGCTTCTGATCGATTTTGGGGCTAGGGTTTTAAACTCGCCTGTCCAAGATGACCAAGAAGAGCTCAAGAGAGCGTTGGAGAGGGAGTAGATGGACATTTTGTCCACAAATCGATGAAGAGGAGGGAGGAGATGAATTGGGGACCTAGGGTTTTTCTCAATCGATGAAGTGTGTGGAGGGGGAGAGAGAGGGAAAGGAGATAGGGTTGAGAGGGAAGGAGACAGGTGTATGGGGGGGGGGGGGGGAATTCCGATTATACCCCCCCTCCCCCCCCCCCCCCCCCCCCCCACATTAACAGATGAGCAGGAGTTATTGCTCACCATTGGATGGGGATCATGATGAGAGGGTACGATCGGACGGTCTATAACCAGTGCGCACATCGTTGAGCACTAGGCTAGTGCTCAACGGAAACTTTCCCTGTATATATATATATATATATATATATATATATATATATATATATATATATATATATATATATATATATATATATATATATGGGATATGCTCAGTTGAAAACGGGTTTGTTTTCACGGGTTTGGAAAACAGCGATCTGAGCCATCGGATCGATCATGATCATGATCGATGGCTCAGATCTGCCTCCCCATAACCCGTTTCAATTGTTGAGCGGAGGGTTATTTTGAAATTTTCGTCCCAAATAACTCTTCGTTGAACAGATTCTAAAAAAAATAATATAACCTAGGCCGTTGTTGGGAACAACGGCCTAGGTTATAAAAAATTGAATCATAGGCCGTTGTTTGGAACAACAGCCTTGTTTTCAATATTTATAACCTAGGCCGTTGTTGGGAACAACGGCCTAGGTTATAAAATTTCTATAATTTTTATAGAAATTTTATAACCTAGGCCGTTGTTCCCAACAACGGCCTAGGTTATAAATATTGAAAACAAGGCTGTTGTTCCAAACAACGGCCTATGATTCAATTTTTTATAACCTAGGCCGTTGTTCCCAACAACGGCCTAGGTTATATTATTTTTTTCAAAACGAATCAGGCAAAGAGTTATTTGGGACGAAATTTCCAAAATAATCCTCCGCCACTTAAGTCATATAGGGTGATGGGCGGGCTCGATCTGAGCCGCTGATCGCGATCATAATCGATCTGATGGCTCAGATTCGTGTTTTCCAACCCGTGAAAACAAACCCGTTTTCAACTGAGCATATCCCTATATATATATATATATATATATATATATATATATATATATATATATATATATATATATATATATAGGCTTCTTCGATTGCAAATGGGTCGGTGTGCACAGACCCGTGTGAACATTAATCTGGGCCGTTGGATCTTTAATCTAATGGCCCATATATTTTTTTATAATACATTGCCTTAACCCGCTGTTTCCAACGATGGGTTAAGGCAAAATTTTATTAAAAAATAGTGCCTTAACCGTTGACAAGGACGGGTTAAGGCAAAAATATAATCTCATAACTGCATACATTTCGTCTTCCTTGTCGATCTCCCCTCCCCATTTTCACTGTTTTTTTGTCCTAAATGAAACCCAAGAACCCTAAAAAAATTCCAAACTCCTTCGTGAGCTCCTACTCGTCTGCTTGCTCCTCCCCCTCCTCTTCCACTCTCATACAATCTCTCTCTCCAAATATCTACATCGAAAGCAAATCAAATCCCTAGTTCGGCCAGAAATCGATCTATTCGCAACATTCGTAGTTATTTTGTAAGGTATTGACTAATTCTTTGCCTTATTAGAATTAATTATGTTGATTTGTAAATATTTACATAGTAAATTATTTAGAAAGTCCAAAAAATTTATTTGCCCAAAATTAGTTAGAAATGTATAAATGTTTGGCTTATTAATTTAGTTTTATTTGTGATGATTTTTAACGTTCAATTTATACGGAAATAATGAGTTAGAATTTTTTAGTGCGGTTAGAGTAGAAAACCTTGCAAATGGCCTCCAAAAAATACGAAACATTGCGAGTAGGTTGATCTCACGTAGCACAAGCCACCCCAACTTGTAGAAGTGGGTTTCGATTCACGATTCGAGATATACGGCCATATAACTTTATTTGGTTAAAAAAAACCTAATAAAGCGGTATACGGACGTATCTTGTAAACCGTGAGTCGAAACTCACTTGTACAAGTTTGGATGACTTGCGCTACGTGAATTCGACCAAGTTACAAAGTTTTATAAATTTTGGATGCCATTTATGCAGTTTTGTCACGTTCCTCGCATTAGAAGTTAGTGACTTAGAATTTTTTTAGTGCGGTTAGAGTTGAAAACCTTACAAACGGCCTCCAAAAAATACGAAACATTGTGAGTAGGTTGACCTCACGTAGCACAAGCCACCCCAACTTGTAGAAGTGGGTTTCGATTCACGATTCGAGATATACGGCCATATAACTTTATTTGGTTAAAAAAAACCTAATAAAGCGGTATACGGACGTATCTTGTAAACCGTGAGTCGAAACTCACTTGTACAAGTTTGGATGACTTGCGCTACGTGAATTCGACCAAGTTACAAAGTTTTATAAATTTTGGATGCCGTTTATGCAGTTTTGTCACGTTCCTCGCATTAGAAGTTAGTGACTTAGAATTTTTTTAGTGCGGTTAGAGTTGAAAATCTTGCAAACGGCCTCCAAAAAATACGAAACTTTGCGAGTAGGTTGATCTCACGCAGCACAAACCACCACAACTTGTAGAAGTGGGTTTCGATTCACGGTTCGAGATATACAACCATATAACTTTATTTGGTTAAAAAAAACCTAATAAAGCGGTATACGGACGTATCTCGTAAATCGTGAGTCGAAACTCACTTGTACAAGTTTGGGTGGATTGCACTACGTGAATTCGACCAAGTTACCAAGTTTTATAAATTTTGGATGCCGTTTTTGCAGTTTTGTCACGTTCCTCGCATTAGAAGTTAGTGACTTAGAATTTTTTAGAGCGGTTAGAGTTGAAAACCTTGCAAACAGCCTCCAAAAAATACGAAACTTTGCGAGTAGGTTGATCTCATGCAGCAGAAGCCACCCCAACTTGTAGAAATGGGTTTCGATTCACGGTTTGAGATATACAGCCGTATAACTTTATTTGGTTAAAAAAACATAATAAAGTGGTATACGGACGTATCTCGCAAACTGTGAGTCGAAACTCACTTCTACAAGTTTGGGTGGCTTGCGCTACGTGAATTCCACGAAGTTGGAAAGTTTATAAATTTTGGATGCCGTTTGTGCGGTTTTGTCGCGTTCCTCGCATTAGAAGTTAATGACTTAGAATTTTTTTAGTGCGGTTAGAGTTAAAAACCTTGCAAATGGTCTCCAAAAAATACGAAACTTTGCGAGTAGGTTGATCTCACGCAGCATAAGTCACCCCAACTTGTAGAAGTGGGTTTCGATTCACGGTTCGAGATATACGGCCGTATATCGCATTTGGTTTAAAAAAACCTAATAAAGCGGTATATGGACGTATCTCGCAAACCGTGAGTCGAAACTCACTTCAACAAGTTTGGATGGCTTGCGCTATGTAAATTCGACCAAGAGAAAAAGTTTTATAAATTTTGAATGCCGTTTGTGCGGTTATGTCACGTTCCTCGCATTAGAAGTTAATGACTTAGAATTTTTTTAGTGCGGTTAGAATTGAATACCTTGCAAACGGCCTCCAAAAAATACAAAACTTTGCGAGTAGGTTGATCTCACGCAGCAGAAGCCACCCCAACTTGTAGAAGTGGGTTTCGATTCACTGTTCGAGATATACGGTCGTGTATCGCTTTTGGTTAAAAAAAACCTAATAAAGCGGTATACGGACGTATCTCGCAAATCATGAGTCGAAACTCACTTCTACAAGTTTGGGTGGCTTGCGCTATGTGATATCGACCAAGTTAGAAAGTTTTATAATTTTTGGATGCCGTTTGTGTGGTTTTCTCACGTTCCTCGTATTAGAAGTTAATGACTTAGAATTTTTTTAGTGCGGTTAGAGTAGAAAACCTTGCAAACGGCCTCCAAAAAAAACGAAACTTTGCAAGTAGGATGGTGTCATGCAGCACAAGCCACCCCAACTTGTAGAAGTGGGTTTCGATTCACAGTTCGAGATATACGGCCGTGTACCGCTTTTGGTTTTAAAAAAACCTAATAAAGCGGTATACGGCCGTATCTCGTAAACCGTGAGTCGAAACTTACTTCTACAAGTTTGGCTAGCTTGCGCTACGTGAATTTGACCAAGTTTCAAAGTTTTATCAATTTTGGATGCCGTTTGTGTGGTTTTCCAAAGTTCCTCGCATTACAAGTTAATCACTTATAAAGCATTTAGTGCGGTTAGATTAGAAAACCCTTCAAACCACTTCCAATAAATACGAAACTTTGCGAGTAGGATGGTCTCACGTAGCACAAGCAATCCAAACTTGTAGAAGTAAGTTTTCATTTATGGTTCGAGTGATACGGCCGTGTATCGGTTTATTTGGGTTTTTGTACAACCAAAAGCGGTACACGCCCGTATCTCTCAAACCGAGAGTTGAAACTCACTTCCACAAGTTGGGGTGACTTGTGCTACGTGAATCCGACCAAATTGACTTGTACTGCTTTTTTTTGTTGTCATTTATGCGTTTTTTCTCACAATCTCGGTATGTTTATTGATGATAAATAAATGGATGTAACGTGTTCCAACTACATTTAAATTTTTTTGTACATAGATAAATAGCTAGAACAAGACAACCGAGAAGCCCGTCCGGTACCACTAGTGGCGCACCAACTACGGAGGTAAGATTGATTATTATTATTGGTTTGAAATACGAATATGTAACATTATCTCAATAATAATATTTGTTATCTTTGTTCGTGTAGGTTGGTGGCTGTCAATCTATATCTGCTGAGGCAGGTCCATCGTCCTCGATTTCCGTTACACCACCTGGACCCGTGGACACAAACTTACTCATGTTGCAACCCAAATACCGATCCGAAGCTGTGTGGAATGGGTTCGATAAGAAATGTAACTTCCGAAAGCACGCGGTTCTTCCTTTTGACCCCCGTATCACGCCGTACTTAGTTGAGGCCAGTTTCTACGGAGCTAAATTCATGAGGAGAGTGAAGCTAGATCGGCCGCTACTTACAGTTCTTGTCGAGCGATGGAGGCCGGAGACCCACACATTCCACCTACCAGTGGGTGAGATGACTGTGACCCTCCATGATGTAGTAATGATAACTGGGCTACCAATAGATGGGGTCACCGTGACGGGGAACATGGACTTCGATCGAGTTGAAGTTGTTCGTGATTTGCTCGGTACGACCTCCAGTTGATAGTTTTCCAAAGAAGAGAGGCCGTTGAAAAAGAAATCCTCGAAAATGTTCCCGCAGATCATGATCAAGATTTATTGTATGAACAAATAGAAGCTGCGAAAGATAAAGCGGAAGCTGAAGTTTTGGATGAAACTTTCGATGGTAAATCATTGTACATTAGTTGGTTGAAATTTCAGTTCGAGGAGGATTATTTAACCCCCGATTCGGATGAGAAAACCCTAACCTACTATGCCCGTGCGTACATTTTTAGTATGACCGGGGGAGTGATCTTCCCGAACTCATCCAGATCGACCGTGTCGCTAATGTACCTACGGTTGTTGGAAAATTTCTATTATGCGGGCCGTTTCAGTTGGGGGAGTGCAGCATTGACACTATTGTATAGGAATTTGTGCACATGTTCTTTAGGTGCCATACAAATGGGTGGCCCGATGGTACTACTGCAAATCTGGAGTTAGGAACGTATCCACATCGGACGTCCCCGTATTATTGAACCAACACCAGATTGGTTGGCCGACCCGGGAGTCCCAGAGTTGTTACCTCCTCTAGGAGTATATTGGGCGGGGCGGCACATATGGGTCGATAACCCACGCCAATCTTTAACCTACTACAGAGATGAGTTAGATAACCTGCAGGACGAGTTCGTCAAATGGGAACCGTACTCAACCGCCAGGTTGCAAAGGGTTCCACCAGTCTGTTTAGACAGTGCGCTTTGGTTGACGGCATCACCACTTGTGAATTTTGGCATTGTCGAGTTCCAGTATCCGAATAGAATGATGCGGCAATTCGGATATCAACAAAAGATTCCCGATGTCCTGTGCTATGATAAAAGTTGCACGAGGTGAGGGGAACGGGATGAGTGCCCAACTTCGATTGGGCTGATTACCATCATTACCATGTGGCCAACTGGAACACCATGCGGCATCAAATGATGCCGAATATGATTTTCTTCGCGATACCGTATGATGGCTCCCTCCAACAGGCGTACATGATGTGGTACAAGCGGGTAACACGGTTGTATGTTTCTCCAAAGGCTGCTGTACCAGCCGGTGTGCATATTTCGATTCCCCCAACCTAGGTCGAACCACCTCCGGCATATTCCTCCTCCCAGCCGATGTACCAACCAAAGGCTGAGACATATCGAGAAATGGTTAGTCAAATTTCATATAGTTAGTATGCATGTATTGTTATTTGAGGTGGGTGATATGTTAAGTATGCATGTTATTTAAATTGAAATTTTCAACCTAATGTAGATTGAAATTAAACACATGGGATAACGTTCGGACAGCTACTCGCGTCTTGAAGAGTAAGGTACCCGAGAGCTTTAAGGAGATAATGCGGGAGATGCTAAAGCCGTACCATCGTACTCTTGAGGACGCGGGTGAAGGTCCGCAACTTGAGGCGTATTTGAAAGCGAACATGCCAGCAACGTGTTCTAGATGAAAGAGCGTGACAAGGCAGGAAATTCACATCGCCGAGCCACAACAAGTGCAACAACAGCAAAATCCTGAAGAAGTTGAAATGGAGCAGTGGTCGGATGACCCTAAATCCTCAGGGACACAAGGCAGATGGTGAAATCCTCAATGGAAGCCGAACCCACCCGAGCAATTCACACCAAGCGGTCGCAAGCCGCGTGGCTGTAAACGGTAGTATCTAATAGTCAGTTCTTTATTAGTAGTTTAGCATTTGGTTGCTGATTTTTTTATTCCAATAACTAATGCATAGTATGTTTCTATGTTGATAAATTGTTATAGGTAAATACCAGGCATGCGTGGAAGCCAACGTGAAGAACGCCTTGATAAATTTTTTTTATTTGGACATGTGTCGGTTTGTATAATTTTTTAGAAAATTTTTGATAACTGTATTGATTTGAATTAATTCTGTATATTGGTTGACATTGTCAATTTGTATGCTTTAAAATTGTTGTGAAGTTATCTGTTGTATTATATACATTGATGTGATGTGAATTTGTGAACGAATTTGGTGAAGTTGTATTTGTATCAACCAAAGCACATAAAGCCAAACACAGACGAAAGTTCTGTACAAATCTCTCTACTTAACCCGTTATTGACGATGACAGGTTAAATGAGTTTATCCCGTCATTGGTGATGACGGGTTAAATAGAGAGATATTGGTAGTCCTTTATCCCCTACAGACCAAGTCTTAATAAAGTACTGTCAATATAGCTCTACTTAACCCGTTGTTGTGAATAACGGGTTAAGATCACTTAATCCGTTATTCACAACAACGGGTTAAGTAGAGAGATATTGGCAGTACTTTATCCCCCTACATATCAAGTTATCATAATGAACTGCCAATATCTCTCCACTTAACCCGTTATTGGGGATAACGGGTTAAGATCGCTTAACCCGTTATCCTCAATAATGGGTTAAGTAGAGAGATATTGGCCCTACATACCAAGTTTTCATAATATACTGCCAATATCTATCTACTTAACCCATTATTGACGATAGCGGGTTAAGTGATCTTAACTTGTTATCCCCAATCACGGGTTAAGTAGAAAGATATTTTTATGCTTTCTACAACTTTCTCTTCACTCTTTGCGAACATTGTCTCCTGAACACTGCAAAGTGACATTCATATGCTCATAAATCGATTATATTTTTTTATTAATTTCCATTTATTGCCACGTAACTAACCAATATAAAATTGTTAACATTAAATGTGGTCAAAAAGTTCAAAAAATAAAATTTGATAACTTGCCTAGGGTTAGGGTTAGGGTAAGCTAGGGTTAAGGGTTAGTGTAGGGTTATGTGTTAGGGTTAGGGTAAGGATTAATATTTGTAGTAAGTGGTTGTTTTTGGTTTTGATTAATTAGGTTAATATTTGTAGCTCTCCGATCTAAAACGCACTGAATCTTTTCCATTATTGGGTTCTACATGTGGGGTTCTACATGTGGTTTTCCACATGTGGGGAGTATAATCTGATGTGATTTTAACAATTTTGTTCAAATCCCCCCATTATTGGGTTCTACATGTGGCGTTGTACATGTGGTGCCCACTTTGTAGAGTGAAATGTAATAGTAGGCAAGCTATGGACATGTATTTTTTTCTCCACAATTGGATCTGATGACTTTCCGATCTAAAACGCATTGAATCTTTTCCAATATTGGGTTCTACATGTGGAGTTCTACATGTGGTGCCCACTATATAGAGTGAAATGTAATAGTAGACAAGTTATGAACAAGTTTTTTTCCCCCAACATTTGACGTGATGACTAACCGATCTAAAGCGCACTGAATCTTTTCCATAATTGGGTTGTACATGTGGGGTTCTACATGTGGAGTCCACTTTGTAGAGTGAAATGTAATAGTATCCAAGTTATGTACTTTAGGTTTTTCCAATTTTGGCACTACATGTGGGGATATACATGTAGTGCAAGTTATCAAAGAGCATTATTACAAGGATCATGTGAATGAGATTGGATTGGAATTTTATCAACTCATGGATTTCATAACTTGCCTACTTTTACAAATCACTGTGGCTATGTGGGCAGCACATCTAGATCCCCACAAGTAGAATCCAACATAGCATCCTCGGTCCTTACTCTTTTTCTCTTCCTAGTTCCCCCTTCACTCAGATATATTTTGCTAAGTCTATGTCGAGGAATGAAGTGTTCATTTTTGTTTAGGATAACTTTGCCTACTATTATTGGAGACTCGACAAAGTGGGCACCACATGTAGATCCCCACATGTAGAACAAGTCCATAACGGGACTATTATTACATTTCACTATCCAACATAGGTACCACATGTACAACAAGGCCATAACTTGCCTACTATTATTGGAGACTTCCTCCCCGTACATGTAGTACAAGTCCTTAACCTGCTTTTACAATTGAAGAACAGACTTGGCAAAGCAGCAGGGACAGAGAGGAAGTGGAAGAAAGAGTTTTAAGATATAACCCTAACCCTAAAAATAACCCTATCACAATTTGTTTGTATTTTATATTATTATTTGTTTTATGAACTTCTGCAAATATCTCTCTACTGAACCCGTTTTTGGAGATGACGGATTAAGTACACTTAACCCCACGTATTAACATTTTTTTTGTAAAAAAAAAATTTTTTTTAAAGGAAAATTGTTTGTAAATCTTATAAAAATACATTATCAAATTTACATAAATAGGGTTACACATTGGGTGAGAGTAGGGTTACTGTAGGGTTACGGCTAGGGTTAGAATACATTAGGGTTAGAGATTAGTTCGTAGGGTTATTTCCAATTTTTAATAAACTTTTTCATATTTTCAACTATATTATTTAATTTCATAATGTTTAAAATTACTCTAACCCTACTGTAACCCTACTTTAACTCTCCAACCCTACTATAACCCTACTGTAACCCTAAGAACTACTCTAACCCACTCTAACCTTATCTCTAACCTACTCTAACCTTATCTCTAAACCTACTATAACCTTACCATGAACATGTCCTGACCCTACTCTAACCTTATCTCTAAACCTACTCTAACCTTATCTCTAAACCTATTCTAACCTACTCTAACCTTATCTCTAACCTTTTCTAAACCTACAAACTTGTCTTAACCCTACTCTAACCTTGTCCAAACCCTATATGTAAACCTTACTCTAATCTTATCTCTAAACCTATGCAACAACAGAGGAATGTACAGAAGTGCTTCGATGTCCACAGACCAAGTATTCATAATGTTCGTCCAAAATATCTCTACCTAACCCGTTATTGGTGATGACGGGTTAAGTGTACTTAACCCATCATTACCAATGACCGGTTATGTAGAGATATATTTGCAGAACTTCATCAAGTACAGACCCACAACCACTTAACCAGTCTGTGGCTATTGCTTCTTTGTTGCCTTGCGCTTGTTTTCAAGCCAATCTTCATTTCCTTCTTATTATCTTGCCTTCTTCATTCAATGTTTTTGAGAAGTGTATCATTTGCTTCTTGTTTTCTTCTCATCTTCATTCAACATTTTCAGATATGGGGAACAATGCATTCTTGTTTTCTTGTTGCTTCTTTTCTTGCCTTCTTCATTTCCTTCTTGTTTTCTTCCCTTCTTCATTCAAGCCTTTCCATAAATGCATGAATGCACTCTTGTTTTCTTGTTGCATCCTTTCTTGACTTCTTCATTTCCCTATTGTTTTTTTCCCTTCTTCATTCAACATTTTCAAAACTTAATCAATGCATTCTTGTTTTGTTGCTCTTGTTTGTTTGCCTTCTTCATTTGCCTATAACTTTCAATCAATGCCTTCTTCTTCAACTTCATCAAATACAGCAAATGAAGTAAAGTAAGGAAAAAAAAAGAGATGGAGGAGGCTCCTGCAAGAGGGAGGAAAAAAAAGAAAAGAAAGGAAAAGAAAGTAGCCTGCGTTCAAGGAGACTCTCCTTCATCATTCTTCATAACATTGTTTATAGAATATGAAGGGGGAAAATGGTTCCGTAAGAAGCTGAAGATGCAGAAGTAGATAGACAGATTCATGTCTACGTTAGCGTACAAGTGCATGCTGGGTTTCCCTCAATGGGTAGGGAGGACTCCTCACTCTGCCTTTTTTTTTCTTCATTCCCCTAACTCTTCTTTTGGGGATTTTTTAATGAATGCAGAAGTAGCAATTCTCCTCCCTTCATACACATTCGTTCCCTATTGTTACACAGAGTGCAACAGTTCTCTGGTTTTGTAGTAGTGGTGGGTGTCACAATGTATTCATGGTACTTTTCAACTTCTTGGCATGCACACCTCACAATCATGCAACAAATAGTACGAATATGAGGAGTGCGTGTCAAGAAGTTGTCAAATACTTTGATATACGGTTACACGCACTACTACTCTATTCCACGAACCGGAGAATTGCTGCCTCTGTGTAATAGTAGTGAACTAAATTGTATGCAGGGGATAACTGCTACTATGCATTCAAAAAAGGCAGTGTCAGCAGTCCTTCCTACCCGTTGAGAAGAACCCAGCATGTACTTGTATACTACATTAATTCCAATTTTTGGTGAAAGTGTCAAAGAATGGCTTTGTAATATCAATTGGCTTTAGTTTTGTATGCATTCTATGTATGTTCAATTTACATGTATTTGCCAGTTTGTAATGTATGATGTACAAAGCTGTTATAAGATATAACCTGTATCCCAATACGACTCCGAACTTTATCTTGAAATTTTGAAGAGTTATAACACAAAGGCGAAGACACTGCAAATATCATTCAGCTCTAACGAGTTAAGTATCCCAAGATTGATGTGAATTGCTGAATGAACAACTTATCATCTGTAGAAGTTGTTGTGAATGAACAAATTATGTGAAGTTGTATATGTATCAACAAAAGCACATAGAGCCTACATAGACGAAAGTTCTGTAAAAATCTCTCTACTTAACCCGTTATTTACGATGACGGGTTAGGTGATCCTAACTCGTCATCACTAATAATAGGTTAAGTAGATTGATATTGGCAGGACTTCATCCCCTACAGATCAAGTATTGATAAAGTACTACAAATTTCTCTGTACTTAACACGCTATTGGGGATAACGGGTTAAGATCACTTAACCTGTTATCATGAACAAAAGGTTAAGTAAGGAGATATTGGCCAGACTTCATCCCATACAGACCAAGTTTTCATAAAGTACTGCCAATATCTATCTAGTTAACCCGTTATTGACGATAACGGGTTACGTGATCTTAACCCGTTTTCCCCAATAACGGGTTAAGTAGAGAGAAATTGGCAGCACTTTATAAACACTTGGTCTGTAAGGGATGAAGTCCTGCCAGTAGCAATCTACTTAAACCGTCATCCACAATGACGGGTTTAGTTATTTTAAACCGTTATCCTAAATAACGTGCTAGATTTATCCAATGTTGGCAGTATTTTCTCTTCAAAATGTAAGTTTGCACCAAGTTTTCACAATTTTCCACAAATAAAAACATCCACCACATCCACAACATCCACAACAACATGTATGGTTTACAAACACAGAAATTGCACACATACACAAATTGCACTAAGATTAAATACAACACCAGTAATATATTTATAAATAAAAAAATGTTGACTTCGGCATATATATTCAATGACCCACAACATCAAGACCCACAACAACATATGTAGTTCACAAATACACAAAATGCACACATACACAAATTGCACTCTGATTAAATATACCAGTAATCTAATTGTACAAAAAAGAAACGTTCAATTGACCACATATATACAATCAAAAGTATGGAACTTTTCAATAATTGATTCCTTCCATGGGCACGATTTTGCTTTATTCCGGACCTACACCACCAAAAAAAAAATTGGTTAATAATATGGTCAAAAATAATAATTCTCTTCACATCGAAAGACAAAAGTAAGCAATTATTCGGTATTTATCTTGAAAGTTTGATATGACATACACAACACGAATAACCCCTTAGCACGAACCTTCACCTTCATCATCTTCACTCTCTCCAGCATTTGGAGCTTCTTCATACCCTACCGATCCACTAAATAAGGGAGAAGAATGAGTTATTATCAACTCCAATAAGTTTAGATTCACTGAGTCCAGGTAACAAATACTTAGTCTTCGATATATTACCTTGCCATATTTTTTGGGCAATTTCGTGAATCGTGACATACGACACGAAGGCATGTCCTGCAAAGTCTTGGTCTCTTCATTTTTTGGGATTCTCTGATATACTTCAACCTCTTCCCTTTAAGCCTCCCCTTTGTGGTGCATTGCACGGGGTCCCCCACCGGTGCATGTGCATGTGCATGTCCACCACTTTCTGGTCGTGCGCTATCTTCGTGTGATGTGCTATTCCCAAATTGAATGTGAGAAAAACCTTCGAATCCCTTGAGCATGTGGTCAAGTATGTACTTGTACCCTCGCTCTGAAGAACAACCAAGATCGACCAAATGTCATGAGTGCATAGTCAGTTCACAATAACGAGAGGCAAAATTGTCGTCCATACTATTGGGAACAGGTGTACTGCTTCTTATCAGTTGATCCCTGGTCAATCGCCTACAAATATATTGCTCGGGTGGTGCGGTGTGATCTGTGAACCGAATAACTGCCAATAGATGTTTGCAGGGAATGCCTACGAAGTCATACATGTCACAAGGGCATTTAGCCATTTGAAGGATTTTACAAAAAGAAACCACCCTCCCCGGTTCTGAATTTTCACAAACGGTTACAGAAAAAGCTGCACTATCTAGTGTATCCATACTCATAATTAAACTCACATTAAGTAATAAGCTTTTTACGACTTCTTGTTGGAATTTATAGAAAATCTTCAATGCGTATGTTCCCGCTATTTGTGACTCCAACGCCCATTTGGTCTTCAATTCTGGCCTCTCCTTGTGATTATGATGAGTTTCTTTAAGTTCATCGTGTCTTTGTTTTACTAAGACTCAGTCAAAGATGACGGCAAATTCATGTAATGAGTACTTCTTATGAGTATGTTGCTTCAAGGATGAATGTAGCGATTCGCTACGTTGGGTACTCAACATGCCGTCCCAAAATGAGTCTCTTGCGTACACAGGAGCCCATTTCTCGTGAATCTCAAACTTATCGTTCAACTATTTATTATTCTCAAGTTTGTACTGGGAAATCTAATTTTTTTCATTTCTATTCAAATTCAGTTTTATATTATGCCGTATAAATGATAGTCTTCAAAGCATCCCTAAACTCATCAATGTTATTCGGCATACGCAGTTCAAGCGGTAACTTATCCAAAATATGCCAAATACAATATCTATGTGACGTGATTGAGAAAACTTTATAAACTGCAGCAGTTACTCCACGATCCTCATTTGTCACGATGTTCATCGGAAAGTGAGTCATTGCGCCTCGCCACTTTTCAAAGAAACACTCAAATGAAGAAGCTTTCTCATTTGGGATGAACCCACAACCTAGGAATATTGATTGCCAATGATGGTTGAATCCAACAAATGGTACAAACAACATCCCGTATCGGTTTGTGTTGTACCTAGCATCAAAGCAAATAACATCCCCAAATACTTCATAACTCTTTCTAGCGATACCATCGATCCAGACACAATGAGACAATCGTCCTTCGGAATCACATTAGTAATCATAATAGAATAAAGGATCGGTCTCCCTTTTGGATTCAAAGAACTCAAGTGGCATTTGCCCGCCGTGTCCTTTTAAACCTTCCATCTCGTCGCTCCTGAGATTTCTGACATCGGTTTCAGTGAAACCAATTTTCTCATTACCTCCACCTGCACCTTCGAAGAATAGCATTTGTTTGCATACAGGGACATTAGCTTCAGTAAGTTGACCAATTACTTTTTTATCTGTATTTGTCAATTTACGGTTTCGAGGTAGCAAGTGTCGTCTACCGGGTGAAGTAAATTCGTGATTGTGTGGTTCATTAAATGAATAAATAATCCATGAATTACTTTGTGGGTTTAGTTTGACACGAACGAAAGTTTTGCAACCAGTTCTATAAGTTGTTCCTCGTCTAACTTCATTCTGATTATTCGGTGACTCTCCGTCTTTATTACATACATATGATTTATCCACTACATCGTTTTTCTTGTATTTATTTCCACCCTTACGCAGAGAGAATCCTGCATATTTACAGTACGATGAATAAAAATTTTCCGCTTCCTCTGGAGTGGAAAATGTCATACCAATCTTTGGTTTTAAGTGCTCGTCAACATGAAGAAGAAACTCGCCAATTTGTTGTGCATGAACAAATTTCTCTCCGGCAACAGAACTTCCTTCAAAACTGTCCATACCTAAGAAAACGAAAAAGAGAACTATTAGGGCTATTAAACCCGTTATGGAATGTGATGAAAAATTTCAAACTTTAATTAAATATTATTAGAGAAACGTGACATAACCGCACAAACGGCATCCATAATTTATAAAACTTTGCAACTTACTTTAATTCACCTAGCACAAGCCACTGTAACTTGCAGAAGTTATTTTTGACTCATGGTATGCGAGATACGATCGTGTATCGCTGTATTTGGTGTTTTTATAACGGTTTCGAGTTTTTATAACCTAAAGCGACACACGATTGTATCTCTCGACCGTTAGTCGAAACTCACTTCTACAAATTGGGGTTACTTGAGCTATGTGAGACCATCCGAATCACAAAATTTCGTATTTTTTGAAGGTCATTTGAAGAGTTTTCTAATATAACCGCATTAAACACGTTCTAAGTCAATAACTTCTAATGCGAAGAACGTGAGAAAACTGCACAAACGACATCCAAAATTAATAAAACATTGCACCTTGCTTGAATTCACGTAGCGCAATCCACCCCAACTTGTACAAGTGAGTTTCGACTAACGGTTTGAGAGATACGGCCGTCTATCACTTTATTTGGGTTTTTTTAAACCGAAAGCGATACACTGGCGTCTCTCTCTAACTGTGAGTCAAAATTGACTTATACAAGTTCGGTTTGCTTGTGCTACGCGAGACCATCCTACTCGTAAAGTTTCGTATTTTTTGGATGTCATTTGTAGGGTTTTCTAATCTAACCGCACTAAAAAATTCTAAGTCACTAACTTCTAATGCGAGAAACGTGAGAAAACCGCACAAACGGCACCCAAAATTTATAAAACTTTGCACCTTGCTTAAATTCACATAACGTAAGCCACCCCAACTTGTACAAGTGAGTTTCGACTAACGGTTCGAGAGATACGGCCGTCTATCACTTTATTTGGGTTTTTTTCAACCGTAAGCGATACACGGCCGTATCTCTCTAACCGTGAGTCGAAACTGGCTTCTACAAGTTCGGGTTGCTTGTGCTACGTGACACCATCGTACTCACAAAGTTTTGTATTTTTTTTATGTCGTTTGCAGGGTTATCTAACCTAACCCCATAGAAAAAAATCTAAGTCACTAACTTCTAATGCAAGGAACGTGAGAAAACCGCACAAATGGCATCCAAAATATATAAAACTTTGCACCTTGCTTGAATTCACGTAGCGCAAGCCACCCCAACTTGTACAAATGAGTTTCGACTAACGGTTGAGAGATACGGCCGTGTATCACTTTATTTGGGTTTTTTCAACCGAAAGCGATATATGGCCGTATCTCTCTAACCGTGAATCGAAATTGACTTATACAAGTCTCGGTTGCTTGTGTTACGTGAGACCATTCTACTCGCAAAGTTTCGTATTTTTTGGATGTCGTTTGCAGGGTTTTCTAATCTAGCTGTACTAAAAAATTCTAAGTCACTAACTTCTAATGCAAGAAACGTAAGAAAACCGCACAAACGGCATCCAAAATTTATAAAACTTTACAACTTGCTTGAATTCACGTAGCGCAAGCCACCCCAACCTGTACAAGTGAGTTTCGACTAACGGTTCGAGAAATACGGCCGTGTATCACTTTATTTGGGTTTTTTTCAACCGAAAGCGATATACGGCCGTATCTCTCTAACCATGAGTCGAAACTGGCTTCTACAAGTTTGGATTGCTTGTGCTACGTGACACCATCCTACTCGGAAAGTTTCGAATTTTTTGGATGTCGTTCGCAGGGTTTTCTAATCTAACCACACAGAAAAAATTCTAAAGTCACTAATTTTTAATGCGAGGAACGTGAGAATACAACACAAACGACATCCAAAATTTATAAAACTTTGCACCTTGCTTGAATTCACGTAGCGCAAGCCACCCCAACTTGTATTAGTAAGTTTCGACTAACGGTTCGAGAGATACGACCGCGTATCACTTTATTTGGGTTTTTTTCAACCGAAAGCGATACACGGGCGTATCTCTCTAACTGTGAGTCAAAATTGACTTATACAAGTTCGGGTTGCTTGTGCTACGTGAGACCATCCTACACTTAAAGTTTCGTAATTTTTGGATGTCGTTTGCAGGGTTTTCTAATCTAACCGCACTAAATAAATTCTAAGTCACTAACTTGTAATGCAAAAAACGTGAGAAAACCGCACAAACGGCACCCAAAATTTATAAAACTTTGCACCTTGCTTAAATTCACAAAGCGTAAGCCACCCCAACTTGTATAAGTGGGTTTTAACTAACGGTTCGAGAGATACGGCCGTCTATAACTTTATTTGGGTTTTTTTCAACCGTAAACGATACACGGCCGTATCTTTCTAACCGTGAGTCAAAACTGGCTTCTACAAGTTCGGGTTTCTTGTGCTACGTGACACCATCGTACTCGCAAAGTTTCGTATATTTTTGATGTCGTTTGCAGGGTTTTCTAACCTAACCGCATAGAAAAAAATCTAAGTCACTAACTTCTAATGCGAGGAACGTGAGAAAACCGCACAAACGGCATCCAAAATTTATAAAACTTTGCAACTTGCTCGAATTCATGTAGCGCAAGCCACCCCAACTTGTACAAGTGAGTTTCGACAAACAGTTGAGAGATACGGCCGTGTATCACTTTATTTGGGTTTTTTCAACCGAAAGCGATACACGGCCGTATATATCTAACCGTGAGTCGAAACTGACTTCTACAAGTTCGGGTTGCTTGTGCTATGTGAGACCATCCTACACGCAAAGTTTCGTATTTTTTGGATATCGTTTGCAGGGATTTCTAATCTAACAGCACTTTAAAAATTCTAAGTCATTAACTTTTAATGCGAGGAACGTGAGAAAACTGCACAAACGACACCCAAAATTTATAAAACTTTGCATCTTGCTTGAATTCACGTAGCGCAAGCCACCCCAACTTGTACAAAAGAGTTTCGACTAACAGTTCGAGAGATACGGCCGTGTATCACTTTATTTGGGTTTTTTTCAACCGAAAGCGATACACGACCGTATCTCTCTAACCGTGAGTCGAAACTGGCTTCTACAAGTTCGGGTTGCTTGTAATACATGACACCATCCTGCTCGCAAAGTTTCGTATTTTTTGGATGTCGTTTGCAGGGTTTTCTAATCTAACTGCACAGAAAAAATTCTAAGTCACTAACTTCTAATGCGAGGAACATAAGAAAACCGCACAAACGGCATCCAAAATTTATAAAACTTTGCACATTACTGAAATTCACATAGCACAAACCACCCGAACTTGTACAAGTGAGTTTCGACTAACGGTTCGAGAGATACAGCCGTCTATCACTTTATTTAGGTTTTTTTCAACCTAAAGCGATATACGGCCGTATCTCTCTAACCGTGAGTCGAAACTGACTTCTACAAGTTTGGGTTGCTTGTGCTACGTGAGACCATCCTACTCGCAATGTTTCGTATTTTTTGGATGTCGTTTGCAGGGTTTTCTAATCTAACCGCACATAAAAAATTCTAAGTCATTAACTTCTAATGCGAGGAACGTGACAAAACCGCACAAACGGCATCCAAAATTTATAAAACTTTGCACCTTGCTTGAATTCATAGAGCGCAAGCCACCCCATTTGTACAAGTGAGTTTCTACTAACGATTCAAGTTATACGGCAGTGTATTACTTTATTTGGGTTTTTTCAACCGAAAGCGATAAACGGCCGCATCTCTCTAACCGTGAGTCGAAACTGGCTTCTACAAGTTCGGGTTGCTTGTGCTACGTGACACCATCCTACTCGTAAGGTTTCGTATTTTTTGGATGTCGTTTGCAGGGTTTTCTAATCTAACCGCACAGAAAAAATTCTAAGTCACTAACTTCTAATGCGAGGACCGTGAGAAAACAGCACAAACGGCATTCAAAATTTATAAAACTTTGCACCTTGCTTGAATTCATGTAGCCCAAGCCACCCCAACTTGTACAAGTGAGTTTCTACAAACGGTTCGAGAGATACGGCCGTGTATCACTTTATTTGGGTTTTTTTCAACCGAAAGCGATACACGGCCGTATCTCTCTAACCGTGAGTCGAAATTGACTTATACAAGTTCCGGTTGCTTGTGCTACGTGAGACCATCCTACTCGCAAAGTTTCATATTTTTTGGATGTCGTTTGCAGAGTTTTCTAATCTAACCGCACAGAAAAAATTCTAAGTCACTAACTTCTAATGCGAGGAACGTGAGAAAACCGCACAAACGGCATCCAAATTTATAAAACTTTGCACCTTGGTTGAATTCACATAGCGAAAGCCACCCCAACTTGTACAAGTGAGTTTCGACTAACAATTCGAGAGATACGGCCGTGTATCACTTTATTTGGGTTTTTTTCAACCGAAAACGATACACGGCCGTATCTCTCTAACCGTGAGCCGAAACTGGCTTCTACAAGTTCGGGTTGCTTGTAATACATGACACCATCCTGCTCGCAAAGTTTCGTATTTTTTGGATGTCGTTTGCAGGGTTTTCTAATCTAACCGCACAGAAAAATTCTAAGTTAGTAACTTCTAATCCGAGGAACCTGAGAAAACCGCACAAACAGCACCCAAAATTTATAAAACTTTGCACCTTGGTTAAATTCACGTAGCGTAAGCCACCCCAACTTGTACAAGTGAGTTTCGACTAACGGTTCGAGAGATACGGCCGTGTATCACTTTATTTGGGTTTTTTTCAACTGAAAGCGATACACGGCCGTATCTCTCTAACCGTGAGCCAAAACTGGCTTCTACAAGTTCGGATTGCTTGTGCTACATGACACCATCCTACTCGCAAAGTTTTGTATTTTTTTGATGTCGTTTGCAGGGTTTTCAAATCTAACCACAGAGAAAAATTATAAGTCACTAACTTCTAATGCGAGGAACGTTAGAAAACCGCACAAACGGCATCCAAAATTTATAAAACTTTGCACCGTGCTTGAATTCACGTAGCGCAAGCCATCCCAACTTGTACAAGTGAGTTTCAACTAACGGTTTCGAGAGATACGGCCGTGTATCACTTTATTTGGGGTTTTTTCAACCGAAAGCGATACACGGCCGTATCTCTCTAACCGTGAGTCGAAACTGGCTTCTACATATTCGGTTTACTTGTGCTATATGACACCATCCTACTCGCAAAGTTTCGTATTTTTTGGATGTCGTTTGCAGAATTTTCAAATCTAACCGCACAGAAAAAATTCTAAGTTACTAACTTCTAATGCGAGGAACTCGAGAAAACCGCACAAACGGCATCCAAAATTTATAAAACTTTGCACCTTGCTTGAATTCACGTAGCGCAAGTCACCCCAACTTGTACGAGTGAGTTTCTACTAACGGTTCGAGAGATACGGCCGTGTATCACTTTATTTGGGTTTTTTTCAACCGAAGCGATACACGGCCGTCTCTCTAACCGTGAGTCGAAACTGACTACTACAAGTTCGGATTACTTGTGCTATGTGAGACCATCCTACTTACAAAGTTTCGTATTTTTTGGATGTCGTTTGTAGGATTTTCTATTCTAACCGCACTTTAAAAAGTCTAAGTCATTAACTTCTAATTCGAGGAACGTGAGAAAACCGCACAAACGGCACCCAAAATTTATAAAACTTTGCACCTTGCTTAAATTCACATAGAGTAAGCCACCCCAACTTGTACAAGTGAGTTTCGACTAACAGTTCGAGAGATACGGCCGTGTATCACTTTATTTGGGTTTTTTCAACCGAAAGCGATACACGGCCGTATCTCTCTAACCGTGAGTCGAAACTGACTTCTACAAGTTCAGGTTGCTTGTGCTATGTGAGACCATCCTACTCGCAAAGTTTCGTATTTTTTGGATGTCGTTTGGAGAGTTTCTAATCTAACCGGACTTAAAAAATTCTAAGTCATTAACTTCTAATGCGAGAAACGTGAGAAAACCGCACAAACGGCACCCAAAATTTATAAAACTTTGCACCTTGCTTGAATTCACGTAGCGCAAGTCACCCCAACTAGTACAAGTGAGTTTCGACTAACGGTTCGGTAGATACGGCCGTGTATCACTTTATTTGGTTTTTTTCAGCCGAAAGCGATACACGGCCGTATCTCTCTAACCGTGATTCGAAACTGGCTTCTACAAGTTCGGGTTGCTTGTAATACATGACACCATCCTGCTCACAAAGTTTCGTATTTTTTGGATGTCGTTTGCAGGGTTTTCTAATCTAACCGCACAGAAAAAATTCTAAGTCACTAACTTCTAATGCGAGGAACGTAAGAAAACCGCACAAACGACACCCAAAATTTATAAAACTTTGCATCTTGCTTGACTTCACGTAGCGTAAGCCACCCCAACTTGTACAAGTGAGTTTCGACTAACTGTTCGAGAGATACAGCCGTGTATTACTTTATTTGGGTTTTTTCAACTGAAAGCGATACACAGCCGTATATCTCTAACCATGAGTCGAAACAGACTTCTACAAGTTTGGGTTGCTTGTGCTAGGTGTGAGCATCCTACTCGCAAAGTTTCGTATTTTTTGGATGTCGTTTGCAGGGTTTTCTAATCTAACCGCACTTTAAAAATTCTAAGTCATTAACTTCTAATGCGAGGAACGTGAGAAAACCGCACAAACAGCACCCAAAATTTATAAAACTTTGCACGTTACTTGAATTCAAGTAGCGCAAGCTACCCCAACTTTTACAAGTGAGTTTCGACTAACAGTTCGAGAGATACGGCCGTCTATCACTTTATTTGGATTTTTTTCAACCTAAAGAGATACACGGCCGTATCTCTTTATCCGTCAGTCGAAACTGACTTCTACAAGTTCGGATTGCTTGTGCTACGTGAGACCATCCTACTCGCAATGTTTCGCATTTTTTGGATGTCGTTTGCAGGGTTTTCTAATCTAACCGCACTTAAAAAATTCTAAGTCATTAACATCTAATACGAGGAACGTGAGAAAACCACACAAACGGCATCCAAAATTTATAAAACTTTGCACCTAGCTTGAATTCACGTAGCCCAAGCCACCCCAACTTGTACAAGTGAGTTTCTACAAACGGTTCGAGAGATACGGCCGCGTATCACTTTATTTGGGTTTTTTCAACCGAAAGCGATACACGTCCGTATCCCTCTAACCATGAGTTGACATTGACTTATACAAGTGCCGGTTGCATGTACTATGTGAGACCATCCTACTCGCAAAGTTTCGTATTTTTTGGATGTCGTTTGCAGAGTTTTATAATCTAACCGTACTAAAAAAATACTAAGTCACTAACTTCTAATGCGAGGAACGTGAGAAAACCGCACAAACGGCATCCAAAATTTATAAAACATTGCACCTTGCTTGAATTCACGTAGCACAAGCCACCCCAACTTGTACAAGTGAGTTTCTACAAACGGTTCGAGAGATACGGCCGTGTATCACTTTATTTGGGTTTTTTTCAACCGAAAGAGATACACGGCTGTATCTCTCTAACCGTGAGTCGAAACTGGCTTCTACAAGTTTGGATTGCTTGTGCTACGTGACACCATCCTACTCGCAAAGTTTTGCATTTTTTGGATATCGTTTGCAGGGTTTTCTAATCTAACCGCGCAGGAAAAATTCTAAGTCACTAACTACTAATGCGAGAAATGTGAGAAAACCGCACAAACGGCACCCAAAATTTATAAAAATTTGCACCTTGCTTAAATTCATGTAGCGTAAGCCATCCCAACTTCTACAAGTGAGTTTCGACTAACGGTTCGAGAGATACTGCCGTGTATCACTTTATTTGGATTTTTTTCAACCGAAAGCGATACACGGCCGTATCTCTCTAACCGTGAGTCGAAACTGGCTTCTACAAGTTCGGGTTTCTTGTGCTACGTGACACAATCCTACTCGCAAAGTTTCGTATTTTTTTGATGTCGTTTGCAGGGTTTTCTAATCTAACCGCATAGAAAAAATTCCAAGTCACTAACTTCTAATGCAAGGAACGTGAGAAAACCGCACAAACGGCATTCAAAATTTATAAAACTTTGCACCTTGCTTGAATTCACATAGCGCAAGCCACCCCAACTTGTACATGTGAGTTTTGACTAACGGTTCGAGAGATACGGCCGTGTATCACTTTATTTGGGTTTTTTTCAATCGAAAGCGATACACGGCCGTATCTCACTAACCGTAAGTCGAGATTGGCTTCTACAAGTTCGGGTTGCTTGTGTTACGTGATACCATCCTACTCGCAAAGTTTCGTATTTTTTGGATGTCGTTTGCAGGGTTTTCTAATCTAACCGCACATAAAAAATTCTAAGTCACTAACTTCTAATGCGAGGAACGTGAGAAAATCGCACAAACGGCATCCAAAATTTATAAAACTTTGCACCTTGCTTGAATTCACGTAGCGCAAGTCACCCCAACTTGTACGAGTGAGTTTCTACTAACGGTTCGAGAGATACGGCCGTGTATCACTTTATTTGGGTTTTTTTCAACCGAAAGCGATACACGGCCGTATCTCTCTAACCGTGAGTCGAAACTGGCTTCTACAAGTTCGGATTGCTTGTGCTACGTGACACCATCCTACTTGCAAAGTTTCGTATTTTTTGGATGTCGTTTGCTGGGTTTTCTAATCTAACCGCACAGAAAAAATTTTAAGTCACTAACTTCTAATGCGAGGAACACAAGAAAACCGAACCAACGGCCTCCAAAATTTATAAAACGTTACACCTTGCTTGAATTCACGTAGCGCAAGACACCCCAACTTGTACAAGTGAGTTTCGAATAACGGTTCGAGAGATACGGCCGTGTATCACTTTATTTGGGTTTTTTTCAACCGAAAGCGATACACGGCCGTATCTCTCTAACCGTGAGTCGAAACTGGCTTCTACATGTTCGGTTTACTTGTGCTACGTGACACCATCCTACTCGCAAAGTTTCGTATTTTTTGGATGTCGTTTGCAGGATTTTCAAATCTAACCGCACAGAAAAAATTCTAAGTTACTAACTTCTAATGCGAGGAACGCGAGAAAACTGCACAAACGGTATCCAAAATTTATAAAACTTTGCACCTTTCTTGAATTCACGTATCGCAAGCCACCCCAACTTGTACAAGTGAGTTTCTACTAACGGTTCGAGAGATACGGTCGTGTATCACTTTATTTGGGTTTTTTTCAACCGAAAGCGATACACGGCCGTATCTCTCTAACCGTGAGTCGAAATTGACTTATACAAGTTCCGATTGCTTGTGCTACATGAGACCATCCTACTCGCAAAGTTTCGGATTTTTGGATGTCATTTGCACTGTTTTTCTAATCTAACCGCACAGAAAAAATTCTAAGTCACTAACTTCTAATGCGAGGAACGTGAGAAACCGTACAAACGGCATCCAAAATTTATAAAACTTTGCACCTTGCTTGAATTCACGTAGCGCAAACCACCCTAACTTGTACAAGTAAGTTTCCACTAACGGTTCGAGAGATACGGCCGTGTATTACTTTATTTGGGTTTTTTCAACCGAAAGCGATACACGGCCGTATCTCTCTAACCGTGAGTCGAAACTGACTTCTACAAGTTCGGGTTGCTTGTGCTATGTGAGACCATCATACTCGCAAAGTTTCGTATTTTTTGGATGTCGTTTGCAGGGTTTTCTAATCTAACCGCACTTTAAAAATTCTAAGTCATTAACTTCTAATGCGAGGAACGTGAGAAAACCGCACAAACGGCACCCAAAATTTATAAAACTTTGCACCTTGCTTGAATTCACGTAGCGCAAGTCACCCCAACTAGTACAAGTGAGTTTTGACTAACGGTTCGGTAGATACGGCCGTGTATCACTTTATTTGGTTTTTTCAGCCGAAAGCGATACACGGCCGTATCTCTCTAACCGTGATTCGAAACTGGCTTCTATAAGTTCGGGTTGCTTGTAATACATGATACCATCCTGCTCGCAAAGTTTCGTATTTTTTGGATGTCGTTTGCAGGGTTTTCTAATCTAACCGCACAGAAAAAATTCTAAGTCACTAACTTCTAATGCGAGGAACGTAAAAAAACCGCACAAACGGCATCCAAAATTTATAAAACTTTGCACATTACTTGAATTCACATAGCGCAAGCCACCCCAACTTGTACAAGTGAGTTTCGACTAACGGTTCGAGAGATACGGCCGTCTATCACTTTATTTGGGTTTTTTTCAACCTAAAGCGATACACGGCCGTATCTCTCTAACCGTCAGTCGAAACTGACTTCTACAAGTTTGGGTTGCTTGTGCTACGTGAGACCATCATACTCGCAAAGTTTCGTATTTTTTGGATGTCGTTTGTAGGGTTTTCTAATCTAACCACACTTAAAAAATTCTAAGTCATTAACTTCTATTGCGAGGAACGTGACAAAACCGCACAAACGGCATCCAAAATTTATAAAACTTTGCACCTTGCTTGAATTCACGTAGCGCAAGCCACCACAACTTGTACAAGTGAGTTTCGACTAACGGTTCAAGAGATACGACCGTGTATTACTTTATTTGAGTTTTTTTAACCGAAAGCGATACACGGCCGTATCTCTCTAACCGTGAGTCAAAACTGGCTTCTACATGTTCGGGTTGCTTGTGCTACGTGACACCATCCTACTCGCAATGTTTCGTATTTTTTTGATGTCGTTTGCAGGGTTTTCTAATCTAACCGCATAGAAAAAAATTTAAGTCACTAACTTCTAATGCGAGGAACGTGAGAAAACCGCACAAACGGTATCCAAAATTTTTAAAACTTTGCACCTTGCTTGAATTCACGTAGCACAAGCGATACCAACTTATACAAGTGAGTTTCGACTAATGGTTCGAGAGATACGGCCGTCTATTACTTTATTTGGGTTTTTTTCAACCTAAAGTGATACACGGCCGTATCTCTCTAACCGTGAGTCGAAACTGATTTCAATAAGTTCGGGTTGCTTGTGCTACGTGAGACCATCCTACTCGCAAAGTTTCGTATTTTTTGGATGTCGTTTGCAGGATTTTCTAATCTAACCGCACTAACATTGTTCTAAGTAATTTAATATGTTCGGCACGATTATAAATACAACTCAATCTATAATATCGTCAACCGATCAACAACTATTGCACCGTGTAAATTCATCAAAATACTACTTACAAATTTCTACATCTACAATTTTTTTAGGCAATTTTAATAAACGGTAAAATCGTGAAAGCAACAAAAACATTTTAAAAAGCAACATAATTACAATTACTAAGGCAGAGATTTAATCATTACCTTACAATATAAATCTGAATTTTGCCAATGTAGGTCAAGCTGCGAACTAGGGTTTCGTTTTTGGGATGAAAGAGTTGGGTTAGGAAATTTGCAGTAGAGATTGGGAGAGAGAGATTATATGGGGATCGAAGAGGACGAGGAGCAGACTGAGGTGGAGGTGCGAACAGAGGAGAAGAACTACGGTTTGAGGAGCAACAGACGAAAGAGAGAGAGAGAGAGAGAGAGAGAATCGCCTAAATGATAGAGGAGAGAAGTGAGAGAGGAGTTGCCGGAGTGAAAAGATCACGATTTCAGAGATACTGGGTTTGGATCCATCCAAGAACGAAAGTTCAGCCTCGGAAAAAAAGTCGACGAGGAAGACGAACTGTATACAGTTATGAGATTATATCTTTGCCTTAACCCGTCTTTGGAAACGGCGGGTTAAGGCAAAATTTTATAAAAAAATATATGGCAGATCCAACGGCCCAGATTAAAGTTCACACGGGTCTGTGCACACAGACACAGACCCGTTTGCAACCGAAGAAGCCTCAAATATATATATATACATACATATATATATATATATATATATATATATATATATATATATATAGGGAAAGCTTCGGTTGAGCACTACTCTAGTGCTCACCGCGTGAACACTAGCCCTTCGGGCGTTCATATCGAAAATCCGAACCGTTCACATTGATCTACACATCTAAATTAGTCCAAATATGTAAAATCAAATCATTTGAAATTCATTTGCCCATCCATCATGTGACTATAAAAACAATGATTTTCAGCCATACAATTTTGTAACACTTCAATGGATGGATAAATGAATTTCAAATGATTTGATTTTACATATTTAGACTAATTTAAATGTGTAGATCAATGTGAACGGTTCGGATTTTCGATATGAACGCCCGAAGGGCTAGTGTTCACGCGGTGAGCACTAGAGTAGTGCTCAACCGAAGCTTTCCCTATATATATATATATATATATATATATATATATATATATTTATAGTCACATCCATCATGTGACTATAAAAACAATCATTTTCAGCCATACAATTTTGTAACACTTCAATGAATGGACAAATGAATTTCAAATGATTTGATTTTATATATTTAGACTAATTTGGATGTGTAGATCAATGTGAACGGTTCGGATTTTCGATATGAACGTCCGAAGGCCTAGTGTTCACGCGGTGAGCACTAGAGTAGTGCTCAACCGAAGCTTTCCCTATATATATATATATAGGGAAAGCTTCGGTTGAGCACTACTCTAGTTTATATATAGGGAAAGCTTCGGTTGAGCACTACTCTAGTGCTCACCGCGTGAACACTAGGCCTTCGGACGTTCATATCGAAAATCCGAACCGTTCACATTGATCTACACATCCAAATTAGTCTAAATATGTAAAATCAAATCATTTGAAATTCATTTACCCATCCATTGAAGTGTTACAAAATTGTATGGCTGAAAATCATTATTTTTATAGTCACATGATGGATGGACAAATGAATTTCAAATGATTTGATTTTACATATTTAGACTAATTTAGATGTGTAGATCAATGTGAACGGTTCGGATTTTCGATATGAACGCCCGAAGGCCTAGTGTTCACGCGGTGAGCACTAGAGTAGTGCTCAACCGAAGCTTTCCCTATATATATATATATATATATATCTCGCAGAGCAATGAAAAGGAATGACCGAGAACTAAGGAATTACATACTAGCCCATGATTATTTTTTTTTTTAAAAAAGCATCAATCCCTAAATAGATTATTTACCATAATACAAAAGAAGAAACAAAATCCATAAACTAAATTACAGGATAATGAGCACAATCAAAACTCATTCAAGACAGAAGCTCAAAGAGGGAATAAATAAAGCCGCTGGCCAACTGCATCATCAATCTACTTTCTCTCGGTTTTCCCCCATGATATTTTGGAGTTCCTTCTTCCCAATATTGATCAGTCTTTTCACTGTGTCGAATGTAGTTAGTCTAATGCTGCAATAAATAATAATAAGCCCATGAGCACATATCATTTAGATAAAAAAAAACTAGACAAAAAATATCTCTACTCAGACACAGGATTATGGAGCTGGACGGCAACCAAATTGAAGGGGATTTTGGAGCAAAGTATTACCTGCTGTTGGGCAAAGTTTTCAGTGCATTGGGAACAAAACCTCTGTACAGTCCAAGGACTCCATCACGTTCCAGGATACCTGCATTTATTGATAAATAATCAAGTCACACTACTTGGCAGTTTACAATGTTAAACGGTAAGCAGCAGCATGAAGCAACCAAAGATGTTCATTATATCTCGGTCGCATAAGACATATATACTTACAAAAGAGCATTATTGAACAAGTGTCTTAACAAAGTTTATCATGGAGAGTAAGGGTGTTGCCTCAACTTCCCAATCTGCAAGGACTGCTTCAAGGCCAGAACTTGAACAATAAATGCAATGTACTGACACGCTTCTTAAAACTTGCCTAGCTCCTCAACTTTAATTTCTATACTCAAGCTTAGGCTGATACTGAAGGAATGACTTAGGTTGAGCGTTTAGGGAATATGGGATACAAATATGATACAGTAAGGATAAATGAAAAAAACAAAAACAAAATTCTCAATAAGAAGGATATGGGTATTGTCCTTCCCTGCCAATGTCAAAGAGCTCGGGTCAAGGAGTCGACCATGGTAATTTGTAGGCAATTAAAGATGGACATGTGCGTGCGCGCGTGATGCTACAGTAAATCTATTAATACTTACAGGTCAAAACTAGTTTAGTTATGCCCGCCATAACAAACAATTAAATTAGACAATCAACACCTCCACTCTGATGTACATGCTATAAAGGACCTATAGAGCAACAGCAGTTACAACTCCAAACTCGATTACTATGAAGAAACTTGAGAATTTTTATGAGTTAACTATAAGCTTCACTAAAGGTGCCAAAATGCATTTTCTAATAAGGAACCTTAACCAAACAAGACAAAAGTCATGAGAGGATACTTCAGTGTCTTCACTTGGTGTAGTAGGGTTGTTCATCGGATTAGGTTTCACCTAACTCACCCGAACAGGCGGGCTTTGGGTATGTTTAGTCCAAACAATTTGCTCAACCCATAAACACCAGTAGTTTTTTTTTTGTGTGTGTGTGTGGGTGTGTGTGTGGGGGGGGGGGGGGGGGGGGGGGGGGGGGGGGGGCAACATGCAATCCACATTAATATATATATATATATATATATATATATAGGAAAACCTTCCGTTGTGCACTACCCCTTCGTGTGCACTCGGCCTTCCCGCCTTCGTATCGACGATCCGAACCGTTCACATTGATCTACACATCTAAATTAGTCTAAATATGTAAAATCAAATCATTTGAAATTCATTTGCCCATCCATCATGTGACTATAAAAAACAATGATTTCAGTCATACAATTTTGTAACACTTCAATGGATGTGTAAATGAATTTCAAATAATTTGATTTTACATATTTAGACTAATTTAGATGTGTAGATCAATGTGAACGGTTCGGATCGTCGATATAAACGCCCGAAAGCCGAGTGCACACGCCGTGTGCACCATAGGTGGTGCACAACGGAAGGGCTCCCATATATATATATATATAGAGGGCGCTTCAGTTACGCACCCCACTTTGCGCACTCCTCCTCAGCCACTGGATTTTGATCTTCATCATGATCAAAATCCAGTGGCTCTCCTTTCATGCGCTCTCTCAGTTAATATGATGGGGGCACTAAGGTCATTTTCTAATCTCTTTTCTCTATCTTCTCCTTCTGCTCTCTCTATCTCCCGCTCTCTTCTCTCGTTCTCCAATCCCCCGGTTTACCCAAACCCTAGCTTCCTCGAATCCACCTCCACCTCAGTGCCGCTTCAAATCCAGCTCTCAAATCGCTCAAACCCTCTCCTATCTTCTCTCTCCCCGTTCTCAACTTTCCTGATCGAAACCCTAACTCATCGAAACCCACCCAGATCGAAACCCTAACTCCTGCTTTCGGAAGTTCTCGACGCCCTGCTTTCGAAAGTTCTCGACGCCCATTCTCCTGCTTTCGAAAGTTCTCGACGCCCATTCTCCTGCTTTCGAAATCCCCCCATATCCCCATATTTCCAAAAATCCATAGAAATCCAGAAGCTCGTTAGTGGCAGTTCAAATGGTATTTCCACCACCTTCAGCTTGGAAATCCACCTCCAAATGGTATTTCCACCACCTTCAGTTCTTTCCGTTTTTTCAATTTGATGAGAATTTAAATCAGTTTATTTATTGATTTTTTAATTGCCCATTAGAGAAAAGTTGAGATTGGAGTGTTTTTTGTGTGCTATAAAACCCTTAGTGATGAATTTCGGGAATTACTAGTGATTGGTGAATCTCACAAGAAGAATTGGGTAACCTTTCTGTTTTGGATAAGAAAGATGAAAACCTAAGTCATTAATTATTGGGTAAATTTCCAATTTGGAATTATGGGATGTTGATAAAGCTACCTGTTTTAGAATGTGGGTGAGCGAAATGGTCTATGCTGTAGGAGACAGCTGAAGTTACGAAATATTCTTACCTATAAATTACGAATGAATATGATTTGAGATCAACATCTATTGCCTCTATCTTGCAAGTGTTCTTATTATAGTTCAGCCCATGCTTTCAAACATGATCAATATTGAGTGAGCTGGAATTGAAGAAGACACATCTGATGATATAGATTATTGAGGTATCTTATCATGCATTTATTCATTTACTTACACTATTCAGCATTCATTTGTTCAAACATTTTCTGATAAGTAAGTTTAATGACTTTGCAGGTAATGAAAGAGAATGCAGCTATTGGACAACTACGTAAATCCTATGATCTTATCAGGGAAGTATTTGACTATATGAATCTTGTTTACAAAGTTGGTCCCTCATTTTTGTGTGTGAACTAATGAACATCCACTAATATGAATAAGGGCCGCTTCAGTTGCGCACCCCTCTTTGCACACTCCTCCTCAGCCACTGGATTTTGATCCTCATCATGATCAAAATCCAGTGGCTCTCCTTTCAGGCGCTCTCTCAGTTAATATGATGGGGGCACTAAGGTCATTTTCCCATCTTTTCTCTCGCGCACCCCTCTGCTCTCTCTATCTCCCCCTCTCTTTTCTCTCGTTCCCCAATCCCCCTGTTATGCATTTTGAAGGGTGTATTTATGCAGTTGAAGTGATGCCTGATTATAAAATTGATGGAGGGTGTATTTATGCATTTAAGCTGATGCTTGATTATTTAATTAAGTGATGCTTGATTATTTATGCATTTGAACTAGTTGGCATGGCACTGTAGTGCAGCCCTAGTGTGAATAGTGTGTTCGTTGAATAACTTGGATTCTAGTTTTACAAGTGATGATGAGATGATTATGTTTCTGAAATTTCACACTATGAATCATTTATTAATGATTTGTAGGAGTGACTAGTGATGAATTAATCCTATTTGAGCTTTATTTTTTCTCATTGGTTATAAGTGATGATGAGATGGATTATATTTCTGAAGTTGCACACTATGATTTAATGATTAATAGGAGTGAGTCTAGTGATGAAACAATCCTATTTGAGCTTTACGATTGTTAATTCAAATGACTGTTTTTGCGGGAGAGCTGAGTTTTTTTCGGATTCGTCAAGGAGAGAGAGAGAGAGAACGGGAGAGAGTAGCTCAGATGAGAAAGTTTATGCATGATTTTGTTTAGTAGGCAGTGATGAAAAGTTTATGCATTTGACTCACTTATACTTGATTTAATCATACTTGATTTATTAGTAGGCAGTGATGAAAAGTTTATGCATGATTTTGTTTATTCATGGTTTTTCCCTTTTGGAGTGTGTAGGCAGTGATGAAAAGCTTCATGTTAAGTTTCTGTTGTTTTGAGCTGGGGAGCTGAAATTTTTTGGTGGTGTTCACCTTTTTGTTCAATAAAAGTTGTTCTGAGCTTACACATTTTGAACTTCATCTTCAAATGCTCTTGTACTGAGCTTACACATTTTGAGCTTCATGTTCAGTTTATGGTGGTGTTATTCTGAGCCTGCATGATTTTTGCATCTCTTGTTGTTGTTCTGAGCCTGCAGATTATTTTGTTGTTGTTGTTGTTCTGAGCCTACAGTTTTCTTTGCTGTTGTTGTTCTGAGCCTACAGATTTTTTTGCTGAAATTTTTTGTTGTTGTTCAACTACCTGTCTATCCTGAATTTGATGATACCCTGTCAATTTAAATTACCAGTTTTACCATGTTCATCAAACACTCTCCAGGAACAGCCGAGTGGTATGTGGTTATATCTCCAAGTCAAAAGTTTACTTGCAATTCATTATAATACATATATTTACGTACTTGCTTCTTTATTTTTTGATGAATCACTTTGTTCAGGAATTCAAGAGGAAGAACAAGAAGGATGTTAGTGGAGAACCCGAGAGCCTTGAGAACACTCTCTTCGACTGCCCATTTTTGACCCATTTGAGAATGTTTCGACGGCCAGGAAGTTTAAATGTGTTTTAGTGTGTTGGTCATGTATGGATTGTAATGGAAATAATGGAAGTTGAAAGTTAAAACTAGTTTGTGGTTACAATTGTGTTTTTAATCCTTTTGTATAATCTCCATCTGGTTTCTGTTGTTTTCGGCAATTGGTGTACACATTGGTTGGTGGTTGGTGGTGTTCAGTTTCTGTTGTTCTGAGCTTACACAATTTGATACTTCATGTTCATTTTCTGTTGTTCTGAGCTTGCACATTTTGAACTTCATGTTTAGTTTCTGTTGTTCTGAGCTGAGCTTACACATTTTGAACTTCATGTTCAGCTTCTGTTGTTCTGAGCTTACACATTTTGAACTTCATGTTCAGTTTCTATTGTTCTAAGCTGAGCTTGCACATTTTGAACTTCATGTTCAGTTTATGTTGTTCTGAGCTTACACATTTTGAACTTCATGTTCAGTTTCTGTTGTTTTGAGCTGAGCTTGCACATTTTGAACTTCATGTTCAGTTTCTGTTGTTCTGAGCTTACACATTTTGCACTTCATGTTCAGTTTATGTTGTTCTGAGCTGAGCTTACACATTTTGAACTTCATGTTCAGTTTCTGTTGTTCTGAGCTTACACATTTTGAACTTCATGTTCAGTTTCTGATGTTCTAAGCTGAGCTTGCACATTTTGAACTTCATGTTCAGTTTATGTTGTTCTGAGCTTACACATTTTGAACTTCATGTTCAGTTTCTGTTGTTCTGAGCTGAGCTTGCACATTTTGAACTTATTCAGCCTGGAAACAACAAAATATTTATTTAAAAAATATAGTAGGCTCAGAACACAAAATATCATTCACCAATTATAGTAGGCTCAGAACACAAATTATTTAGATCATAAAGTGTTTCAAAGCAGCAGCAGCAGCAACATCAGTGTCACAAACAAACGGGTTAAAAACACCTTTGTAACCACAAACCAATTTTAACTTTCAACTTCCATTACTTCCATTACAATCCATACATGACCAACACACTAAAACACATTTAAACCTCCTAGCAAAAAACTGACTGACACCAGACCAAACAAATTCAAACATGAAGAGGCTCAAAACAACACCACCAAAAACTGAACATGAAGCTCAGAACAACAGAAAATTGAATAACATAAACTGAACATGAAGTTCAAAATGTGTAAGCTCAGAACAACAGAAACTGAATATGAAGTTCAAAATGTGTAAGCTCAGCTCAGAACAACAGAAACTAGATATGAAGTTCAAAATGTGTAAGCTCAGAACAACAGAAACTGAACATGAAGTTCAAAATGTGTAAGCTCAGAACAACAGAAACTGAACACCACCAACCACAAAAAAAATTTTTGTATACCCCTTTTTCGAAAGCAGGAGAATGGGCGTCGAGAACTTTCGAAAGCAGGGCGTCGAGAACTTCCGAAAGCAGGAGTTAGGGTTTCGATCTGGGTGGGTTTCGATCTGGGTGGGTTTCGATGAGTTAGGGTTTCGATCAGGAAAGTTGAGAGCAGGGAGAGAGAAGATAGGAGAGGGTTTGAGCGATTTGAGAGCTAGATTTGAAGCGGCGCTGAGGTAGAGGTGGATTCGAGGAAGCTAGGGTTTGGGTTAACAGGGGGATTGGAGAACGAGAGAAGAGAGCGGGAGATAGCAAGAGCAGAGGGAGAAGATAGAGAAAAGAAATGAGAAAATGACCTTAGTGCCCCCATCATATTAACTGAGAGAGCGCATGAAAGGAGAGCCATTGGATTTTGATCATGATGAAGATCAAAATCCAGTGGCTGAGGAGGAGTGCGCAAAGAGGGGTGCGTAACTGAAGCGCCCCCTATATATATATTCTATTAAAAAAACAAAAAAAAAAATCTCACAATAATCAACATGCAATAATAAAGGGATGATGCAATCAGGCACTGAACCCCCGACCTCTTGTTCACTAGATAAGAGGCTTACCACTAGACCACACAATGTCAATTGCAACACTAGTACTCATTAATAAGCAATATGTGATGAAACTCATCGTGACTCACTACAGAAGTGTGTGACTTTAGACATTGGAACGACAGAAATCATCGTAAAAATTCCCAAAGTATGTTTCTGGTGCAACTGTAATGATAAATGATATTGTCATAAAATATAATATCTTTAATAGATTAAAAATGAGAAACCCAGGAGCATTAGTTCATTTTAAAAATTTTATCAGCAGAATGAAGAAACAATGACATTCAAGGAAATTTTTGTACAAAGCAAAAACAAGGTAATATAAGCCCAACAAACATTTATTACATAACCCATATGTAAAGCAGTAAACCATTGAATAGAATAGGTCTCACCTGGAAAAGCATCGAAAACAGTGTTGTAAGGTGAACCTTTCATCTGCATCTGTCTTCTTACAGTATCCAGAGGGTAACACATTAGCGTAGCAAGTGTTGCTGATACCAAGGCAGTAGCAAGAGATGTCTCTGTCCTCTTTTGATATTTCTCTGGAAGAGATTTCTTCACCCTACAACAAATCCAGAAACAAGCAACATCATTTACTGAAGCTAATAAAACCATTTTTTTATACTCTTAAATTTGAAGGACGTGAAAATATAATCTCACAAGTCAAAAATGCAGAAGTTAACAGCAATATAAGGTGCTATTCCAATCAGTGAAGGGCCAAGACCACTAAAAAAAGACGCCATTCCTTCCTCTCTTATCATGTTCAACGCAACCTGAAAAAAAATAATTTGTTGAAGATTATGCTTAATAACACCATAAGAATATACATAACTATTGATTATTGATACCTGAGACATTGTCCTGCATCCAGGTTCCACTGCTAGCCTCAACCGCAGAACATCCAGAGGATATGTTACCTATAAATAATCTGCAAATTTTAGGTCTAACACAATAATTTTGTACAGAGGATAGGGTTGTACTTATATATTTGTGTGAATACATGGACGTGTTTACTCACAAAAGTAGAGGTCATCCCAGCACATGCCCCTGCAGCAAGTCTCCCTAAAACAGAGAGTTCCCCATCCTTTTTCTTGAAGAGTTTCTATTAGTCAAATAAAAAGGGAATATCAAATACATTTTTCAAAAATGAAGTTAAATCAAGATAAACAGACAAAAACACTCCGACGATGGATTCCATTATATACCTTGTAAACTTCATAAGCGAAAAGTTGGACAGCACTATATGGAATAATTCGTATAACCTGAAATTGTTTAACAGGCATAAGACCCCAATCCAAGATAAAAATAATGAACTATTAATGCAACTAAGAATGCAGCCAGAATCAGAGACTTGTGGCATGTTTCCCTTCCAGTAGCCCATGATGCCTTCCTCATTCCTTATTAATGTTATAGCCTGTCACAAGTCAAAATATGTAAGCATAACTATACAAGCTAATAGAATTGTAATGAAACTGCAGAACACACACAGAATTCTGTCCATGAATAAAGCCTTGAGAAAAATAACTCCCCCAAACCATAACCATAACCAAAACCAAAACCAAAATTACAAATTTACCGACAGAACAGTAATCTAGATAAGCCGTCAAGTGAGAAGAGGAAATTAATTAGAGGAAGGACACATCACCATACATCTATATATACAATTATAGAAAAATTGCGACAGACTGAGCGTACAACATAAATAATTCTTTTGAGCCTAGATATGTTTCTTGCTATTAGTCTTTTGTGGTTGGTCAAATTCTCAAGTCTCCTGCTGTCCATGAATCAGGTATGTCATCCCTCGTGTCCCCTTTAAGTAATTACAACCCTTTGTTGATCGATCTACATGCCTCTGAACTTCGGCTCAAATTTCAGTATATAGTTACAAACCCGATTGAGAAATCTGAGTCACTTTCTTTAACTTCCTGACTTGATTGGAGATGCCTTAACTTATGAAAGATCCTTTCAAAAATCTCTACAATTGTCAAGAAATAATCTAGGCATATCTGTAATTATTTGTAGTTAAGAAACAATTAGGTCCAGAGTTATAGCAGTCGGTCTATACTTATGTAACCCTGTTTGAAGGAGAGGAATTTCCTTTTATTTCATAAGATTAGGCAGCTTCAGAGTGCACTTTTTCTCTTATGTATACAGTAGATTAGTTATCACAGAAAGGGGGACTTCCACCACAACTCGTAAGCAGCATAATCTGCCAAGAGGGAACATAATTAATTTTTTGTTTCAACAATGTTATCCATTAGGGTGACCTTGAAATATATGTTAATGCTTGAATGTAAAATTTATATTTTAAATCTGTGACATCACTAAAACTTATGTTTTAAATCTGTGGCATCGAATGCTCTTAACTCCAAAGCTTCACAGGATATATGAATTATTCAAGTCCTACAAATTCACATCAAAGCACAAAGTCAGTGCACAATCACTTTGTCTATATCACAGTTGTCAAACTGGGATGCACTTGTGCATTGCTTCCATGTTTATCATACACTGGAATATTGTCCCACGCTGGAATGCAAGTACATCATTTGCACAAGGAAACTTTTAGAATATAGAACAATCAATTAGCAAATATACTAGATGACTATAAAACATAAGGGAAGACTAAAACTCGCTGAATCTACATCATGTGAAATATAAATTGTGAAACAAAATTATACAATAATACACTAAATAAATTTAAGATAAAACATCCAGAGTATATAAAAAACATCTGCTGGCATAGCAGTAATGGACCCAATGACCATAAAGTCATTAACAAATGATCGCTTCAAAATGAATTATACCAAATAAATACATAATTATAATATAAAGAAAATCATCGAATGAAGTAGATGATGGTTCAATAACTCACTTATAAACAGTGTTCATCTTGTCCACTATTCTCCGAACAGTGAATACTAGCAACATAATTATCACGACACCAGTAACTTTCATCGCACAAGACACTTGAGACATCTGGATCACGGGATTATAGAAGGATTTTACCACATCATTAGCAATTGTCCAATAGTAGGATATTGATCCTCTTAGATGATGATAAAAAACACCTCATTGATCCAAAATACGAACATATTAACAAAATATACTGTTCAGTCATGCAAAGGAAATGACGCTCATTAATTGAATACAGAGAACAAACAAAAGTTACAGAGACATGTTCAACTTTTTTATTGCTTTTTTTTTTTCTGTTCTTTTTTGGGTTGGGTTGGGAGGCGGGAAGGGGGAGGGAGGGAGGGAGGAATGGGGGGGGGAACCTTTCTTTAGTATTTAGTCCAGTGGTTCAACGGGATTTAAGGTTGCTTGAAGGTTTCCATGGATCAGCAATTAGATACAATGAGTTTGGATATTCATTAGTATAAAGTATAAACTGAATCCCTTTCGGGATTTGAACATATAATTGGACTTAGTTATTCCTTTTAGACAAGTTTTACACCAATATACAATTCAAGTCAATTTCATATAAGAAATCCTGTATCAGAGCATCTGTAGTCGTTTGCTAAATATGCATAATATGCATATTTAGCCAAAAACAGCGCTGCAGTCGTTGACCAAATATGCATAATATGCATAATTCGCTACAGGAGATTGCCATAAATGAGAGACGAAATGAGAAATATGCATATATGAGAGACGACACTTCAAGTGCCGTCGAACCAAAAAAAAATTTTATAATTGTTGGGCGGCACTTCAAGTGCCGTCGCGGCACAAAAAAATTATTTTTTTAATGGTCGGACGGCACTTGAAGTGCCGTCCCACCCAAAAAAATTTAATTTCCTAATAAAAAAAACCAAAAAAACCAACCTATCCCTCGGACGGCACTTGAAGTGCCGTCCCACCCTCTCGGGGGTTTTTTGTAATTTTTGTATTTTTTTTGTAATTTTTTGTAATGTTTTTGTAATTTTTGTAATTTTATTTTGTAATTATATATAACTGTTTTGTAATTTTTTTTTGCACTTCGACTAATTTTTTTCCTCAGACGGCACTTGAAGTGCCGTCTCACCATTTTCATTTTTTTTTCTCTCCGACGGAACTTCACATGCCGTCCCACCGTTTTTTACTGTTGTTTTAATTTTTTTCACCTCCGATGGCACTTCAAGTGCCGTCTGTTATTATTTTAAATTAAAAAGCTAAAAAATAGCATTCAACGACTGCAGCAAAACGGCAAATTGTTATATCTATTTATCCATATATGCATATTTTGACCATCAACGACTGTGGATGCTCTCATAAGCAATGAATAGTAAGATACAAAAAGTGTTTCAGAAGATGAATGTGATAACTGATACACATACAAAATACTTGCTAATTACTTTAAACTCCGAAAAACTTTGATAACTAGGATCAGTGAAGGAGAAATAATCAATTACATGACAACAGCATAAACTTGGACTGTGGCATAAAATGCACGAAAGAAAAAAAAAAAAAAAAAACATACAGGTCATATCATGGTTAACCAAATTCAATGACAGACTCACTTATGTAGCAGGAGCACTTCAATCATGGAGCAGAAACACACTTCATGGACACTCCTGGGATACGTGTCAGATGATTCCCATATATGTCTAGCTTTTGAAACATATATTATATTTTAAATACTTGTTAGAGACTTCATGAGTGATTATTGAACAGATAACCAACAATTTTCCAACAATTATTCAAAATTTTCTACACTAACAAATCTTACTAGTTTTGTCAAGACTTAAGAAGCAGAGCCAGTTATATGGCCTATTTTTTATGTTGTAGTTATTGTTTAGTGGCCATGAACACTCCTATAGGATAAAAACATGACATGATTCACATAAATTTATCGAGAGTAGCTGAAGAGGAGCTTTTTTCAATTGAATGATATGCTATACAAGGTATATGACTTCCAATATTGGCCACCAACATAATGGTTCATCTTCTACTTGTAGAGGAACTCAAGCATTTTCTAGATTGGCTAATGTGTTGTAGATCACTTTGTCTGAGAGACAAAGAAGTAGAACAGACGTTTCCTTAAGATTGTCATCCACGGATCCACCTGATCCTACTTCACTTTTGGCAAGTTCTCTTATCTTCACATGAAATTGTTTTAATTCGACTTGCCGTGGAACTTGTTTATGGAAGTATCAGTCACTGAAACAGTCATGGTAGTTTGGTTGAATCTCCTATAACCATCATGATCTCAAGTGTTCTCATCAAATGCACCTCTAATACCACCACTATTGGTATTTTGCATAGTATGTTCTAAATCACTTCTCTAAGATGTAAAGTTGTATAACAAAGTAACATGCATTACATGAAATCGCCATCTGCTCATTCCTATTTCACTTTTGACATCAAGTCTTTCATCTCAATTTAGCAAATATTAAAATTCTACTTTCCACCAAACTTCTCTATGAATAAAGGTCACTGAAATAGTTATTGTAGTTTGGTTAGAATCTAATAAAACCATCATGATTGCAAGTCCTCTCACCAAACGTTTTTCTAATACCAACTGTTGAATATCCAGACCCTCTTAAAAAGTTGAAGCTAAAAAATAAATACAACCAATTTATAATGAGCAACCTCAACTCTCTTAAAAGATATACACAACTACCGGAGGAGAATATTGTTGCTGAACAAGACAAACTAGTCCCAGAAATAGACAAACGGATGGAACGTACATAGCTATTACAACAACAACAACAACAACAACAACAAAACCTTTTTCCCAACTAGTTGGCATCGGCTACATGAATCCTGGTTTTTCCATTCTGCCCATATTAGTGCAATATCATGTGTAAGGCCACAAACTATCATATATTTTCTCACCGTTTTCCACCCAAGTAAGTTTAGATCTTCCCCTACCCTAAACTTCACTCTCAATACTTATCAAACCACTCTATCTAACGGGGGCACTACTAGGTCTATGCGTGACATTTTAAAAACAATTAAGTCGATTTTCTCTTAATTTATCTTGGATAGGAGCTACATTTACCATTTCTTGTATATGCTCGTTTTTAATTTTATCCTTCCTAGGTTTACCACATATTAAATCTTCAATGTCGCTCCAGATATTACTGTTCAATTATCTCTAGGACGCACTAGGCACGACAACAACAACAACAACAAAAAAGATTCTAACTCCATCAAGACATAAATGGCAATCTTATCAGGCAATAAGCATACTTGTCATTCTAATCATGTTTCAAATCAGAGACTCACAGTATCGGTATCGGGTATTGGCTTCCAATTTACGCGGTAATATTGGACATATGAGGGGTACCTATAGTCATATTTCCAATCTGACTCGAAGAATTCATCTAGATAGATATTGACACCATGATTCTAACGGTTCAATTCCGCCAAAATTTTACTAAGTTATTCCAAACTCTCCTCTTCAAACCACTTGTGCTCATCATACATAGAGAGACAATCCAAACAACCAATTTACATCTGTAAATTCTTTCTACAGCTACAACTTACTAAAAGGACAATACTACCTCAATGAATCCAATTCCCTTGACTCCGGGAGTCCGCAAGCCATGCGTCTGCAAAATAATAATAAGAAGAAGAAGAAGAAGAAGAAGAAGAAAGACCAATTGTTAAATTCGAGAGTAGTATAATTAAAAATAGAAAGAAAGGGGATGAAATGTGAACAAAAGTGTGACCTGCATAAGCAGCTTGACGCGGTCGAGTGGCGCAGTGACAGTCTTGGCAGCAGCGCCAGCAAGCGCTCCCGCAGCGAACAGCGCAACCCCATCCGGAAGCATTGCGAGCAGCGCCAGCGGGTGCTTCAGCAGCTGCTCTGTGGAAGGCCTCCCCAACTGCTCCTTGTGCTGCTGCTGCAGCTGCTGCTGCTCCTCCTCCTCCTCCTTCACCTTCAAATGAACAGTAGCAGAGGAGGAGGAGGAGGAGATGGAGGCGAAGGAGATGGGAATTTGAGGGCACAATGATGATGATGAGGAGGAGGAGGAGGACGTGGTGGTGTCTTTCTCAAATTCCAAGGAACAGTGGTTGTAATTGGATGTGTGGGGTTTGAGTTGGATTGGAATTGGGAGAGGGCGCCATTGGAGGAATACTACACCATTTCCGCCGTCTTCTCTTGAATTTTTCATTGTCAACATGGATACAGCCTCTCAACCTTCAAGAATCCAAGATACTACGAGACACACACAAACGAATTGCAATATAGAAACTAGAGAGGGGGCATTATAAACACCAGAAATGTTTCGTCCACTACCAAATTCATTATCATTTTTTTTTTTGCCTCAGTGCACATTTTTATTGGAGAATTCTCTCATCTATATTATTTATTTATTTTTTTCTTTTATCCAACCTAACATATTAAAGTGTGCCACCTACGTTAGTAAAAGATTCTTATAAATGCACATGAGATGTGATGTGTAGATATTATTATTATTATTATTAATTTTTAAGAAATAGGGAGCTAATTATCCACTTGACCCAGTTTTTGAAAGTATTTACCAAAATAACACATTTTGAAAAATATTTATCAGGATGACCCTGTTTTTAATTAAATTCTTACAGTACACTTCCTATTGTGTTTCCTATAAAATGTGTGACCTTTAATTTAATCCTAAAAATTTTTGAATTTTAGAATAATTTTTATTTTTTATATTAAACATTTCGTTTCTTACTCTAAAGTCTATAAATTAGTATTTAATTTGTGAAAAAATGTAGAAATTAAGTAAGAATTACTTACTCTTCAACCAGATTCCGATACCAGCTTGGGTGAAGTGTTACATGACTAATTACATGACCAATTCTGACGCAAAAATAAAAATACATAAAGCAAAAACACATGACATATAGTACAACTAGTTACTGGCACAACATAATGAAAGTAGTACAACTAGTGTGCTATCTTAGTAGGCTAGTAGCCTCATAAGTCTTTCAAGTCTTTGTCATCATTATTAGATTTCTTCTAATAAGTCTTCATGCCACTCCTTTATTTGATGACATTTTCTTTGTCTCCTTCATCTAATACTAGTGTACCATTGTGCAATATTATACAAAATCATATAATATAACATAATATAATATAATATAATATAATATGTAATATAACCCGTGCAATACTGCTCATATATTTTTTTTAAGATAAGAAAATAATAAAACTTTTTTTGAAAAATTCATCTAATAACTTATATATAATAATGAAGATTCCAATTTTAATTTGGATGAAGTAAAAGTGTGGAGTTATCTCCTACATTTGCAATTTTTTCAATTTTAAACAGGAAAAATGAGAAAAATCGTAGTCAAAAGTGGTTTAGCATAATGTACTGTATAGATTCCAAAATTTTAATTATTTTTCAGAATTTTTAATTATATTTTCGTATTTAATAATTTTTTTTGAAATTTTAATTTAATTTCTTAAATTTTAATCATTTTCTGTGATTTTTTATTGATTTATCGAGTTGGTGCGATTTTTTGAGCGATCAGGACAATCGGACGGTCGAAAATTGAGCGAACTGGTGGCTAGTTGTGTGTACGTGTTAAGGTATGTGTGAATTCCTACTTTTGCCCTCATTTCACTATTTCAAAATAGGAAAAAAAAAAAAGAGGAGTACTTTCTCAATCCTATTAGCATAATACATAGATATGAAGTCTTCATGTCACATTCTCCTTTATTAGATACAATTTTTTTTGTTTCCTTCATCTTTATTAGATTCCATTTTTCTTATATCTCGTACCTCTTTTATTTTACATCTTAAATCCAAGTCTCTTACTTGTCTTCTTATTTATTATTTCATTCCTTGTCTTCTTCTTCCTTATGTGTATTTAGTATGCTTTGGTACCAACTAGGTGCGAAGCATAAAATAGTTGTGATTGCATGTAAATTGTAATTGCCTTCGAAAGAGAAATAAGAGGGTATCAAAAAACTTTAAAATGAAATCATGAGTAGGGAGAGATTTCTTAAGGATACCGTAAAAATCAAACAAAATGGTCCAACATGCTTCCGACCTAGCTGAGCTTCTTTAAGCTGCTCTGTACCAGTTACTACCAATGGATAAAATATTCTTGGTATGCACCCTGATTTTAGTGCTCCTTTTACGTTCCTCCCATCCCAGGACTACTATGTTCTTCAAGAAGCTTCACCTAAGGGATACGTCTGGAACAATTGAGTAGCACTTCAGTACATGCAACCACAACCTAACTTGTTTCCTGCTACTAAATGTATAACTGAACTATAGAAGGTAGCAAATTGGGCTTTTTGCAAGATTTTTCAGACAGAGCCTTACAAAGCTCTCCCTAAGAGGAGGAGATTAGTTAATCATTTATTGTATTGAACAAGAAAAATGGAAGAAATAACAAGAAGAATTATATGTAATTTCTCTCTTGGATATTCTCTCCTTACAAGATTATATGAAAAATTTCCCTCTTCGGCAGTCCCCCATCTTCCTTACTCAGCCTCCTTTTTTATAGAGGAAAGGATGACTTTACATCAGTTACAATTATTATTCTGATTACATCACTGCTTACATCATAAGTAAATAATTGAGTCTAATATGTCACTGCTTACGTTATAAGAGATTCTTTTCTAGCCAGCATCTCTACGTGCTTCCCATCAAAAATAACTCTTCGTCAGCCTTATCTTGTTCTTTACCGCATTGTCCACATTTATGGTGTGGTTCCATCCTCATCAATCTACAGTAGTGGATAGCTGTATCTTCTGTCAATGTCATGACTCCTTTATCTAGAATTTGATACCAGTTGTCAAAGACTTCATTCTTTGACTGTAGTTGCTTAATCTTTGCTATACGATAAATCATTATTGTTTGTGGGTCAGGGCTATCATAGATCCATATTTTACTGTCTCTATTTTGTAAGTCTTTCATTTCATAATACATTGTTCTGAATCTCATAGCTCTTCTTTCTAGGATTAGTTTTTCAAATTCTTCATTTTTATATGATATGATATTAGTTGTTCCAAACAGGACTTATGTAGTCATCTCTGTCTTTGTAATATGCTCAACTGGTAGTTCTTCATCATCTTAAAGGTAATCTGAAATTGCTGAAAAATACCCGAACATATATTGTGGAAGCTTTTTTGAGACCAAAATAACTTTTAGCAGATCTATATAGTTCTCTTGGTAGCTGGCTAAGTTCTTCGCATACTCTGGAGGGATATATGCAGTGGATAAACCATCTTTCAAATAATACTCTTACTGTCTTTGGATGTGCTCCTAGTAGTATAATCGCTTTGTTCATATGTCGTTGCGAAATAATTTTGATAGATTGATTGACCTGGATGGTCTGGCATAATTTCTCAATATAATGTAAAAATAAATCATTCTTGGAATATTTTGGAGGATCTGTGAGTAAACTCTCTTTGTAGGTAGTTGGTTGTATGAATGTGGAGTTTTCCTCTTGTGTGGCCATTTTTGTTATTTCACTTGTATTTTGTGGGTTAATAGGTTCACTCACTTCACTCATTTTCTCAATATATTCTGCATTTATACTCTGAAGACCACATATTTGCAACTGCAATTGGTTAAATACTCATTTTAGTTGATCCACAATCTCTTTTAGGAAGACTATATCCTAGTATATTTGTTGGACTCTATTTTCCATCCTGTAAAAGCAAAATTGTCAGTTTCTTGATAAGAAATTTGCTAGAATGTTATATATATATATATATATATATATATATATATATATATATATATATATATATATTATGTTTTCTATTGTAAAGTTATAATGTGCTGACTACATTTGTCATCTTATCAATCTTCTATTTGTTATAATTGGGTATATTCTTCTGTTAATCCAACTTTTTTGCATGTGTATTATCTGTTCTTACTATGAATTTTGTATGTATAATGAATAATTCAAACTTTTTAATGGCTTTTAAGAGTGCTAATAGTTCTTTTTCATTTATGTGGTAATTTTGTTGAGTCTGTGTGATTGATCCACTAGTATATCTGGCTAGTCTTTCCTCTTTTTGACCTATTTCAATAAATTTCAATACTATTCCCCCATTGTTTTCACTGGCATCTGTTTCTATTACCCAAGTACATTCTTTAACAAGTAATCTTATTTTATTTAATTCTGAAGTTTGTTGTTTCAATATTTCAAGTTTTCCTTCATTCGCCGAGGTCATTCCCATTTCTTGAACTTTTTTTTAAATTTTTAGCCAATTTGTTTTTTGCCGACAAGTTTTGTATATATCCTCTTATTTGATTTAGTAGTCCGATTATGGCTTGTAATCTCTTTTTTCTTTTAAAACATTTGGAAATGTCTTTATTTTTTCGGTTATATGTGGTTGTAGTTCTATTCCTTCATTTGATAATTTTGTTCCTAAGAATTCTATCTCTGTTTTGAATAGTTCCAATTTTGTATTGTATAATTCCTGCTTTCTTTGCTATTTCTATGAATTTCAGTAAATGTTCTTGATGTTGCCCTTCGTTTTCGGATCTTATTAGAATATCATCTACATATGCTAATATAAAATTATTGTACTTTTCAAATATCTTATCCATATATTCTTGAAATACTCCATGACTTTTTTTATATCCAAATGGTAATATGTTCCATTCATAAAATTTTTATGGTATACTGAATGTTGTTAACTGTTTTGATTCTTCTGTTAGTTTTACATGGTAAAATCCTTATTTGCAATCAAATTTTGAATATATCTTTCATCTCCTTACAATGTTTAGTAGTATCTGCATATCTAGTAGCGGATATCGAAATCTCTTAGTAATTCTATTTAATTCTTTATAGTTTACTACCATTCTAGATTTACCTTTTTTTTTTTCCTTCGGAGTGCTTTCTTACTATGAATGCTGGTGATAAATGTGGATTTTTTATTTTCTTATGTAATTGTTTTTCGTTAGTTATTTTATATGTATTTTGAATTCTTCTAAATCTGTTGGAGTGTGCCTTATAGGTTTAACTTTTATTACTTTGTTTTTGTATATTAACTTTATATGAATTGTGAGTTTACTTAAATGTCATTTTGCTAAAGGTTCTTCTCCACACGGATCTTCTAATTATTTTTGTAAATTTCTTGTGTAATTGTTTCTTCGACTTGCTTTATTCTAGTTTTATTTGATAAATACTGATATTTACCACGGTGGGTTGAAGAAACTCTGATATGTAGTAAATCTGTCTGAGAATAAGGTTGTGTTATTCTAATTACTATCACTTGGTGTTCGCAAGGAGTTGAAAATATAACTATTTTGTGTGATATAGTCATAGGATAGTTGTTGCTGCTTTTTTTTCGGTAGGAACAATCAGATGATGTGGATTATTTGGAGGAACAATCAAGAACCTGACCTTTTGACTTTCAACTATGTTGAATGCCTTTGACTACCATTGTTGACGATCTGACTCGTATGCGCCGTAGGATTCGGTCCGTGTGGTGACGATCGCCTCCGCTAACCTGCAAAAAGTCTGAAACATCAGGATTCATCCCGGCAACAGACCCTCTGACTCTCGTCAGAAATCAAGAAGACTTTGAAAGAGTTTTTGTAAATAAAATACTGATTACATATTTCTGGTGGAGGTATGGGGTATTTATAGTCACCTTGGGGGTCAGTTTTGAAATAATCATTTATCTCTACTTCCTAGTGTTTTCGGATTGAAACATTTATCTCTTCTATATGAAGAGATAAGAGTGGTTCGGGAAAGTTTAAGACTCCCTTCAGGATAAGATATAAGGTTTTTGAACCGTCACTTATGGATAATTATGGGTTTAAATCATATTTAAACAATCTGGACTCATTCTTATTGGGCTGGTAGGACAACCCAATTAAACAAACCTGTTTTGGTCTGTTGGGTTTGAAAGAGACCCAATTCCCTTTTTACGGATCTGTTTTTAGTGAAATCATCATTTTAGCCTTAAGAGCTTTAAGATTTGTGCTTGATTCAAACGGTCCCGATCTGGATCTATTTTTACCAATATCACAAGCCCTCCACTTCCAAAGACTAAGTTTCACAGCCTTTGTGGAGTAGTTCGCCCGTTCTTACTGGTTTACAGAACTTATTGAAGCTCTTAGGAAAGTTTGGACTTTACTCAAGGTGTAATGGGGTTATTTTGAGCTTGCAAAATTACCCAAATTTGTTTTTAGAATTTTCTGAATTTTTTGCTATTTTTCCAGATTTTTCTGAATTTAATCCACTTTTTAATCAATTTCCGAATTTTTTATTTAATTCCCGAAATCTAATAATGAATTTTAAAAAATTAATTATTCTAGATTTAATTATTATTTTTTAGAATTTTGAAAATATTTTTCCGAATCAATAATTATTTTTTAATAATTTTTAATTAATTTTTATGATTTATAATTATTTTTCGAAATTATTAAATAACTAATTTGATTTAATAATTAAATAAAGAAATTAAAAATTACCTGATGATGTGGCATGATCTGAAGAGTTGATCACGACTGGCTCGAGAATCGCAAAGATCGAGCGGTCTAGAGGCATTGATCGGTCAACGCAAAGTGCCCTTTTTTAGCTTGGGGGCACATTTGCTCAGATCGCTGCACCGAACGATGGGGATGGTTCGGCGACGTGACAAGTGGCATTGACCGTTGACCGTTGACCATTGACCAGTCAACGACGTTTTGCCCTTATTTAAATTGGAGGCACGTTGGTTCGGCGCAAGCCACCAAACGTTGTAAGTGGTTCGACTATGCGACACGTGTCTCCGTTGACTGTTGATTAGTCAATAGTTTTTGGTGATTTCTCGATCGGGCACGTTTGTTCGGTGCAAGCCACCGAACGCTGGAGGTGGTTCGGCTGCATGGCACGTGTCCTCGTTGACCATTGACCGTTGTCCAATCAATGATTTTTGGTGATTTTTTTTATCTTAGGCATGTTTGTCCGGTGCAAGTGATGAACACATTATTATTCACTTTTTAGAGCAATAATCTTAATATAATTAGACATTTAAAAGCTCTATATATGGTATTTAACTCTTATTTTCTCTTTTCCATAGGAAACAGCTTATAACAGCAAAACGAAGCAGTTTCAGGACTTCAAGGATAATACACAAAGAACTGCAGAGGATCAGTCGACTGGTTCCCCAACATAGGCGACTGAACAAGAAAAGCTGATTTTCCACTACTCTCGATACAGTCGACTTATTCCCAAGAGCAGTCGACTGGCCTGATCAAAGATAAAATCTTCAGAAGTCTCGACCCAGTCGACTGGTTCGAAGACAAGTCGACTGGTCTGCGGCGGAGTAAACAAATCAAATCTTCAAAGATACACCTGCATCTAATTTCAAATCTACTTGGATCAAGATTTTATACAGCGAATCAAATCTAAAGACAGGGTATTTTCCAAGTGGACATGGTAAACAGATAAGGAAGGAAAAGAGGAAAAGAGAAAGATATTAATCATCAAATCAAATAAAGAAGGATCTTCCTGAAAAAGTGGAAACCCTAATTCTCAGCCGTACTCTATAAATATCAGAAGAGGTCAACGAAGAAAACAGGATCATACATCTCTGGGAAGCGACTCAATCACCAAGTTCCTGAACAAGCATCGAGAGCATCACTCCATCAACATCGAAGAAGGAGAGAGAAGATCCAGCAACCAGAAGGCAGTCGACTGTGTGACAGCCAGTCGACCATATTGCCGGAATCCATTAGTTTATTTCTTCTTCTCTCTTTATTCTTTTATGTTGATCATGTATTCAAACTTGTTAAGCAATAAAGTTATTATTATGTGGAACTAATTTCATAGTTGGGTAGATCGAAACCGTAGTTATGTAATGCTATTTTCTTCTGAACTCTTCTATGTTACTTATTGATTGAATCTAATTGAATTGGTATAGGTTTATGATAGTCAAACTAGTTCTCAAGACTGAGAGCAGTCGACTGAGGTGAGAGCCAGTCGACTGACGTACAGAACTTGGGAAGCTCAAGTTTGGATATCATTTATCTGAATCTGTTATATGAGCATATTGAGACGACCGAATCTCGTGCTCATAATTTGTAACAAAGGAATCTTTAGGGGTTCTTGGTTCAATCAACTTAGAGGATCTAGATCTGATACCAATTTCTAGAACTTTAAGTGTTTGTTCGTTTCCACTGTTCTTATGCTTTCGTTAAGTATAACTTAGTAGATACCATGCTAGATACTTACAGAAAGAAACGAATTAGAGTAGATACCATGCCTAATTCTTGGCTTAGGGAAACAATACTTTAAGGAGTAGATACCATGCCCTTGAAGTGAACAAACATGAGTAATTAGAAGTAAGTTCAGAAGGTAACTTAGCATTACTAACTATTGGTGGAGATCAACAACCCAACTATTCAAGAGATATTTGTGATTCAACACCTCTCATCTTAGTTTTAATCTTTTAGTTCTTTTAGAATATTATAACAACTCTTATTCATTTTTATTATTAGTTTTATTGATTAGTAAGTTGAAGTCTACAATCTCTGTGGGATCGACCCTTGCTATTGCTACGCTTTGTCAAACGATTCGTGCACTTGCGAGGTTTTATAATTTGTGTCTAGTTAGTCTATTTATTTAGGTAGCTAGATAACCAACAACAGCAAGCCATCGAACGCTAGATGTGGTTTGGCTGTGTAACACGTGTCTCCGTTGACCGTTGACCGTTGACCAGTCAACGATTTTTTGTGACTTTTCGATCAAGGGGCACATTTTTTCGATGCAAGCCACCGAATACTGGAGGTGGTTCAGCTGCGCGACACGTGTTTTCATTGACCGTTGACCAGTTCACGGTTTTTGGTGATTTTTTGATCGGGGGCATGTTTGTTCGACGCAAGCCACCAACGCTAGAGGTGGTTTGGCTGCGCGCACGTGTCCTCATTGACCATTGACCAATTAACAGTTTTTTGGTGATTTTTCGATCGGGGGCACATTTATTCGATGCAGGGCACCGAACACTGGAGGTGGTTCAGCTGTGCGACACATGTCCCCATTGACCGTTGACCGTTGACTAGTCAATGGTTGCGTTGTTCGATATTCTTGACCGTTGGACTTCCTTTGTCATTTTGCCTTCATGACCGTTAGGCTTATCTTGCTCTTGGGCTTTCCCAACAGTTTGGGGCCTATGAGTTTTGGGAGCCCAACCGTCGTCTCCCTCTTGCTGTAAAACCTTCACCCCCTCCTCTCCTCCCTCATTCTCTCATATATCATCCTCAAAATCTTTTCCTCTCCGGGAACTTATCATTCGTTGCAGCGGGTATTTACTTTTTCTGGCGAGCTTTCCGATCGTAGCTGTCACATCCAAGGTAATATATATATATATATATATATATATATATATATATATATATATATATATATATATATATATATATATATATATATATATATATATATATATATAATCAAAGATGTCTAGGGTGTCTTCAAGAGAAGAGACCTCCCTCTTGAGCCACGGTGGAGATGGGAAACTGGCTCCTCCTTCAAGGGTAGATAAATGGGAAGAGAGTGGCGGAGTCGGTTGTGGTCGAGACGGTAGTGGAGAGAATGAGAGAAGTGGGGGAGTTTGGTAGGCTTCCTAGCCCTTTATCGCGCTTCGAAGGTATTAGAGATTACTTCGCCGATCTATTGTTGAGATTGGAGCACGTGATGACTCCATTGTATCAAGAGAACGAGCCTCGTGAGCACTCGGAGGTGGATGATATATTTTTGATGCTTACCGAGGAGGATTTGGACTGCATTCGGGAGTATTTCATGATCCCGAGGGAGTTCAGTCTTATATTGCTAGGCCCTAGCGTTAGAGAATGTTCGCCTACTTCCCTTGACACATGCTTCTTTCCGTTCGATGCTTTTCTTGCAGGTCTCCGTCTTCCCCTACCCCCGTTCTACGATTGTATTCTTTGAGTCCTATCCAGTATATGTCGAACATGTGGAGACATGTGAATGGCTTTGTGCTGCACTGCTAGGCGGTGGGGATTGAGCATCGACTAAACGTTTTGAGGAGGCTCTACAAGATCCATCAAAATAATAGGTCGGAGTTTAGATACTATCTTACTTATCGTCGGGAGGTGAAGTTGATTGACAACTCCGAATTAATCAAGCACTGGAGGGACATGTACTTCCTTGTTCGGAGTCGTGAGTTGTGGGTGATTCCTACAAGGCGGAGAGAGGAAGTGCCGAAGAGAGCGAAGGCCGACCCCATCTTAAGTCTAGAGGAGGAAGAAATTGTTAGAAGTGACAGAGGAGTGACAGTGGAGTTTCTCTTTAAAGGGGTCTCAGTCTGATCAACCCTAGTAATCATCTTTGATTTTTCTTTGAACCTTACTTTTGCTTTCGTAGTTACTTCTTATTTTCCTTTATTTTTTGTTTTAATCACTTTGTGTCTTATTTTGCAGGAGCTGCTAGCATGGACTTCGACGCAATTATCTCTAAGCGTGCAGGGATAAGCTGCAAAGCCCCCGAGGAGAAGAATATGAAGAGAACGGCCACTAAACCTGTGGTGGTGAAGGTTGCGAGGGGTCCCGTGATCGCCTCCCCATAGGTGAACTTAAAGTCTCCACCTACCGCTTCATCGGCCCCATCCACCGGGGGATTCACTTTGGGTGCTGCCCTTGCACTTAAGGTTCCCCCTTTACTGCTACAGCGGAGGCGATTCTCACCGAGGAACATAAGAAGCTCTTCGTCCCGGACTGGCAAGTGATGAAGCATGATGGTTAGGGACTCAGCTACTTATATGCATGCAGTCCATCACCTTGCAACCACAAAGGACAGGGCGGCGATGGCTTCACGGTCAGCGGGCAACAACGCCTTGGAGATAGACAGGGTTAACATGGCGGTAAGCTTTTATTATTTTCAGGTGGTGCTTGATTCTTTATGAAGCGATAGAATTGTTTTCCCCTTCGTAACTTCGAATATTTTCTTCTTTCATATCACTTGCCACTTCAGCCATTTGTTGAAACAAATGGCAAAGCAGGAGAAGGAGTTGAAGGCAGTGAGTGATAGAGTCAAAACGGAGCAGGCGAAGACCGCCATGAAATTGGATGAGGCGAAGCATCTAATATTTAACCCATCCTCTAAACCCATATATATGCAGCCGCTCTCCCTCTCCCCTCCCACCAGCCATTTCATCTTCTTCTCCATCTCCCATCCTCCTCCACACCTTATCCCGATCACCCCCTCTCCCTGCATCCCTTGTTTCCTCGACCTCCCGATGCACCACCAGAAGCGACCCCACCTCCACAACATCGCCCCAATAGCACCCTGTCGCGACTCCTCCGACTCAGTCACCCTCATGCATCGTGCCTCCTCCCAAGCGCCACGCACTGCTGTGCCGTTCCCCTCCTCCCGGCGACGCACCACAGACCACAGCGATAGCAGCATGCCGCACTCCCCCTGCCAACTTCAGCCTGAGCCACAGCGCGCTCCCTGCGCTATGATCCTGCGTCGACAACAGCCGGTAGCCCCTTGATGCCCCTGTGCACCGTCGCTTTGTCCGCCGTCCGCCGCCTCAGCCGCTAGTCGCTCCCGTCCGTCGCAGCCGAGCCGAACCCATTGGCTTTTGCTGTTGTTTGAGTTTTAATCAACTTCGATTGTGGGCCGCCCGTTTGATCCGATCTTGATCATCTTCATCATCTTAATCACCTTGATTTAGGCCGTCCGATCTCTTCTTGATCATCACAATCATGATGATCATCAATTTCTTTTGATCGCAGCCGTTCGATCGATCGATCTTGATCTTCATCATCTGGGTGATCTGGCCGTCCGATCTTGTTGATCTTGATTTTGATCTTGATCTTTGATCTCAGCCGTCCGTGATCATCATCTTCATCGTGTTCGTGATCGGTTGTTCATAGGTTGTGCGATTGTTGTATCCGTGCCCGGGAATCCGTTCCCGTTATTCTTGTTGTTGCTTCGTCGTTCTCGTTGTCGTCTCTCAGGAAAGTAACATGTATTCTTTTCTTTGTGTAATACAAGTACTAAATACCGCCTGTAGTGTAGTTGGGTTCTACAGACAATTTGTGTATGAATCCTCTTGTTGATATTGTCTCTGTAGTGGTGATTTGACCATAGTTGCCTCACAACATACATGATATGATATAACATAGGATTGACCACATCTTGTTGCATATATGTGTGTTGTTCATGTGTTATCTTGTACTCGTTCGTGTTATTCGTGGTGTACTTGTTGTGAACTTGTGAAATACCCTATACCATGTTGCTTGGACATCTTATACACCATATTTCATGTTTGGTTGTGTTTTGGATGAGTTCTATGTGAACTAGTGGATTATGTGCATATGCAATATTTTCAGTTTTGCTGGCTTTTTTTTTGTTTTGATCAATATTTTAGATCCTATTAAGGTCAGTATATGAAAATATTTTGTGAACATTATTTGTAGAGAAATTTGTCTATTTTCCAACCCTTTCGACGGATCTCAGTTTCGATTTTTGGTTTGCAAGTTATGTCTATTTTACTACAGAGGTATTGAAAGATTTCCAAATTGTGTTTTCTATGAATTCTGAAGAGAAATCTATTTCTATTCTGGTATTAAAAATTTTATTTTGATCTAAAATTTTTCTCAATACTTCCAGACTTGATTGGGATTAACCCTGAATTTTTGTGGATTTATTTGATTAGTTTTACAAACCGTTCTATGTTTCCAAACAATTACTATACTAGCAGATTTTCCTTGCTATTCAGAAAAGAACCTGATTTTCGACCTGATTCTCCTTGCTTTTTCTAAAATATTTCTGAACATGAAAGTTAGACTACTGTATCTATTTTATTATCTTTTTGGCATATTTGGATTTCGATTTATGGTTTGTGAGATATTGTTGTTTTCGTACTGCAGTGTTTGTGATTTCAGATTTACAAGACTACTGCATTTTGATGTTTTCTGATTTTACTTGACTACTCTATTTTTATTGGAAAATTATGAAACTTGTTTTTCTGTTACTACACATATAGGGGAATACCCCAGATTTTTCGTGGATTTAATTAATGAGTTTTTATGCTATTTTTCTGTTTTTGAATACAATCTTCTGATTTCTGGCTGAACGTGTTTTCTGGATTCAAATCAGTTTTGATTTATGTTTTTATGAAATACTATATGACTTGTATATATTCTCTGGATTCGGCCGGGAGTTTATTTTCCAAATTCTTCGATGGATCCATATTTGCATTTTTGTAGCAACGGGATCCCTGTTTTACTGCAGTATGGTCTTGCTGTTCTGAACTAGAAATCTCGTCGTTTTATCCTTTTGTGTGTTATCTTTCACCCGTACATGTTTATCTTGCAACCTGAACTTGTTACTTGATTATACCATCTAATACTTGTCCTGTTTTGTGACACATACATGCTTGTTTGACACTAATAATAATTAACCAAGCCGGGGTTTATAGAGAAAGATCTAATAGTGGAAAATACAGAAACGTGTACTCGGAAGAGGATCTATTGATCCTATGTGATACTTGGCTTGATACTTGATACTTGGCTTGAAAATTGATTACTTGATACTTGATACTTGAGGCTTGATACTTGATACTTAGCTTGATACTTCACTGTTGAGGCTTGAGGCTTGATACTTGATACTTGATACTTTAGGCTTGATACTTGATACTTGATTTCTTGAGGTTTGTCCCTGAGTACACTGTCCTATATGATCCACTATGAAATCTAAAACGAAACTGTATTGACTGTAGCAACCATGTAGTAAAAAGATGGATGCATGAAGTGCTACCTAGATAGTAATAACACAATACTTGAACATGATCACTTAACACTTGCTACTTGACACTTGTACTTAACTACTTAACACTTGTTACTTGCTACTTGTTTACGTGATACTTGATTCGTGACACTTGATACTTGTTTCCTGTTTACATGATACTTATTTTACTTGACACTTGATACATGCCACTTGCACTTGTTCATCTTGCCATGCTAGTATTCTATTTTGTATCATGCATATTCCATGTTATTAGTTAGTTTTCCCATGTACTTGTATCCTGCACTATAAACGGCCCGTAACTTGCATTGGCGGGAGTTTGTTTTTCTTTTTCCTATTCCTGTAATTGTTAAATTGCAGATTCGAGAACAGGTACCAGATGGTGTTGGTGATATGAGATATTAGTGCTGGATTTTGCTATTATATTTCTTGTTGCTTATTGTTTTTGAATAATTGTATTTGATACTTGGATTTTTTTGTATTTGGGCAATGTGACCCAGGATATTGACTTATTCAGATCTGGATTATTTGAGATTATAATATTTTGGTTTCAAGTATTCTATTGGTATTGGTCAATATATGCATGATTGGTTGATTCTTTTGCTTCCGACTCTGATTATTCTTGTGAAATAGTGTAAAGATTCTGAATAGCTTATGGATGATGAAAATCATTCGCTGGGCTTTTGTCGTGTATCCGTATTCCATATTCTCTTTTGGGAAACGGGGCGTGACAAGTCACGAGTCTATTCCTCAAGTGGATCAATCGACCGAGGTGGACCCTTGAGTTCTCTTTTAGCTAATTGGATTTATTTTATTTTTTGCTCATGTATTGATACCTAATAGCGTAATGGTCACCGCTTGTTGTATCTTTACATTGCAATGAAATTTCTTTCAGTCATTCACATCTTGTGTGGTATTTGAGCTTCTTGAGTTTTTATGTATCATGTGACTTTGGTTATTTCCATTAGAGTGATCTATCATTCTTTTCGCCAGTAGGTTGTTGTGCACAACGCATATGATCTTCACGACCGTGAGGTTGCCCACCTCCGTACCAAGCTCCAGGTGATAGAGTTGGGACTTGCTTGTTCATGGAAGAGGCTTTCAAAAGCTGAAGAGGAGCTTGGCCATATGAGAAGAAAGTTTTCCCGAAGGGATATAGAAGCGAGATGCGATGATGAGATCCTGTGAGAGGTGCCTCCAGTTGGTGTAGAAGATCACCCTTCAGGTGAATCGACCACAGGAGAATCCTTGAGGCTCAAAGTCCTTCGGCACTTTTTGCTCGTGGCTACCACTGAAAGAGACGAGTTGAAGAACGTAGTGCTTGAAATGAGTTTAGAAACGGCTTATCTTAGGAGAACAATCCTCAAATTTTCCGTGGGAACTAGATCAGGTGGTTTGACGTATGCTAGTGTGCCTCATTTGAAATTTAAAGTGAGGGATGATTCTCTCAAAGAGAGGCTCGTTGAACAAGAGGTGTAAATTCATCGGTTGAAACGACTTCTCGAGGGTAGTAATGTTAGGAACACTTCTTGTTTGCATGAATAACACGCTCAGGGGAGATCATTTTATGAGTTGACCTTACGTTTGCCTGGAGTTCCACGAAATCTGGAAGATGCTCAAAGCGGAGTGGCCGATTTGTCTAGCATGGCATCAGTTGGAAGAGAAGCGCGTGTAGTAGGTACAGAAGGCTCAACTCGATTTGCGGGTTTGGACATCCCTTCAAACGGTTCGAGGGAACGGAATAGTTCTCGAGTGCCTGTTGGAAATCGCCTACCACGGGTGCCCTTTAAAAGGAACATTCCCTTGCCATGGAAGAGCAAAGATGGCACTGAATGAGACTTTGCATTCTTGTAGAGACTTGTTTCTTAATAAAACTTGTAATCAGAATGTTCTTGTGAAATAAGATTTCCCTAAGCATTTTGAGCAATGTCTCTGTGAATTGTGTGTTTTTGAGTTTGTGGTTGTTTCAGGGGCATTCGGACGGCGAGCCGAACTTTGCATACTTGCTCTCGGGCAAGTGTCTAAAGCAGCTCTAGAATCGTGAATGGACCCGAACAATGGTGACATGAGTTTTGGAAGCACTCGAATGGCGAACTGAACCCTGTACACTTACTTGAGGGCATGTGGTTAGAGCTGTTCTATGAACCGTGAATGGACTCCGCACTTGTCCGTGTTGTTTCAAGAGCACTCGAACGGCAAACCAAATTTCGCCTTCTTTCTCTGGGGAAAGTGGATAAAATGGTCCTATGAATCGTGAGTGGACTCCAAACAGTAATGACGACGAGTTTTGGGAGCACTCGAATGGCAAACCGAACTCTATACACTTGCTCGGGAGCATGTTTCTAGAGCTATTCTTTGAACCATGAATGGACTCTGCACTTGTCCAAGTTGTTTCAGGAGCACTCGAATGGCGAATCAAACTCCTCCATCTTGCTTGGGGCAAGTGGCTAAAGTGGTCATATGAACTGTGAGTGCACTTCGAACAGTAATGATGACGAGTTTTGGAAGCACTCGAATAGCGAACTGAACTCTGTACAATTGCTCGGGAGCATGTGGCTGGAGCAGTTCTTTGAACCATGAATGGACTCCGAACTTGTCCAGGGTTGGTCACTCGTACGGCGAGATATACCCCACACACTTGCTCATGGGCAAGCGTGCTCGTGCGACTTTAAATCTTGAATGGATCTAGCAATTGTCCGTTGGAGTGCTTGGAGAATTGATGGGGTTTGCTTGAGGGTGTACCATTCGTCTAACTTATTGCCCTAGGCTGAACTTTTCAAAGATCTGTTGAATTTTACAAGGAATTTAGCAAAAGAAAAGACTGACTTTATTGAAAAATCCAAACTAAGCGGCTGCTTCAATGCACGCCATTATTACATGATGTGGCCTTTATAATCATCGGTCTTTATTACATATTTGATACTAGTTACTAAGCGAGGGCGTTAAGCGCTCTCTTTATACTTCATGAGGTGCTTGGCATTCCAAGTTCGGGATATCTTCTTCCCCCCAAGTCTTCAAGTCGGTAGGCTCCTGGGCGGACGACTTGTGAGACTTTGTATGGCCCTTCCAAGTTGGGAGAAAGCTTCCCCTTCTTCCTGGGGTTCGATATCTCTAACTTTGGGAGCAAACTTTCTTCTTGTTAAATCTCTCCACCCTATGTTGGTAGATGTTTCTTCGGAGGGTAGACTTCTCACGGACTTCCTCCAGGAGGTCAAAATTGGCTTGAATATCATTCGAGTTATGCTCTTCATTGAACAAAAGGAGGCGATGTGAAGGTATTCCCACTTCCAGAGGGATGAGAGCCTATGTGTCGAAAGTTAGGTTATACGGGGATTCTCCTGTGGGGATTCTTTTGGTGGTTCTATAAGACCATGGCACACTTGGGAGTTCTTCCACCCATTGTCCTTTTGGGGCTTCACCAAGTCTCTTCTTGAAGCCATCCAATATTTGTCGATTGGTGTTCTCGGCTTGACCATTGGTCTGGGTTGCGATATTAAAGAAAAATGCCGCTCTATACTTAGATCGGTGCAGAATTTGCAGAACCCTTTACCAGCGAATTGAGTTCCGTTATCGGTGACTAGAATGCGAGGAATCCTGAACCGGCAAACAACGTTCTTCCAAAAGAATGTTGTGACATGCCATGAATCCTCTTGAAAGAGAGGGGTGCCTCTGGGAACACGGACACAGGTGTAGGATACCTATCCAGAAGTTTTCACAACCCAATAAAATCTTACCTAATGGAGAGATAGTTGGAGAGGTGACAAAATGAACTTTATGCTCAGTGATTTTTGCAAGTGGTTCTGCCTTTATCCACTCTGTAAAGTAGTCGATAGCGACCACTAAGAAGGTTTGTTGTCCAGTGGCAGGGGGAAAGGGTGCGAGAAGATCCATTCCACACATTGCGAAGGGGATGGGGCTTGACATGGAGCTAAGGTTAGCTTGGGGGATTCTCTTGATGCAAGAATGCTTCTGACAGGGATGCATTGATGAACATAAGCTTGAGCATCACTGAGGAGAGTGGACCAGTAGTAACCATGATCAAACACTTTTCATGCAAGGGATCTTTCACCAAGATGGATGTCACGTATTCCTTCATGAGCTTCCTTTAAGACATAATTGGCCTCTTCAGGAGAGAGGCACTGAAGGTATGGTCGACCATCGATCTGAGTGTAGAAGCGCTAGAGGACCCTTCCATGAGTACGTAACTTTCAGCCCTTACCTGAATCCTTATCGATTCTTTGATATCCATGGAGAGGATCCCTTTGTCAAGGAAATCGACTAGGGGTTTCATCAAACAATCTTTGGGTGCATTAAGGGATATAGGCATGAGCTCCAACATCTTTTCTTCAATACTCGGTCTGAAGAGGACTTCAATCAGCACCGTGTGGCCGAGCCTGTCAAACGATGAGGAGGCGAGCTTGGAAAGGGCATCTGTTCATTAATTTTCTTCTCACGAAATGCGAGTGACTTCGACTTCTTTGAAGGTAGACATGATCTTCTTTACATACGTCAAGTACTTGACCATACGGTCATCTTTTACCTCGTATTCTCCTCGGATCTGGTTCACCACTAATTGGGTGTCACTGAATAATCCGACTCTTTGTGCCCCCGCCTTCTTTGATAGAAGGAGGCCAGCAATCAGGGCTTCATACTCGGCCTCATTGTTAGAAGCTGGCATAGCAAGTATTGCAGGATGAACTCAATAAGACCAATCAAGATAACCCTAGCTCCGCTCCCTTCGAGGCAAGAGGACCCATTCACGTATACGCTCCACAGTGGGGGGTTGTCTTCTTCCTTTTGAGGATCGATGATTGTGTTATCGACGATGAATTCGGCTAAAGCTTGGGCCTTAATTATGGTTCTGGGGTGATACGTGATATCATATTGGCTCAGCTTGATAGACCACTTTACGAGTCTTTCGGAGCTTTCAGACTTATAGAGGACTTACTTCAATGGTTGATCAGTGAGGACCTATATGGAGTGTACTTAGAAATAGGGCCTGAGCTTCTGGGTAGTTTTCACCAGAGCATAGGTCATATTCTCCATCTTCAAATATCGGAGCTCAGCATCATGGAGCACCTTGCTTACATAGTAGATCAAATTTTGCTCTCGATGTTTTTCTCTTACCAACACATCACTGAAGGTTTGCCGAGGTGGCCAAGTAGAGGTAGAGGGTTTCTTATGGTGTAGGCTTGCTTAAGATGGGAGGATGGGTGAGGTATTCTTTGAGGCTTTCAAAAGCTGCTTGCTACTCCTCCCCCCACTCGAAATTCTTTGCCCCCCGAAGAGCTTTAAAGAATGGGAGGCATTTTCCCCCAACTTGGATAGAAAATGTCTGATGGTAGCAAGGCGGCATGTAAGCTTCTGAACTTTTTTAATCGTGGTTGGAGGAGACATGTTGATGATGTCTTTGATCTTCTCAGGATTGGCTTCAATTCCTCTTTAACTCGCCATAAATCTCTAGAACTTCCCAGAGGCAACCCCGAAGGCACACTTCAAGGGGTTCAACCTTATGTTGTTGATCCGGAGTACATTGAACGCTTCTTGGAGGGTCGACTACAAGGTATTCTTTCCTAAGGCTCTTCACGAGCATATCATCCACATACACTTTCATGTTTCAACTGATATGTTCTCTAAAGACTGGGTTCACCAAGCATTGATACGTAGCTCCGACATTCTTCAGCCCGAATGCCATAACTCGGTAGCAATAAAGCCCTTGATTGGTGATGAAGAATGTCTTCGGGATATTTGGCGGGAACATTCAGATCTGATTATATCCCGAAAAAGTGTCCATAAAGCTTAATAACTCATGGCCTGAGGTGCCATTTATCTAGGCATCTATGCTCGACAAGGGGAAGGGATCCTTCTGACATGCTTTGTTGAGGTCGGTGAAGTCGATGCAGATTCTCCATTTGCCATTGGCCTTCTTGACCATTACAACGTTTGCTAGCTACTTGGGGTAACTAACTTCCTGGATGAATCGGGCTACTAGGAGCTTCTCAACCTCTTTCTTGATGGCTTGTTGCCTTTTGGGTGCAAATTTGCGGCACTTCTGCTTGACAGACTTGGATTCCGGATTCACACTTAAGCGGTGAATAATTAGCTCTTCAGCACTTGTAACACCCGTAATTTCAAATAGATATAAATAATAATATAGTAGTGTGTGTGTGTGTATATATATATATATATATATATATATATATATATATATATATATATATATATATAATACGGTTAATGGCATTATGGTAAATAATGTTAAATGAATTAAATGGTGGGCGGGGCCCACGTGAGAAAGCTGCATGGCAAGGCCTGGCTGGTTGTTGCCTAGTGACGTGGCTCCCAGGTAGGGGTCCACGTGATTGATTGGCCAGGGGGATTTTGCTAACGCAAGGAGAGAGAAGAGGAGAGGTGTGGAAAATTGATCCCATATCGGGAGATTGCAAGATTAATTAATACTAAAATATAATTACCTATGATCAAGAGTCACCTAATTGGTTAACCACATTTTGAGAGGTAGCATGTGGTGGCCAGTTGTACTATAAATAATAGAATAAATAAATAAATTGTCTGAGTATTGGGGCAGGGCGTTACAAATGGTATCGAAGCCAACTTTCGACACCGAGTGTGGGGAAAGAGTGGGACGAAGCATATAGTCGGACGGATGCATTTCGGGACTATAGGCCCTATATAGTTGGGCGGACGTACTCAGCGAGGATGCTGATTTCTGGAGGGGGGCGGGGGTGTATGTAACACCCCGTAATTATATATATAAAAATTGGAGGTTTTCCCTATAGGAGTTTCTATATGGGGTAATGTATGGAAAAGTGGTTGTGCAGTGGGGCCCACGAAAAATAGCAGGTGCTACTACTGCTGCTATCATGTGGTAACGTGGCAGCAGGGTGGGGTCCAAGCATAGCAGAGAGGCAGCAGGCGTTGCCTGTGTTGTGGGTGACGTGGCGCCCAAGTAGGGGGCCCACGTGACGCAAGGGGTGATTAGACGGCGTATTAACAAAATTAATCCCATATCGTGAGATTAGCAAAATTAATTAATAATAAATATAATTGTCTATGATCAAGAGTCACCTAATTGGTTAACCACCTTTTGAGAGGTAACCTGTGGTGGGAAGTTGTACTATAAATAATAAATAAATAAATAAATTGTCTAAGTATTGGGGCGGAGCGTTACAAATGGTATCAGAGCCGACTTTCAATACCGAGTGTGGAAAAAAAGTGGGACGACTCTGTATAGTCGGGCGGATGTATTCCGAGACTATAGTTACAGTCGGGCGGATGTATTCCCGGACTATAGTACTCTCGTCCCGCTCCACATTGGCTAGAAAGGAGATCTTGCACTATGTTGCATGCCCCGTACTCAGTGAGGACGCTGATTTCTAAAGGGGAGTGTATGTAACACCCCGTAATATCAAATAGATGTATATAATAATATAGTAGTATATATATATATATAATACGGTTAATGGCATTATGGTAAATAATGTTAAATGAATTAAATGGTGGGCGGGGCCCACGTGAGAAAGATGCACAGCAAGGCTTGGCTGGTTGTTGCCCGGTGACGTGGTGCCCAGGTAGGGGCCCACGTGATTGATTGGCAAGCGGGGCTTCTGCTAACACAAGGAGAGAGAAGAGGAGAGGTGTGGGAAATTGATCCCATATCGGGAGATTGCAAGATTAATTAATATTTAAATATAATTGCATATGATTAAAAGTCACCTAATTGGTTAACCATCTTTTGAAAGGTAGCCTGTGGTAGGCAGTTGTACTATAAATAATACTATAATAAATAAATTGTCTGAGTATTGGGCGGGGTGTTACAAATGGTATCAGAGCCGGCTTTCGACACTGAGTGTGGGAAAAGAGTGGGACAACAATATATAGTCGGGCCGAGGTATTCCGGGATTATAGGCTCTATATAGTCGGGCGGATGTATTCCGGGACTATAGTTACAGTCGGGCGGATGTATTCCTGGACTGAGCTCAACATGGTTGGGCGGATGTATTCCGGGACTATAGTACTCCCGTTCCACATCTGCTAGAAAGGAGATCCTGCACTAGATTGCATGCCCCATACTCAGTGAGGATGCTGATTTCTAAAGAGAGGAGGAGGTATGTAACACCCCGTAATTTCAATATATATATATATATATATATATATATATATATATATATATATATATAATAGAGGCGCGCCCTATAGGAATTCCTATAGGGGTTAATGTATGGAAAAGTGGCTGTGCAGTGGGGCCCACGGAAAATAGCAGGTGTTGTTGCTGTCACATGGTGACATGGCAGCAGGGTAGGGCCCAGGCGCAGGAGAGAGACAACAGGCGCTGCATGTGTTGCGGGAGATGTGGTGCCCAGGTAGGGGCCTACATGACGGAAGGGGGGGATTAAATGGGGTATTAACAAAATTAATCTCATATCAAGAGATTAGCGAAATTAATTAATAATAAATATAATTGCCTATGATCAAGAGTCACCAATTGGTTAACCACCATTTAAGAGGCAACATGTGGTGGACAGTTCTATTATAAATAATAAATAACTAAATAAATTGTCTGAGTATTGGGGTGGGGCGTTACAAATGGTATCACAGTCAACTTTCGACACCGAGTGTGGGAAAAAAATCGGACGGCTCTGTATAGTCGGGCAGATATATTTTGGGACTATAGTTACAGTCGGGCGGATGTATTCCGGGACTGGGCTCAACATGGTCGGGAGGATGTATTCCGGGACTATAGTACTCCCGTCCCGCTCCACATCGGCTAGAAAGGAGATATGTACTAGGTTGCATGCCCCGTACTCAGCGAGGACGCTGATTTCTAGGGGGGGGGGTGTATGTAACACCCCGTAATTTCAAATAGATATATATAATAATATAGTAGTATATATATATATATATATATATATATATATATATATATATATATATATATATATATATATATATAGGCTTCTTTCGTTGCAAACGGATCTGTGTGCCCAGACCTGTGCGAGCTCTAATCTGGGCCGTTGGATCCAACGGCCCATATATTTTTTATAATATTTTGTCTTAACCTGTCGTTTCCAACGAAGGATTAAGGCAAAATTTTACAAAAAAAATTGCCTTAACCCGTCGTTGACAAGGACGGGTTAAGGCAAAGATATAATCTCAGATCTGTATACAGTCCTTCGTCTTCATCGTCGAAACCAAGCCCCAAAACCCAAAAACCCTAGCACAGATCCCCCTTTTTTGGGCAAAACCAAACCCAAAAACCCAAAAAAATTCCAACGTCCTCCGTTTTCCCCTACTCCTCCTCTTCCACTCTCATACAATCTCTCTCTCCAAATATCTACATCAAAAGCAAATCAATTCCCGTGCGAAGGCCACAAATCGTTCTATTGGCAAAATTCGTTGTTATTTTGTATGGTATTGACTAATTCTTTGCCTTATTAGAGTTAATTATGTTGATTTTTAAATCTTTACATTGTAAATTATTTAGGAAGTCAAAAAAAAATGCTTTGCCCAAAATAATTTAGAACTGTAGTAATGTTTGGCTTACTAATTTATTTTTATTTGTGTTCATTTTTCACGTTCAATTTATACGGAATTAATGACTTAGAATTTTTTTAATGCGGTTAGAGTAGAAAACCTTGCAAACGGCCTCCAAAAAATACGAAACTTTGCGAGTAGGTTGATCTCACGCAGCACAAGCCACCCCAACATGTAGAAGTGGGTTTCGATTCACAATTCGAGATATACGGCCGCGTATCGCTTTTGGTTTTAAAACACCTAATAAAGCGGTATATGGCCGTATCTCGCAAACCGTGAGTCGAAACTCACTTCTACAACTTCGGGTGGCTTGCGCTACGTGAATTCGACCAAGTTGAAAATTTTATAAATTTTGGATGCCGTTTGTGTGGTTTTCTCACGTTCCTCGCATTAGAAGTTAATGACTTAGATTTTTTTTTTGCGGTTAGAGTTGAAAACCTTGTAAACGGTCTCCAAAAATTACGAAACTTTGCGAGTAGGTTGATCTCATGCAGCAGAAGCCACCCAAACTTGCAGAAGTGGGTTTCGATTCACGGTTCGAGATGTAAGGTCGTGTATCGCTTTCGGTTGAAAAAAAGCTAAATAAAGTGATACACGGCCGTATCTCTCGAACCGTTAGTCGAAACTCACTTGTACAAGTTGGGGTAGCTTGTGCTATATGAATTCAAACAAGGTGCAAAGTTTTATAAATTTTGGATGTCGTTTGTGCGGTTTTGTCACGTTCCTCGCAATAGAAGTTAGTGACTTAGAATTTTTTAAGTGCGATTAGATTAGAAAACCCTTCAAACGACATCCAAAAAATACGAAACTTTGCGAGTAGGATGATCTCATGTAGCACAAGCAACCCAAATTTGTATAAGTCAGTTTGGACTCACGGTTAGAGACATATGGCCGTATATCGCTTTCGGTTGAAAAAAAAACGAAATAAAGTGATACACGGCCGTATCTCTCGAACCGTTAGTCGAAACTCACTTGTACAAGTTGTGGTGGCTTGCGCTATGTGAATTCAAGCAAGGTGCAAGGTTTTATAAATTTTGGTTGCCGTTTTGTGGGGTTTTCTCACGTTCCTCGCATTAGAAGTTAATGACTTAGAACGCGTTTAGTGCGGTTATACTAGAAAACCCTTCAAACGACCTTCAAAAAATATGAAATTTTGCAACTCGGATGGTCTAAAGTAGATCAAGCAACCCCAATTTGTAGAAGTGAGTTTCGATTAACGGTCTAAGAGATACAATCGTGTGTCGCTTTTGGTTATAAAAACACCAAATACAGGGGTACACGACCGTATCTCGCATACCGTGAGTCGAAAATCACTTCTGCAAGTTACGGTGGTTTGTGCTAGGTGAATTAAATTAAGTTGCAAAGTTTTATAAATTGTGGATGCTGTTTGTGTGGTTTTTTGATGTTTTATAAAGTTAGAAAGTTATCATCACATTCCGTAACGAGTTTAGTAGCCCTAATTGCTCCTTTTCACGCTTTCTTAGATATGGACAGTTTTGAAGGAAATTCTGTTGCCAGAGAGAAATTTGTTCGTGCACAACAAATTGGCAAGTTTCTTCCTCATGTTGACGAGCACCTAAAACCGAAGATTGGTATGACATTTCCCACTCTAAAGGAAGCGAAAAAAATTTATTCATCGTACTGCAATTATGCGAGATTCTCTATGCGTAAGGGTGAAAATAAATATAAGAAAAACGATGTAGTGGATAAATCATATGTTTGTAATAAAGCCAGGGAGTCACCGAATAATCAGAATAAAGCTAGACGAGGAACAACTTCTAGAACGGGTTGCAAAGCTTTCGTTCGTGTCAAACTAAACCCACAAAGTAATTCGTGGATTCTTTATTCATTTAATGAACCACACAATCACAAATTTACTTCACCCAGTAGACGTCACTTGCTACCTCGAAACCATGAATTAACAAATACAGATAAATAAGTAATTGGTCAACTTACCGAAGCTAATGTCCCTGTATGCAAACAAATGTTATTCTTTGAAGGTGCAAGTGGAGGTAATGAGAAAATTAGTTTCACTGAAACCGATGTCAGAAATCTCAGGAGAGACGAGACGGAAGGTTTAAAAGGACACGACGGGCAAATGCTACTTGAGTTCTTTGAATCCAAAAAGAAGACCGATCCTTTATTCTATTATGATTACCAATGTGATCCCGAAGGGCGATTGTCCCATTGTGTCTGGGTGGATGGTATCGCTAGAAAGAATTATGAAGTATTTGGGGATGTTCTTTGCTTTGATGCTACCTACAATACAAACCGATATGGGATGTTGTTTGTACCATTTGTTGGATTTAACCATCATTGGCAATCAATATTCCTAGGTTGTGGGTTCATCCCAAATGAGAAGGCATCCTCATTTAAGTGGTTCTTTGAAAAGTGGCAATAAGCAATGACTCACGATCCGATGAACATCGGGACAGATAAGGATCGTGGAATAACTTCTGCAGTTTCTAAAGTTTTCTCAACCACGTCACATAGATATTGCATTTGGCATATTTTGGATAAGTTACTGCATGAAGTGCGTATGCCGAATAACAATGACGAGTTTAGGGATGCTTTGAAGACTATCATTTATACGGCAGAATATAAAACTGAATTTGAACAGAAGTGGAAAAATTTGATTTCCCAGTACAAACTTGAGAATAACAAATGGTTGAAGGAAAATTTTGAGATTTGCGAGAAATGGACTCCTGTGTACGCAAGAGACTCATTTTGGGGTGGCATGTTAAATACCCAATGTAGCGAATCGCTACATTCATCCTTGAAGCACCATACTCATAAGAAGTACTCATTACATGAATTTGCCTTCATCTTTGATCGAGTCTTAGTAAAACAAAGACACGATGAAGTTAAAGAAACACATCGTAATCGCGAGGAGAGGCCAAAATTGAAGACCGAATGGGCGTTGGAGTCACAAATGGCAGGAACATACACACTGAAGATTTTCTACAAATTCCAACAAGAAATCGTGAAAAGCTTATTACTTAATGTGAGTTTAATTGCGAGTATGGATACACCGGATAGTGCAGCTTATTCTGTAACCGTTTGTGGAAATTCAGAACCGAGAAGGGTGATTTCTTATTGTAAAATCAGTCAAATTGCTAAATGCCCTTGTGTCATGTATAACTTTGTAGGCATTCCTTGCAAACATCTATTGGCAGTTATTCGGTTTATAGATCACTCCGCACTACCCGAGCAATATATTTGTAGGCGATGGACCAGGGATCAATTGACAAGAAGCAGTACACCGGTTTCCAATAGTATCAACAAAAATTTTGCTTCTCGTTTTTGTGAACTAACTATGCATTCAAGACATTTGGTCGATCTTGGTTGTTCTTCAGAGCGAGGGTACAATTACATGCTCGACCACAAGCTCAAGGGAATCGAAGGCTTTACTCACATTGAATCTGGGAATAGCACTCCACACGAAAGTAGCGCACAACCGGAGAGTGGTGGACATGCACATGCACAAGTAGGGGACCCCGTGCAGTGCACCACAAAGGGGAGGCCTAAAGGGAAAAGGTTAAAGTCTATCAGAGAAGGCCAAAAAACGAAGAGGCCAAGACTTTGCAGAACACGCCTTCGTGTCATATGTCACGATTCACGAAATTGCCCAAAAAATATGGCAAGGTAATATATCAGAGACTAAGTATTTGTTGATTGGACTCAATGAATCTAAACTTGTTGTAGTCGATACTAACCCATTCTTTTCCCTTATTTAGTGGATCGATAGGGTATGAAGAAGCTCCAAACGCTGGGGAGAGTGATGATGATGAAGGTGAAGGTTCGTGCTAAGGGGTTTTTCGTGTTATGTATGTCATATCAAACTTTCAAGATAAACACCGAATAATTGCTTACTTTTGTATTTCAATGTGAAGATAATTATTAAGTACGACTTGATTATTAACCAAATTTTTTTTTTTTTGGTGTAGGTCCGGAATGAAACAAAATCATGCCCATGGAAAGAATCAATACGTTGAAAACTTCCATACTTTTGATTGTATATATGTGGTTAATTGAACGTTTCGTTTTGGTACAATTAGATTACTGATGTATTTAATCAAAGTGCAATTTCTGTATGTGTGCATTTTGTGTATTTGTGAACTACATATGTTGTTGTAAGTTTTGACGTTGTAATTGGGTAGCGAATGTTTATTTATGTTGAAATTTGTGAATTTTGAAGATATGTGCAATTTGGGCAACCCGAACTATTTGTGAATTTTTTTGTAATTGATTTTTTTGTCTTACGATGTGTACAGATTTATTATTTGTGTTGAAGGTTGTGAGTAAATTTTATGTATTTGTGCAAATTGTGTATTTCTGCAATATATCTATGCTGTTGGATTTTTTTATTTTGTGGAAAATTCTGAAAATTTATGCAAACTTACATTTTGAAGATAAAATACTGCAAAAATCGGATAAACCTAGGCCGTTATTGGGGATGACGGGTTAAAATAACTTAACCCATTATTGAGGAGAACGGTTAAGTAGATTGATATTGGCAGGACTTCATACCCTACAGACCAAGTATTAATAAAGTACTGCCAATATCTATCTGCTTAACCAGTTATTGACGATAACGGGTTAAACAGTTATTGACGATAACGGGTCTTAACCCATTACTTTATCAATACTTGGTTTGTAGGGGATGAAGTCCTGCCAATATCTCTCTACTTAACCCATTATTGGTGATGACGGGTTAAGATCACCTAATCCGTCATCGTCAATAACGGGTTAAGTAGAGAGTTTTTTACAGAACCCTTACTCTAACCCCAACACATAACCCTACACTAACCCTTAACCCTAGCTTACCCTAACCCTAACCCTAGGCTAGTTATCAAATTTTATTTTTTGAACTTTTTTACCACATTTAATGTTAACGATTTTATATTGGTTAGTTACGTGGCAATAAATGAAAATTAATAAAAAATATAAACAATTTACAAGCATATGAATGTCACTTTGCAGAGTTCAGGAGACAATATTCGCAAAGAGTGAAGAGAAAATTGTAGAAAGCATAAAAATATCTTTCTACTTTACCCGTTATTGGGGATAACGGGTTAAGATCATTTAACCTGTTATTCACAACAACGGGATAAGTAGATAAATATTGGCAGTATATTATTCAAAACTTGGGATGTAGGGCCAATATCTCTCTACTTAACCCGTTGTTAAGGATAACGACGGGTTAAGTAGAAAGATATTGGCAGTCCATTATAATAACTTTATATGTAGGTTGATAAAGTACTACCAATATCGCTCTACTTAACCTGTTGATGTGAATAACGGGTTAAGTGATCTTAACCCGTTATTCACAATAACGGGTTAAGTAGAGCGATATTGGCAGTACTTTATTAAGACTTGGTCTGTTGGGGATGAAGGACTGCCAATATCTCTCTATTTAACCCATCATCACGAATGACGGGCTAAGCTCATTTACCGTCATCGTCAATGACGGGTTAAGCAGAGAGATTTGTACAAAACTTTTGTCTGTGTTTGCCTCTATACACTTTGGTTGATACAAATACAACTTCACCAAATACACTTCACAAATTCACATCACATCAATGAATATAATACAACAGATAACTTCACAAGAATTTTAAAGCATACAAATGGACAATGTCAACCAATATACATAATTAATTCAAATCAATACAGTTATCCAAAATTTTCACAAAAATTATACAACCCAACACATGTCCAAATAAATTTAAAAAATTATCAAGGCATTCTTCAAGACGGCTTGCACGCATGCCCGGCATTTACCTACAACAATTTATCAATATAGAAACAAACTATGCATTAGTTATTGGAATAACAAAATTAACAACCAAATGCTAAACTACTAAAGAGTATTTGATACTACCATTTACAGCCACGCGGCTTGCGACCGCTTGGTGTGAATTGATCGGGCGGGTTTCGCTTTCTTTGAGGATTTTGCCGTCTGCCTTGTGTCCCGGGGAATTCAGGGTCATCCGACCACTGCTCCATTTCAACTTCTTCGGGGTTTTGCTGTTGTTGCAGTTGTTGTGGCTCAGTGATGTGAATTCCCTGCCTTGTCACGCTCTTTCGCCTAGAACCTGTTGCTGGCACGTTGGCTTTCAAATACGCCTCAAGTTGCGGACCTTCACCCGCATCCTCAAGAGTACGACGGCACGGCATTAACATCTCCCGCATTATCATCTTAAAGCTCTCGGGTACCTTACTCTTCAAGACGCGAGCAGTTGTTCGAACATTCTCCCATGTATTTTCAATTTACATTAGGTTAAAAATTTCAATTTAAAAAACATGCATACTTAACACATCACCCACCTCAAATTACAATACATGCATACCAACTATATGAAATTTGACTAACCATTTTTCGATATGTCTCAGCCTTTGGTTGGTACATCGGCTGGGAGGAGGAATATGCCGGAGGTGGTTCTGCCTGGGTTGGGGGGATCAGAATCTGCACACCGACTGGTACAACGGTCTTTGGAGAAACATACAACTGTATTACCCGCTTGTACCACATCATGTATGCCTGTTGGAGGGAGCCATCATACAGTATCGCGATGAACATCATATTCGGTGTCATTTGATGCCGCATGGTGTTCCAGTTGGCCACATGGTAACGATGGTAATCAGTCCAATCGAAGTTGGGCACTCGTCCCGTTCCCCTCACCTCATGTAACTTTTTATCATAGCACCTGACATCGGAAATCTTTTGTTGATATCCGAATTGCCGCATCACTCTATCAGGATACTGGAACTTGACAACTCCAAAATTCACAAGTGGTGCAGTTGTCAACTAAAGGGCACTATCTAAACAGACCGGTGGAACCCTTTGCAACATGGCGGTCAAGTACGGTTCCCAATTGACGAACTCATCCCGTAGGTTATCTAACTCAACTCTGTAGTAGGTTAAAGATTGGCATGGGTTATCGACCCACGTGTGCCGCCCCGCCCAATATACTCCTAGAGGAGGTAACAACTCCGGCACCCCCGGGTCGGCCAACCAATCCGGTGTAACTTCAATAATATGGGAACATCCGATGTGGATGCATTCCCAACTCCAGATCTGCAGTAGCACCATCGGGCCACCCATTTGTATGCCACCTAAAGAACATGTGCACAAATTCCTATATAGTAGTGCCAGTGCCGCACTCTCCCAACTGAAACGGCCCGCATAACGGAAATTTTCCAACAACCGTAGGTACATTAGCGGCACAGTAGATCCGGATGAGTTCGGGAATATCACTCTCCCTATCATACTAAAAATGTACGCACGTGCATAGTAGGTTAGGGTTTGCTCGTACGAATCGGGGGCCAAATAATCCTCCTCGAACTGAAATTTCAACCAACTAATGTACAGTGATTTACCATCGAAAGTTTCATCCATAACTTCAGCTTCCGCTTTATCTTTCGCAGCTTCTATTTGTTCATACAATAAATCTTCATCAATATCTGCGGGAACATTTTCGAGGATTTCTTTTTCAATGGCCTCTCTTCTTTGGAGAACTATCAACTGGAGGTCGATACCGAGCAAATCACGAACAACTTCAACTCGATCAAAGTCCATGTTCCCCATCTTGGCAACCCCATCTATTGGTAGCCCAGTTATCATTACTACATCTTGGAGGGTCACAGTCATCTCACCCACCGGTAGGTGGAATGTGTGGGTCTCCAGCCTCCATCGCTCGACAAGAGCTGTAAGTAGCGGCCGATCTAGCTTCACTACCCCCAAGAATTTAGCTCCGTAGAAACCGGCCTCAACTAAGTACAGCGTGATACGGGGGTCAAAAGGAAGAATCGCGTGCTTCCGGAAGTTACATTTCTTATCGGAACCATTCCACACGGCTTCAGATAGGTGTTTGGGTTGCAACGTGAGTAAGTTTGTGTCCACGGGTCCAGGTGGTGTAACGGGAACCAAGGATGATGGACCTGCCTTAGTAGATGTAGATTGACGGCCACCAACCTACACGAATAAGGATAACAAATATTATTATTGAGATAATATTACATATTCGTATTTAAAATCAATAATAATAATCAATCTTACCTCAGTAGTTAGTGCGCCACTAGTGGTACCGGAAGGGCTTCTCGGTTGCCTTGTTCTAGTCATTTATCTATGTACCAAAAAATTTAAATGTAGTTGGTACGCGTTACATCCAGTTATTTATCATCAATAAATATACCGAGATTGTGGGAAAAAATGCACAAATGAAAACCAAAAAAAGCAGTAAAAGTCAAATTGGTCGGATTTACGTAGCATAAGTCACCCCAAATTGTGGAAGTGAGTTTCAACTCTCGGTTGGAGAGATACGGGCGTGTACCGCTTTTGGTTGTAAAAAAACCTAAATAAATTGATACACGGCTTTATATCTCGAACCGTGAATCGAAACCCACTTCTACAAGTTGGGGTGGCTTATGCAGCGTGAGATCAACCTACTCGCAAAGTTTCGTATTTTTTGGAGGCCGTTTGCAAGGTTTTCAACTCTAACCGCACTAAAAAAATTCTAAGCCATTAACTTCTAATGCGAGGAACGTGAAAAACCGCACAAACGGCATCCAAAATTTATAAAACTTTCCAACTTGGTCGAATTCACGTAGCACAAGCCATCCGAATTTGTAGAAGTGAGTTTCGACTCACGGTTTGCGATATACGTCCGTATACCACTTTATTAGGATTTTTTTAACCAAAAGCTATACACGACCTTATATCTCGAACCGTGAATCGAAATCCACTTTTACAAATTAGGGTGGCTTGTGCTGCGTGAGATCAACCTACTCGCAAAGTTCGTATTTTTTGGAGGCCATTTGTAAGATTTTCAACTCTAACCGCACTAAAAATATTCTAAGTCATTAACTTCTAATGCGAGGAACGTGAGAAAACCGTACAAACGGTATTCAAAATTTATAAAACTTTCTAACTTAGTCGAATTCACGTAGCGCAAGCCACCCGAATTTGTAGAAGTGAGTTTCGACTCACGGTTTGCGATATACGTCCGTATACCGCTTTATTAGGTTTTTTTAACCAAAAGCGATACACGGCCTTATATCTCGAACCGTGAATCGAAAACCACTTCTACAAGTTGAGGTGGCTTGTGCTGCGTGAGATCAACCTACTCGCAAAGTTTCGTATTTTTTGGAGGCTTTTTGCAAGGTTTTCAACTCTAACCGCACTAAAAATATTCTAAGTCATTAACTTCTAATGTGAGGAACGTGAAAAAACTGCACAAACGGCATTCAAAATTTATAAAACTTTTCAACTTGATCGAATTCACGTAGCGCAAGCCACCCGAACTTGTAGAAGTGAGTTTCAACTCACGGTTTGCGAGATATGGCCGTACACTACTTTATTAGGTTTTTTTTAACCAAAAGCAATACACGGTCGTATATCTTGAACTGTGAATCGAAACCCATTTCTACATGTTGGGGTAGCTTGTGCTGCGTGAGATCAACCTACTCACAAAATTTCGTATTTTTTGGAGGTCATTTGCAAGGTTTTCAACTCTAAACGCACTAAAAAATTTCTAAGTCATTAACCTCTAATGCGAGGACCGTGAGAAAACTGCACAAACGGTATCCAAAATTTATAAGACTTTTCAATTTGGTCGAATTCACGTAGCGCAAGCCACCCGAACTTGTAGAAGTGAGTTTCGACTCACGGTTTGCGATATACGTCCGTATACCGGTTTATTAGGTGTTTTTAACCAAAAGCGATACACGGCCGTATATCTCGAATCGTGAATCGAAACCCACTTCTACATGTTTGGGTGGCTTGTGCTGCGTGAGATCAACCTACTCGCAAAGTTTCGTATTTTTTGGAGGTCATTTGCAAGGTTTTCTACTCTAACTGCACTAAAAAATTCTAAGTCATTAATTCCGTATAAATTGAACGTGAAGAATTAACACAAATAAAACTAAATTAGTAAGACAAATATTACTACAATTCTAAATTATTTTGGGCAAAGCATTTTTTTGGACTTCCTAAATAATTTACTATGTAAAAATTTAAAAATCAACATAATTAACTCTAATAAGGCAAAGAATTAGTCAATACCTTACAGAATAACAACGAATTTTGCTAATAGAACGATTTTTGGCCTTCGCACAGGAATTGATTTGCTTTTGATGTAGATATTTGGAAAGAGAGATTGCATGAGAGTGGAAGATGAGGAGTAGGGGCAAATGGTGGAGTAGGAGCAAACGGAGGACGTTGGAATTTTTTTAGGGTTTTGGGGTTTGGTTTTGCCCAAAAAAATGGGAATCTGTGCTAGGGTTTTTAGGTTTTGGGGTTTGGTTTCGACGAGGAAGACGAAGGACTGTATACAGATCTGAGATTATATCTTTGCCTTAACCCGTCGTTGACAACGATGGGTTAAGGCAATTTTTTTGGGTAAAATTTTGTCTTAACCCATCGTTGGAAACGGCGGGTTAAGGAAAAATATTATAAAAAATATATGAGATCCAACGGCCCAGATTAAAGTTCGCACGGGTCTGTGCACACAGACCCGTTTGCAACGGAAGAAGACTCATATATATATATATATATATATATATATATATATATATATATATATATATATATATATATATATATATAACACGGTTAATGGCATTATGGTAAATAATGTTAAATGAATTAAATGGCGGGCGGGGCCCACGTGAGAAAGATGCACAGAATATATATATATATATATATATATATATATATATATATATATATATATATATATATATATATATATATATATATATATATATATATATATATATATATATATATATATATAACACGGTTAATGGCATTATGGTAAATAATGTTAAATGAATTAAATGGCGGGCGGGGCCCACGTGAGAAAGATGCACAGAAAGGCTTGGCTGGTTGTTTCTTGTTGACATGGTGCCCAGGTAGGGCCCCACGTGATTGATTGGTCAGGGGGGCTTCTGCTAACGCAAGGAGAGAGAAGAGGAGAAGTGTGGGAAATTGATCCCATATCAGGAGATTGCAAGATTAATTAATATTAAAATATAATTGCTTATGATCAAGAGTCACCTAAATGGTTAACCACCTTTTGCGAGGCAGCCTGTGGTGGACAGTTGTACTAATAAATAAATTTTAAAAAAAATAAATTATTTAAGTATTGGGGCAGTTGTACTATTATTATTTATTTTTGCCATTGTTCATGTTCTTAACTTTTCTTTTTTGCTTCTTATTTTGTATGGTCGGCCTTATTATCTTCTTACTATAATGACCTTTTACGATGTTATTTGATCAGTAATCTTTTTTTTATGATCTGTTCATATATCTATTTTGCATTTCATGGTTTTATACAAATGTTTTAACTACATTTGGAGTGCTTAATATTTATTTTACTAACTAAACTTATTGTTATTTGTTACTTTAGACAGTTTTCTTTTACTCATATTCTTGTCTAAGTTTTGTATTACGTACGTTACCTATTTTCATTAATTCTTAAATTCGTAGTGCCTTGTGTTTATAGTTTATCCAAGTTTTAAGTAAGCTTCTGATTCCCTTGTGTACTTTAAAGTAGTATTGACTAACCTATTTTAGTTACGATGATTAAGTTGTAGAGATTCGTATGCATTAATTGACTACCTAGTTGTTTTTGACAAGTTGTTGTATAGTTTATATTTTTTAATACAATTTTATATATCTTCTTGGGATTAGTTTTATGCTTTATGGATTTTTGCTTATACTTGTTGCTCTCTTGGTTCTCATATTTACCTTACTATTCTTATTGTACATTGTTTTCTTTAGTTAGCAACCCAATGTAATTAGAAAATAAAGATAGAATGATTTTCTGAAACCGTTGTGTAAGTTATGTATTTTTTTTAATTTTCCTCTTACTTAGGATAGTTCTGAGGACAGAACTATTCTAAGGGGGAAGTGATGTAACGTCCCACAATTTTTAATACAATATCTTGAATTAATAAATAATTTTAAAATCAATTTATTTAATTATTTTGAATTTTCGTAAAATTGACATTTTCACACATCCAAATATTTTCGAAGTGTGAATTTAGAATTTTCAGTTGATGAAAAAAAATTATTTTTTATTGTGTATATTTGAATTTTTGGGATTTTTCTGAATAAAGAAAACTACTTTTGTAAATTTTTGAAAGAAAGGGGTCTTTTTGTAAAAAATCGTTTAGGGGTGAAAATTTAACTAAAAAATTGTTTGGATGCATTTAGGTCCGGCTATTCAGTAGAAGGCTCTAAGGAATTAGATTATTTCCATATTTGGTTGATTTTTATTGATTTAATTGAATAAATATATAATTACATAATTTTGAGATTGTTAGGGGCTTTACTTAAAATATTCTTTCTGGAGTATAAAAGTCAGAATTTTTTTTTGGAAAATCTAATCTTTATTAGTAGATAATAATTCTAACTTTTCTGGATTTTTACGAATATTTTATGTCGTGTTTGCAAATATTACATTGACAAGGACTTTTGTGCAAAATTGCCACTTTGAGTAAAAACTCCAGATTTCAGTTTTTCTGGGTTGTACATATTGGTCGGCCAAATCAGGATTTAGGAGATTTAATTTTATTTTATTTTAAATTAATTTGATTAACTAATAATTTGAAGAGATCAATATTTGTAAATAAATAATCTTCTTGGGGGGTAATTTTGTAAACTTTTGTGAAACCCTAAAAGGCCAATCCCGGCCTATGTTAGGGGCAGCAGCCACCCATCCCTATTGTGAACTCAAAACATCTCTCTCTCATTATTTTCTTGGAGTTTAAAGCTTGGATCTTGGACTTTTGCAAGGAGAAGACTTTTCTTTATTACTGCTATTGTTCTTTAAGTTGATCTTCTTTAAGGTGAGTGATACATCTCGTTTCTTGATGTGTTGTACTTATATTATCATGATGAATGAAAAACTATATGTTTACATGCACTAAAGATGCAATTTTTATAAGAGGGAAACATGTTTTATTAATTTTGAATGTTAAATATTGATGATGGATGTAAAATCTAACTTGGGACCTATGGATTTAATTGTAGTTAATAAAGATATGTAAAAATAATAAGAATTTGCTCCATGCTCTTGAATTCATGCTTGATTGACTATAAAGTTTAGATCTTTCCATGTTATTGGTTGTTTTAATCATCAAAAATTGAAACTAACATTAGGGTTTGAATAATTGTTGTATGGATCGAAAGTAATTTATTTTGAAGTGGCTTATGCATAAAAGATTAATATTTTTGCTTAAAGAAATAACTATAATGAGAATATATGTGACTGTAGATGTTAGATCATGGTGTATGATTCAAGAAATATGTTTTGGATGATTAAAAGATGAGATTTTTCATTGTTCTAATATTAAAGTAAAGTTGTATGATTCTATGTATTATTGTGTATGTAAGAAGTATTTTTGGCAAGAAATATACATAAAAAGAAATAATAAAAACCAATTTTTTGGGCTAGGTTTGGGTTTGGGGGTTGAACAGTAACCGAGGGTTACTGTTCTGACCCAGTGGGGTTGAATAGTAACCCCAGGTTACTGTTCACCCGAGACATGGTTTCATTCGGTTGATTTTGTTTTGGGTTGGATTTTTTAGATGATTTTGAGTTGTTTGTGGGTGTGGCTTGTATGCTATGTTAGGGGGACTCTAGTATACTTGTATAAGCATCTATATATGGGTTTAAACAAATATATATGAGTAGTTTGATCGAGTTTGGATGAGATTTTAAAGACATTGTTTAGTTTGGACTGCTGTCTGTTTCAGTTTGGAACGAGATTTCTACTTAGTTACTAATGTTATTACCTAAAAATTATAAAATAGATACTGTAGCTCACTGTGTCTAGTTTTCAGAACATATGAAGGATCCTCAATCCAACTCATATATTGTAAAATATGCAATTTCTACCATTGTACTGTCGTAGTTTCATATTTTTAAAATAATGGCTAGTTTTCAGAATTTAATGAATATGAACCATTTAAACTAATTTATTTGATTCCATATTTTTATGGTGAATTCCTCGTTATGTGATGAATTTAAATTGATTTTTCCAGAATTTAATGTCGACTATAGAATGTAATGTTTTGAGGAACGAAATCATGTAACTTTCAGATTTTTGAATAAAAGATAGTTTTCAGAATTTATTGAATATCAACCCTTTAAACTAATTTATTTGAGCCCAGATTTTTATGGTGGATTCCTTGTTATGTGCTGGATTTAAGTGATTTTTTCCAGAATTTAATATTGATTTTAGAGTGCACTGTTTTGAGTAACAAGATTGTATAATTTTCAGATTTTGTAAAAAAAATATATATTTCATAGATGAAATGTGCTTCCATACATATAAACAAGTTTTCATGGTAATATTGGTTAAAAGGAATGTGATTAATAAAGAGTAGTTTGTATAATTAAACCAAGTTCAGTTTTAATTGGGATTATGATGTGGATCCTCGAAAGATTGTTGATGATATTTTGAGTTATAAGACTCTAGAGGTTGAGTGAGACCCTAGCATGCCGGCAAATGAGATTTTGTGGAATTTTGGCCAGTGGGATTTTGTTACTAATTTTGTAAAAGGTTAGTCCGGTAAGGTACACCAACTCTATGGGGAATTCTGACTTAACTAATAATAATAAACCTAAGGACATGCACTAGTTAGTGTTGTGATGAAATAAGAGAAAACGTGAGTATGAGGGTCTCAGGTTGATCTACGGTGTCAGATAGTCCCCGGAATTATCGAGGTGTGAGTGAAATAGTCTCCGAAATTACCTGCGGTGTGGGACTGATCTCCGAAATTATCGGGACAAGGCGACGCTCACTGGACGTTTGTGTGTGGTGAGGCGCCATTGCTTGCGATGTGGGGTGTTCTCAAAAATTCTCAGGTGAGTAAAATAGTCTCCGAAATTATCTGTGGATAGAGATTGACATCCAAAATTATCCGGGCATGGGCTAGGTATGCGTAGAATGTCTAAATCTCGTAGTAGTCACCGTAGTAGGATTGGTTGCATAACGAGGGATCAAACCCTATAAAATGGAGAACGATAAGGGCTTGCACCGGACCTATATAGAGTGAGTTGCATAGAATCCGACAAGTACGCATTAGTAATCATCATGTGCATTTGTGTTTTTTCTTGACTTGTATTGTGCATGCTTCTTTTCTGTTTTCTTACACTTGACACTTACCTAGTTTCACTTGATAATTTATGTTTCACTTATTGTTATTTCATGTTCCATCTGTTATTACTGTGTTAATATGTTTCACTTGTTGACTTATGATTTTATTCTTTATGTTTTCATTAATTTTGTATTTCTTATGAATATCATTCACACCATTATGGCTGACCCCTATAGTTTTGGAGGTTGGAGATATCTCTAGCCTCATGCTTTACAGCTAGGTACCATTAGCATGGAATTGGGAGCATATGGTAGAATGTTTAATGTTTATGTATATTTTGGAAAAGGATTGATTGTAAAGAGAAAATTGTAATTCAAAGTGTTTAAATTCTGTTGTGCTTTGTAAAAGAGTTGATGTAATAAGAAGTTTTAATTTTTCCTATATTTGGTTGCTATATTTATGATTACAATTGAATTTGATTCTGGAATTTGTGCCACGTATTTCTAATTTTATTTATTGGAAATTTAGGGTGCTACATCATTGCCCGGCATATCTTCAGCTGTCCAAGCGAACAATTCCCGATTCTCCCTGATGTAGGCAATGAGTTGCTCGTTGACTTGGAGGGGGAGTGCCTTGCTCTACCGGAAACACTTACCTTTATCCTCTTCAGAGAAATCGATTTCTGCTAATTTGTCCACGGATTCGGAGCTGGCTTGTCCCATATCGATGGGGAGTTCCAGGGAATCGAGAGGAAGGACTGAGCCCCCCATTGTAGCAGTGTAGCATGCGCGGGCAGCTTCTTGGCTCCCCTTGGCTTCCCTTACTCCTGCAACTATAGGGAACTTAATTTTCAGGTGGTATGCTGAAGCGACCGTTTGGAGGTCAGCTAACCCCGACAACCGAATATAGCTTTTTAGGTGGACTTCAGATCGACCACCATGAAGTCTAGTGCTTTTGTATGAGTAGACGGAGCCTTACCTAAGTTTATGTCAAGGGTAACAATTCCCTTGATCATCACGGGGGTCCTAGAATTAACATGGAGGGTGTACCCGGGAAGTTTGAGGAGATCCTGCTTAAGCTTGAGGCCTTTGAACACATTCAGGAAGAGGATGTTGACTGAGTTGTCATTATCGTCTAGAACTCAGCGCACTTCATGGTTTTTCATAAACATGCTAATTACGAGTGCATCGCAGTGAGGTTTCAGACACGTTCCAAGTCTTGATCCGAGAATGTGATGCTGGCTCCTGTGCTTCTTGGAGGCGGTTTACCTCTCGTACGAATGCTTTCCTGGAGGAGCTGGAGGCTCCCCCTATAGGTCCTCCCTTGATAGCATGAAATATCTATGTTCGTCCCAATCCTGTTGGCCATTCTGCTCGTTTGTTGGCTCCCCTTGGAGGAAAGGGTTCGGTGTCATCTACTTGGGAAAATTTGGCAAGGTATCCTCGTCGGAGCAGCCCTTCAACCTCATCCTTGAGGGCTCGCGGCAATCATTAGTAAAGCAACCATGATCTTTGTGGAAGGCACACGACTTGGTTTTATCCCGTCTCTTGCTCGGGGCATTCATCTTGGGAGGGGGGTCAAAGGATCACGTCTTGTCAACCTCCATAAGGATGACAGATATTCTTGCATTTAGTGGGGTGTATTTCTCAAAATGAGGCATGGGAGGTGGGCGGCGTTGACTCGTGTCATCCTTCTGGGATTTTCGGGGTTCATTTTCGTTAGTGCCTTTCCGTTTGTTCCCGGACGAGAGCATCTTCTGCTCTTAGGGGAGGATCACCTTTTCGACTCGGATATACTTCTCAACTCTTTGAAGGAGGTCAGAGAAGCCCCGAGGAGGTCTTTTGACGAAGGAAGCTTTGAGGTCATCATGTTTGACATTATATCTAAATGCGGTCGTTGCCACTGCAGAATCGAGTGAGGGGATGGATCTGGACTTAGTCATGAAGCATTGGACATAGCTCTTGGGGGATTCCCCATCCCTTTGCTTCAGATCTAACAAGGAAGTACTAGTCTTCTCCAACTTGCGGTTGATGATGAAGTGTGTGAGGAAGAGCTCCTCAAGCTGGTCAAAGAAAAATATGGAGCCCGGAGAAAGGCGAGAGAACCTTCTCGTGCAGAGCCGTTCAAAGTTGTCGGGAAAGTTTTGCACAGGAGGGAGTTAGATGCTTGGTGGATCATCGTGAGAGTTTTAAAACTCTCGATGTGGTCTACTGGGTCGGTATTCTCCGTTTTGTGGCTCAAATGTCAGGATCTTGAAGTTAATAGGAACAGGAGCCTCAATAATCTTCTTGGAGAAGGAAGGTCTGACGGAACGGTATCTTCCTTCTTCTGCGATGCTAGGCAATCTTCCATCTTTCGGAGACGTCGGAGGACAGCGTCCTCCTGCTAGTCAAATCTGGTGGACCCGTGGGACTCTTCGCGTCACGGAGGAGTAGAGTGGTGAGAACTGGGTTGCCGGGTCTTAGGAGGATTTATACTGAGGGCTTGATTTAACACCCTAGAAATTTAAAAGCATTATTTTGAATTATTAAATAATTTTAATTTGATTTATTGGAAAATTTTGACTGTTTTGTATTGTTTTGCATGTGCAAAACACATGCAAATATTATGAAATGTTAATCTTAAAATTTTGTGCCAATAAATTAATTTTTCTTATTTAATTGATAAGTTTTATTTTTGAAATTTTTTGGAATAAAGAAAACTACTTTTGAATTTATTTTGGAAATGGGGGAATTTTATGTAAATAATCATCTGGGCCATATAAAAGCCCCCAAAATTTTGAATTTTAATTTTAATTTGCTGCATTTGGGGGCCGGCCAACTGAAGGGCAATTTAGGATAGGATTAAATCTTTATTTGATTGAATTTTTATATGGAAAGATTTGCATGTATAACTTAATATGCATATATGAGATTTTCCCCCGTTTTCGTTTATACGAAAATTTCTTGTATTCTTGTATTTTGTTTGCCTATAAATTTCATTCTTTTCTTGAACTCAATTGTATTCATTTGAATATACGACTTTTGTTTGAGCTCAAACTCCTAACCCATCCCTAATTGCATTTTTCTGATTATGCAAATTCTCAGTATATCGTCGTATTCGATTGTTTATAACTTACTTCCATTCCCCTAATTTATCCCTTGTATTTAATGCATTTTTTGGATCTTCTATTAAAGTTTTCTAAACATCAATTATTTTGTAGCTACTTTCTAATGATTATATATTATTAACGAGAATCATATTTCGTTCTACAATCATGTTTCATATATATTTGATTATTTAAGCCCAACCAATATTAATAAATTTATTATCTTCATTTATGAAGCACAAACCAAAATATTCTTACTATTTTGATTTGTTAATCCAAGCCCAATTCTTCATCCCAAGATTAAACCCAAACCCATACCCTATAAACTATACAAACCCAAGTGAACTCATTAACTCAAGCCCACAATCAACCCATACCCAAACTCAACCCGACCCCTCTAATCTCTACTCTAAATCCTAACAATCACGTAACCCTATAACCCCATTAACTGCACACCCCACTTTACTAACTAATCCCTCATTCATCTCCCCTCTAATCCCTCATTCTCTTTAACTAAACACTTAATCCATATTATTATTTCTTAATTATTATTAATTTATTAAATCACCTCCTAATTTCCCCCATCACTGCCTAATCTATTCCTCCTCCTTCGTCATCTTCTTCGCAGCCCTAACCTCCCGAACCCACACGCCCAACCTTGATAGCACCCTGACCGCGCGACTTTTCCTCCCTCATCGCTACCGTTCACCTTGTCGCCTCACCACCTTCGAACTGCACCACCGCAGCCCCTGCATCTCTCTGCCCCCTTGCGGTTTCCCCTCGACCTCCCACCATCTCCTTCCTCCTCGTTGAGCCACCCTTGACGCACCCTCGAGCCCCCATCGCCCTCTCTTCCACCCTTATAGCAACCGAGCCCCCTCACTGCCTCCTCGTAGCCGCCGCTACACCACAACCACCGCTCGAACCACTGCAGCCACCTTCGCCGTCGACACTCTCCGCCACCATCGCAAATACCCCGAAGTACCTCTACATCCCGTCGTTGCCATTGCCGCCGCAGTCATCTTCACCTTCCACCATCAGCCTCTCCTCACAGCTTTCAGACTAGCCAGCGTAGTCGCGACTGCCGCCTCCTGCGTTGCCGATGTGCAACCGCCACTGCCTCGACCTTACCTCATCGCCACAGCTCCGACTGCCGCTCTTTACTCACCACCGGCAAACATAAGGTCGAATGTTTCTGTGAGCAGTAAGCAGCGGATCTCCCCTTTTTTTAGGGGGGAAAGCTGGTGGCCCTTTTGGCGTGTTAATTCTTTCGACGGGGCGGCCTGATTACACACCGACTTCTCTATCACTGCAATCATCCCCTGCCTCGTCTATAACCACCTGTCTCCATCAGCAACTGAAACTCTCCAAACTCCGTCGAAGCTCCGACTGTAGCTGCTGCCATTCCTTCTCCTCATCTTCATAGCACCACCCTGCACCACCATCGACCACTGCATCAACCCAAAGTCCCTCGCCGAACTCCAATCCGTAACACCAATAGCAGCAACTCCACCGCAATACCCCGAGACCCCCTCCATTGCCCGACATTCTCTTGCTGCATTTTCTCTTGCCGTTGATGTCGTGTGTTCGAGCACCCGTCGTTGCAGCCTCAGTTGCTTGCCGTGCCTCTTCCTTGCTGCATCGATCATTGTTGCCGCTCGTTGCCGTAGTTACTCAATGTTGTTGCTGCTATCTTGCTTTTCGCTGCTCTATTGCCGTGCTGCATCTCGATGTCATGTGTCGTTGCTCTTGCTCGTTATTATGATCACCGCTCTCATCCTTTTGTCTAATCATCTCCTATAAAGGCAAGTACCTTGTATATTTTTATTGTTCCGCACAAGCATTTTATTTGACCTCCCGCAATTAGTATTTATATTTGATTATCATAATTGAACCTCTTTACTGTCCATGTTCATGAAAAGTGTTCTTTATAAGTTTCAATTGATAGAACCATCATATTTTCATGCTTTGCAATCTTCCCATGATTCAACCATTCGTTATATATTGAATTGAATCAATCCATTTACCTCTGTGATTCGATGCCCATCAAAAGATCGTAAATATCAATTTGTATGTTTCTGCCCTGCTATTTGTTCTAACTCGTAGCGAGGTTTTGACCTAGTTAAAGTTTAAATCAATTAAAACTTTATAAATCATATTCATAGCTCCCTGAATCTAGTTTTGGGAATTTCTGACGGATCAATGTAGAGTTCAAGATATACTGATTTTAGTACCGATATGTTTTTTATTCCAGATTACTATTTTGAAGCATACCTTCTCGATTATCGAATTAAAATATCATGTTAATAGTAGAATAAAGACTTGAAATTTATCAGTATGGTAGTAGACATGATTAGGAGTCACTTTATAGTTTTATAAAATTTTTAAATTATTTTATAGTCGAGTTATATATATATAAGAAGTTGACCCTGACCTGTTTCCTGAACAGTAGACCCATAAATGACTATTAGTCCTAGTTTCTGTTTTTATAATGTATCGTGTGAATATGCGCCAGAATCGACAGGGAGTCTAGTTTCTAGAATACCTAACAGAACTGATTTCGCTTTTCTATAGCAACAGAAAAGTGAGTTTTTGTACATCAACGTACTGCTGTTCAAAACTTGCATTGGTACGTTTTGCATATAAACCCGTTATTTTATTTAATGAATTGAACTATGTATATTTCATGTATTGCATAGCCCTGGATAAATCCTCGATCCTATTTTGATACCTTTCCGATAGACTTCATGTCCAAGTTACCGATCATGTTATCGTTTTTATTTTCTGATCATGTTTACTGTTCATATATAATTATAGAAAAAAGTATAACAAGCCGGTCTAATAAAGGGAAAGACTTAGTTGTGGACAATATATGAGACTATACTCGGAAGGGGGCCCGTGTTTCCCATGTTACATGTTTACCGACCAAGTTACCGATCAAGTTACCGACCAAGTTTACCGATCAAGTTACCGATCAAGTTTTATAGTCATGAAAAGACCTGAGTACATGATCTATAGAATTCACCACTATAGTCTAAATGTTCAGATGTTTGTATGCACCCGAACCTGTGGTATGGGATACAGGATTGCGTGTATTAGATAGGACCGATAAAAGATAGATAGACTTAAGACTTACACTGAACACGCGCATGACTCATGTTTACAAGTTATATGATTCTGGTTTACAAATAACATGTTACCTATTATGATTCATGTTTACCAGTTTCATGATTCCTATTTACATGTTACATGTTCAGTTTACCAGTTGCATGATTCCTGCTTATAAGTCTAGTTCACTTGATCCATGTTTATATGTTTGCATTTTCCCGTTACATGACTTGCTTCCTGTATAATGATTCTCTATTCTTTGCTATATTCATGTCCTTATTTATTTGCTTGTACTACTTGCGGCCCGTTACTTGCTCTAACGGGTACCATCTATCTTTTTTTGAGTAAATTTTATACAGGTATAAATGATGGGATACTGAAGAATTTGATGTATTGCTATTGCATTGTGTATTCTCAGCATTCTGTAAGTTCTTGTATCTCAGATATTGGTTATTGCATTATATTCTTATTCATGTGATTATTATTGTATTGTTGAGCTTATTGTACAGCTTATGGGTGATATGAGTTGGTATAGTTATATCATTCGTTGGGCCTCAATTACGTGCTCGTGTTTCTGTATAACGGTAAGCGGGGCGTGACAACTTTATTGTAAAAATCCTTCACAAACCCTTATATTTCAATCCCTGCCATATAAGAGAAAGAGGGAACGGTAGGGTTTCGGCATCTCTCATATTTTTGGCCATTTGGTGATTTTTGGAGCAAGAAGAGAATGAACTTTTGCATTAGGAAGAGAAGTGCTTCTAGGCGTTCTACTCAATTTCTTCAAGACGTGGGCATTTTCTCTCTCTCTCTTGACTTGTTGTTTTCTCATGAATATTGTATTACTATGCTAGGACTTGATCTTTGTGAATCTATGGTTATGTTAGCATGTTTGTGATGTTTCTTATGAGAAACAATTGTAGAGATGGATAATAGATATGGACTTGCGAATGATATGAATGGAAATCTAATCTAGAATGTATGATGATTTGTTCTTGAATGATTGGATGATAATATGCATAAAAGATCGAATTTGTTTATCCATGAAAATCGATAAAAAAAAATTATATATTGTTTTAGATGTGTAGATCTAGTTGTGTGATTTAAATCCATGTTTGAGAAGTTGAAAGATGGAATCTTTATAAATTATTCACTATTTTGTGACGAACTTTATGAATCAAATGTTGGAAATTTTTATGCATAAATTAAGAAGTATATTGTTCATTGGTTAAACTTGAATAATGGAGTTTAAAACCTAGGGTTTATGACCTCGGGTTGAACAGTACCCGGGTTTGCACAGTGCAAACCCGAGCACTGTGCAGACCTAGACCTGCCCTTTTGTGTGCTTTCGGCCAGCATGGAGGGGCTCGAGTTTGAGGTATTTTTGGGTGTATGGCTTGTGTACCAGAGTTGGGGACCTACTGTATAAATGGGGATGTATGTATATGTATAGATCTAGCCATGGTGTGAAGTTTAATTGTTTTTTTATTCAAGTTTCGAAGTTGTAAGTTTCAAGAAATCTAGTTTCAGATTTTTGGTGAATTAGAGTTTCAAACTTTGTATAATTGGATTAAAATTTTGTGATGTGATCTATGTTTATAGATTTAATGTAGACTTAAATCTCCAGATCTTTAAGTTCAGTTTGAGTGAGTTGTTTTTCAAGAATGAGAACACATAAATTGTAGATTTGTGGATAAATGAGTTCTTAGATTTTGATATGTTTGAGTTTTAATTTCAAGTGTGTAAATCAACATTTAGATGGATAAAACTCTCGGTTTTGAGGAGTTAAATCTTCAGATCTGAATGATGAAATTTTCAAATTTCAAATGCGTTATTTTCAGTTTTCAATAGCTAAAAGTTTCAGATTTTGGAACTACAAAATTTCAGATTTTTAGGGATAAATTCCAGAAGTTAAAGAGGTTCGTTTCCAGTTTAAATTAATTTAATTTCCATAAAATTGATTGTGGTTTTATATATATGGAAAGATGAATTTAAAAGTTGAATTAAAGGATTATAGTTGACTGGATTTTATTTCTATAAAAGAAAGAGTCTTTTATCGAAATGATGGTTTATTAAATGAGAAGCGAAATATTGACGAGAATTTGTGGATGCACGAATGTTTTATTTTGGAATGAGACGTTCCTGTTTGAGGTGTTGATTTACAACCGTGATGTGGTGGAAAAAGTGATGTTTTTAAATAACGAGTTTTTTTATGATTGAGCCAAGTGGTGGTTCTTAATTGAAAGTTAGGGTTATTGTGAGAACCCTAAGTGGGTTCTTGGGGCATTGAGTTGTGAGCAATAGAGGCTGAGTGAACCCAAGGGTACCGGTTGTGGTTATTTGATTGTAGGAATTAGCCAGATAGGCTAGTGTTCCTAGTTTTGGTGAGTGTAGTCCAGTGGGGTGAGCTAGCTCTAGGTGGTCATGGTTACCTATGTTTGAAGCTAAGGACAAGCACTAGATCGGGAGTTGTGATGGAACTTGTGCACTGTAAGTATGGGCTTTGTATAGTCGAACGGATGTACTCTGAGACTATTGTTGCAGTCAGGCGAATGTGTTCTGAGACTATGGGATTTATGTCTCTCTAGTATGTTTGCGTGGTACACTTGTACAGTCTGGCAGATGTATTTCGGAACTGGGGCCTATTCACAGAATGTCTAGAAGTGAGATGGATTTGGCATGTTCGTGTGGCACGCTTGTACAGTCGGACGAATGTATTCTGGGACTGGGGCTTATTCGCGGAATGTGTATGTTCGCGCGATACGCTTGTACAGTCGGACGGATGTATTCCAAGACTAGAGCCTATTTGTGGAATGTATGGCAGGGAGGTGATTCTCCAGAGTTCAGAGTGATGCTTACGAGATGTTCGCGCGTTTACACTTGTACAGTCGTGCGGATGTATTCCGGGACTGGGGCCCATTTGCAGAATGTCTAATCTTGCTTCTATAACTGTTATTGGATTTTCATAGCGAGGGATTGAACCATAAAGGTGGTGAACGCTAAGGGCTTCCCCTCGGACCTATATTGTATATGCGGTATAGAATCTGAACAAGTATGCATTTGTGCATCATTTGCATTGTGTTTATCTTGGACATTGTTTTATGTATTTTCTTTCATTTCTTTTGTTTTCATAACACGCACGTATTCTCTAGATTAGTAACACTCATTGATTTATTGATGTTTTATTGTTGGTTTTATTCTTGTGCATCAAGTGTGTGGATGTGAGACTTTGGAGAGTCCCCGCTTTAACCAGCTTAAGCGTCAGTTATATTTAATTGACGTGCCCATAGTTTTTGGTAAGTTTTGCAGGATTTGCAAGTGAATGGCTTAGAAAAGAGTTAAGCTCGGGTTTATGTGAAGCTTGAGTTTAACTGTTTTGAACAAGTTGTAATAAGTGTATTTAAATTTCTGTTGTGCATTGTATTATGGACTGTTGTAAGAAAGTTTTAAATTTCCCTGTAATTATACAGTATTGGGTTTACATTTGAAGTAAAGATTCTGGATTTGTGTCTCTTATTTCTATTATTGAAATTTGGGGAGCTACACCTGAAGGATTTCATCCTTGAACTCTCGGAGCTCGGCTCTAGTGATTGGTACTTCATCATCCATTCCCGTTCTAGGGTCTGTCCTACAAGTTGGAGTTGGATGCCTCATCTCCTGAGGGGGAGTTCTTTTGCGGTACCTTGGGGAACGGCGATCCCTTAGCCCCCTATGAGAGGGGGATCTCCTTTATCTTCTGGGAGATGGAGTTCTATCGCGTCCCCTTGAAGAAGGAGCTTTCCTGGATCTTGGTCTTCGAGGGGAAGGGCTTCTTCTACTTCCCCGCTACTCCGGATGGGAGGCTTCTTCACGAGCTCTCCTCTCTTTGAGACAGGTTTGGGGATCAAACCCCTACTGGCGATTGATGATGACCTGACAAGGGTCGGGTTGTGGTTGAGAGAGTGAGGAAGGGGTAGAGGTGTAAATTGATCCTCTGTTTTCAACAAATGGCCTTGCAAATGGTTCGGGACGACTCCGAAAGGAGCCCCCCAGTGCAGCTTCTCTAGGTGGAGGTTGAACCTGTTAAAGGAGGGGCTATTCTTGCTGAGATTGCATTTGTTTTAAGGTCGTCGCCTTCCCTTTTTCCTTAGGAAGCATGTTGGAAACTTGTTTCACCGGTGAAGTTTGGTCCAAATTTTTTTTTGCTGTTCCTACAGAAGACACTAATCTGTTGCTGCTTTTTTCAGTGTGGGAGCAATCAAATGATGTAGATTCTTTGGAGGAATTCAAGAACTTCACATTTTGACATTCAATGGTGTTGACTGCCTTTAATTGCGATTGACTTGATGATCTGACTCATTTGCACCGTATGATTTGATTCGTGTGGTGACGATCGCCTCAGCTGACCTGCAAAAAGTCTGAAACATCGGGGTTGATCCCAGCGACAGACCCTCCGACGCTCAAGTCAAAATTCAAGAAGACTTTGAAAGAGTTTTTGTAAATAAAATACTGATTACCTATTTCTGGTGGAGGTAGGGCGTATTTATAGTCGCCTTGGGGGTCTGTTTCGAGATAATCATTTACCTCTACTTCTCGGTGTTTTTGGATTGAATCGACTATCTCTTCTCTATGAAGAGATATGAGTGGTTGGGGAGAGTTTAAGACTTCCTTCAAGATAAGAGATATGATTTTTGAACCGTCTCTTATAGATAATTATGAGTTTAAACCGTATTTAAACAATTTGGACCCATTCTTATTGGGCTGGTAGGACAACCCAGTTAAACAGACCCGTTTTGGGCTATTGGGGTTTGATAAAGACCCAATTCCCATTTTATGGACCCATTTTTAGTGAAATCGCCATTTTACTTTTAAGAGCTTTAAGATTCGTGCCCGATTTGAACGGTCCCGATTTGGTTCTATTTTAGCAATATCAATATTATTGTTGTAAAAAGTCATTTCCTAATAATATATCATTATTTATCTCATAAAATTGGTATATTATTGGTATTTTAGGATATAACTTTCTATCGGTATTGTAACTTTTTGTTGATACTTGTCAAGTACAATAGTTTGTCTTGTTAATCCAGTTATTGGTTTTTTATTAGTTCCATATTGTTTCCATCTTGGAAGTACATTTTCATGGCATAAGCTCGTGCCTGCTCCAGTGTCTATTAGGTTGTGATAATTTCTTGATTTGTGTGTTTCATATATAAATTTTGCTAGTATATATAATGTGTTTTCTGTTGCTCTTAATGATTCATTTGGACAATATTCTATTTATTACTATAATTTCATTATTTACTGTTATTATTATTTTATTTTCTTGTATTGAGTATGGATGTACTGATGTAAGGAAGTTAGTTCCTAAAAATATTTCAATGACATTGTGCTCTGGGTCTACATGTAAATGTAATAGTATTTCATTTCTACTGTTTATTCTTAGTGGTAATACTATTTTATGGATAATTGGATGCCTATTTTTATAGTAGTCCACATAATCATATGGGTTTTCTAATGGTATTAATTCCGTTATTTTTATATTTGTTTGTTTAATATGTGAATTAGTAGCTCCAGTATCTACACGAGCTATTTGTTTGTTCCATTTATCATTGTCATAATATTCTATTTCTATCTTAAATCGATTATTATTTTAATTTTCTAATGTATTTATTACTGGTATTAGTTTTAATGCATGTTGTTTATTTCTTATTGACAATGATCTTCTACCAAACATTATTTGTGGTGTTTTTCTTTTTGCAATACCGTTTGCTTTGTTAAAGTCAAATTCTAAATATATAATTTGGTTTAGTCATTTTAGGATTTTTCCCTAGCTAGTTTGTACCTTATAATTTTCCTGTACTTGCTCTGAATTGAGATTTGCTATTAAATCTTCCATTTCTAAAATATTTATATTAAGTTTTGTTATAGCTTCTAACTCCGTCATACATTCTTCTTTCATGCCTAATACTTTTTTAGTGTCATCTATTATATATTTACATAGTTCTTTTATGTTTTTATTTATGACTTTTAAATCTTTTCTTATAGTTCCTACAAATTCAAGACCATTTCTTCTAACTCTTGCATGTTTATCATATAAATTTCTAAGTGTTTTAATAGTTCTATTTTTGTAATCTTATCCATGCTAACTTAATTCTTATAGTTTAATATTTTTTGTTATAGTAAGTGTTGGTAATACCAACTCGGTTCTATAGTTTAATATCTTCTATGCTATTTCTTTTTGTATTTCCTTACGTAGGTTTTTTGTTACTCTACTAGTTATTAATAAATATTCAGTTGTTTCTTTATTAGTTATATACTTTCTTTCTATCAATCTTTCATCAACATATCTTACTTTAAATTTTGAAAGATTTTTTAATCTAAGTTTCCTTATTTTTTGTGAAGTATCCAGTTTTTATAAGGTTAAGAAATATTATAGTTTATAATTTCTAAAGTAGGGTTATACAAAAAGTTTTATTTTTTTAGGTTTTTATATTCAATTGAGTTAGTTGGAGGTAATATTTTCTAAAAGTGGGTCAGTTAGATAATTGTTTTGGAAAGTTGGTTCGTTTGACAAATAAATATTGAAAGTGGGTCAGTTAGTAACATTCACTTAGAAATAGGAATGACTCACTTTATTAATTAATCAAATCTAGCACAAATTGGATGTGGCTGTGTGACAGTTATTTCTTTATTATTATGAATTTGTTTCATTTTCTTAATGTTATACTCTCTCTCTCTCTCTCTCTCTCTCTCTCTCTCTCTCTCTCTCTAGTTCAGGCAGTAAAGTAAAAGAAAATTATATCTGTATCTTATGCTAATAGGAGAGAGAGTCTCCATCTCTCCTTTGTCCATTTTGAAATAGATAAAAGATAGAAAAAGTAGGGATTCCTATTTATCTAATATGTGCACTATGCACGATCTTATTAAAAACAATCAAAATAAAATAAAAACCCCAATCCCTTAAACACAGTCTCTTTCCCTCCCACTTTCTCAATCTCACAAAATCTCACGTCTCTTCCCAAACCCACCCCCTAACATAGAATTAGATTTTTAAGCAAACACAATTCATAAAATTATTTTTATATGATTTTCTTAGTCTATAATCTTTACTCTAACATGTGCTATAAGTGTATAACTTATTTACTAAATGTTAATAATATTATAATATACCTGTTAACATAAATTAATTGAATTTGCAAAATTTTTTCATTGCATGTATTTTTTAGCTTTAGTAATATTCAATTGGATAACATTATGGTTTGGCAGTGATCCTTTAAACCATATGCTTATATGACGATGATAATAAAGATTTTGGTAATCACGTAGGGATGATATTCACAAGTTTCTCTCAATTCTCTCACATTTTTTTGGAGTTCTACATAATTTTATGAGTCCCTCAAAATTATTTTAAACTGTGCAATATGCACAGGATAACACTAGTAAGTTCCTTATAGTAAAAGTAAAATGCCAAAACAAATTCAATGTAGTAAGCATAAAAATAAAATAAGTTAATGATGGGCAGGCGTAATAAAGCGATTATGTGGTAAGTAATTTAGTAATTTAGCACTTTTCAGTAGAGAACTTCACTCTCATATTTCTCTTTCTCGATGTCGTTAAGTTTTTTTTTTTTGCAAAAATATAACTTAGCCCGTCATTGGCAATGACGGGCTACGTAATATTTTTTTTTAAAAAAAATACTACCTAGCCCGTCGTTGGCAACGACGGGCTAAGGTATAGTAAGGTTTTTTTTATAGTTCTCAGTACTCTATCTTCTCTCTCTCACTCTTTCCCTACTTGCTCTCTCTTCTTTCCGATCTCAAACCCAAACCCAAACCCAACCACCTCACCTAAGTCATCTCTTACTCTGCCGCTGCCTCCTCCTTCATTTCACTCTCTCACTCACCCTCTCCCTCTTCTCCCACTCTTTCTCTTCCGAAGGACCTCCTAAAACCCCAAAACCCTAAACCTAACTCTAACCCATCGTTGAAACCCCTCCTCCTCCATCCACTGTTGCTGCATCTCCTCCATTCTCACACTCTCTCTCACTCCCAATCTCTCCACCAATCGAAAACCCTCCTCCTCCAATCTTCGAAAGCAAATCGGAAACTCGACTAAATCCAAACACATCGTCGACAACACCTAAATTGTGCAAATCTCAATTGTACAAGGTATTCATGTTGAATTTATGTATTTTTGTTGATTTGTATGCTTCGTAGTTGTATTTATGTAGATTTTTATGTTTACTAATTACTGGAATTTATTTTTGTGATTCGTAATTAAGTAGATGTAGTAGTCCGTATGTAGTTAATTGATGATTGTAGAAGGTAGGATTGTAGACGAAATTTTTGTTCGCCAAAATTGTTGATCTAGTAGATGTTTTTAATTGTTCGATATTTGTAAAAACACACAAACGGCAAAAAAAATTCCAAAATAGGATGGATTCACGACACACAAGCTAACACAACTTCTAGGTGTGAGTTTCGACTCACGGTTTACAAGATACGGCTGTGTATCACTTTTGGTGAAGAAAAACTGAAATAAAGTCATACACGGCCGTATCTCGCAAACTGTGGGGCAAAACTCAACTCTAGAAGTTGTGTTGGGTTGTGTACGTGAGTCCGACCAACTCGCAAAATTTCGTAATATTTTTTTGTTGTTAGTGTGGTTTTCTCACTTATTTTGAACAACAATAATTATAACTTCAAACAATTTGAGTATGGTTACCTGAGAAAACCGCGCAAACGGCATCCAAAAATTATGAAACTATGCGAGTTAGTCTGACTCACCCCACACAAGCCAACGCAACTTCTAGAGTTGAGTTTCAACTCACGGTTTGCGAGATACGGCCGTGTATCACTTTCTATTCTTATTCGTGAATGAAAGCGATACACTACCGTATCTTGAAAACCGTGAGTCGAAACTCAAATCTACAAATTGTATTGGCTTGTGTGGGGTTAGCCCTACCTACTCACAATTTTTTGGAATTTTTCGTTGCCGTTTGTGCAGTTTAATACATTTACGTACCAAAAACCACAAAAACAACTATTTTTTGATAATTTGAGTACGTAAACGTAGAAAACCTCACAAACGGTAAAAAAAAATTGCAAAACTTTGAGAGTAGGTTGGGCTCACCTCACACAAGGTAATGCAACTTGTAGAAGTGAGTTTTGACTCACGGTTTGCGAGATACGGCCGTGTATTACTTTAATTTGAATTTTCTTGAAATAAAGCGATACACTGCGGTATCTTGCAAACCGTGAGTCAAAACTCAATTCTACAAGTGTGTTGGCTTGTGTGGGGCGAGCCCGACCTACTCGCAAAGTTTTGGAATTTTTCATAACCGTTTCTGCAGTTTTATACATTTTCGTACCAAAATCAACTAAAACAACTATTTTTTGATAATTTGAGTGCGTGAACGTAGAAAAACTCACAAACACACAAAAAATTATGAAACTTTGCAAGTAGGTCAGACTCTCCCCACACAAGCCAATGCAACTTGTAGAATTGAGTTTCAACTCACGGTTTGGAATATACGATCATGTATCGCTTTATTTTAGATTTTCTTGAAATAAAGCGATACTCGGCTGTATCTCGCAAACCGTGACTCGAAACTCAATTATACAAGTTGTGTTAGTTGGTGTGGGGTGATCAAGACCCACTCGCATAGTTTCGTAATTTTTTGATTGCCGTTTGTGTATGTTATCTTGTGTCTTTATATATGCAAATAGTGTAATTCGGTTTATATGATTAGTTTATTAATAATTGTTCTATTGTTTTTTATGTTAGATATGGAAAGTGTTGAAGGAAGTTTCGTTGCCGGCAATATTTTTGTTCGTACACAAGAAAGTGGTGAATCTCGGCCGAAAGTTGACAAGCACCTAAAACTAAAGATAGGTATGACTTTTCATACTTTAGATGAAGCAAAGAAATTTTATGCATCATATTCTAGATGTGCAGGTTTCAATATGCATTGGAGTGAGAATAAATACAAGTGAACCGATGTAATCAATAAATCATATGTATGTAATAAAGCCAGAGAGTCACCGAGTTATCCTAATGATGCTAGACGGGGAACAACTTCTAGAACGTGTTGCAAATCTTTCGTTCGTGTAAAACTAAATGAACAAAGTAATAAATGGGTTATTTATTCATTTAATGAACCACGCAATCACGAATTACTTCACCCGGTAGAAGTCATTTGGTTCCTCGAAACAGTAAAGAGTCAAAATCCGATAAAAGAATGAATTGTCAACTTACCGAAGCTAATGTCCCTATATGAAAACAAATGCTTTTCTTCGAAAGTGCCAGTGGAGGTCATGATAAAATTGGAATCACCTAAACCGATGTTAGAAATCTAAGGAGAGACTCGACGGAAGGTATGAAAGGACACGACGGGCAAATACTCATTGAGTTCTTCGAATCAAAAAAGCAGTTTGATCTTTTATTTTTTTTATGATTACCAATTAGATCCCGAAGGTCCCATTATATTTGGGTGGATGGTATAGCTAGAAAGAATGTAGAAGTAATTGGGGATGTAGTTTTCTTTGATGCCACCTACAACACGAACCGATACAGAATGTTATTCGTACCATTTGTTGGAGTCAACCATCATTGGCAATCGACGTTCTTAGGTTGTGGGTTAATTCCAGATGAGAATGCATATTCCTTTGAGTGGCTCTTTGAAAAGTGACGAGGAGCATTGGTATGTGAACCGATCGGCATCGTGACAGATAAGGATAGTGGGATCGGTGTTGCACTGAAGAAAAATTTCCCTGCGTCACAGCATAAATTGCATTTGGCATATGTTGGATAAGTTACCAGAATGTGTGTATGTAAAATAATATCTATGAGTTTAGGGATGCTTTGAAGAGTGTCATCTATATAGAAGAATATAAAAATGATTTTGAAGAAAACTGAAAAATATTGCTTTTGCAATACAAAGTTAGGAATAACAAATGATTGAACGATAAATTTGAAATTCATGAGAAATGGGATCCCGCCTAAGCAAGAGAGTCATTTTGGGCCATCATGTTGAGTACCCAACGGAGCGAGTCACTGCATTAATCCTCGATACAACATACTCATAAGAAGTACACCTTACATGAATTTTCCATCATCTTCGATCGAGTCTTAGTAAAACAATGACACGAGGAACATAAAGAAACTCATCGTAGTCGTAAGGAGATACCAAAATTAAAGACCGAATGGGCTATGGAGGAATAAATAGCGCGAACATACACATTGAAAATTTCTACAAATTCCAAAAAGAAGTGCAAAAAGACTAATTATTTAATGTGAGTTTTATTGCCCATGTGGAAACACTGGATAATTCAGCTTTCTCTGTGATGCTTTGTGGAAATTCATAACCGGAAAGGGTGATTTATTTTTTCAAACACCGTGAAATGGCTAAATGTCCTTGTTACCTCAATGAATTTGTAGGCATTCTATGCAAACATATGTGTAACGCCCCGAATACCAAAATACGGTAATTCGCAGCTCAACAGGATCTACACTTCACTTCGTACAATTTTACAAGGAATTTTGAAACTTTTCTTACATCATTGTTCTTTTACATCAATAATGCAGCGGAAAATAAATAAAGTACAATATGATAAATATAAAATTTCAACAACTTGAACATGTAAATAATCATCAGCATCAAATTCATCTCTACATCTCCCTGTAAGATCCAAGTCCTACATATGAAACTGTAGGCACGTCGGTTGCTTACAACCGACGCAATGTTACAAACATCGATCCTCTCTATGCTATATTATAACGAAATCTCTTACTTTAACAAATCACAAACTTGAATGCATATAAAAGTGTAAAAAGTGAATACCCTAGACATGTTAGTGTATGACATGACTTAATGCCTAATGCAGGTGTTATACCACAATGACATTAATGCTTACTTGTTCGGATTCTATGCATCTCATACTACATAGGTCTGAGGGCAAGCACCTACGTACTCCACATTAAAGGGTTTAATCCCTCGCCATGAAAACTACCAACTAATAAAACAAAGTTTAGACATTCCACGAGTACGGATTCCAGTTCCGGAGATCCACCGCCCGACTATACAGAATTCTCGTCGTGCGAACATCCCGTAAGTGTCCTTCTAGCCCCGGTATACACATATATACTGGAGTACGGCCTACTATCTGTCCGACTATTCATGATCCCAGAATCCACCGCCCGATCAATCATAATCCCGAATTTAATTACGGCTCGCCTCCATCGCAAGCAACCACAGTCCCGGAATCCACCGCCGGACTTGGTTTATAGTCCCGGAATCCACCGCTCGACTATATAAAGGCCCTCCACTTACGTTTGCCAAAGTTTATTACATCTTCACTTAGTACCTAATTCTTAAGCTTGAACATGAATAAATAATACTACCTAGAGCTAGTTTACCCTCCTGCCGGTCTTACACAAAAATACCGAGAACGACACCCTTATTGGCCACTTCTCAAAAATCAATTATTCATTACCATTACTTTTTCCAGTACCTGGGTATTACTAAGCCTCTAGAATCAACATCTTTCCATGTTCAACAACTTGGGGTATTCATCCCCTTATAATTCATATTCCCAAATTTCATATATTTATAATTTATTCAAATTCTTTCATGCATTCTTATTCATTCATCAATAGGTACAATCTCAACCTATTCATTTTCACAAACACTTTTCATATTCATCCAAAAATTTCTTGAATCAAGTTAATTAAGATTAAGACATGATCTCTTTAAAATTTATCTTTGAAAATCAATCTCATCATCTTCCTTTGATTTATTTTGAACTAATCTTAACATCTTAATCCTATATATATATATATGTCTTTCTTAAGTTCACATTTCATCAACTCATGAATATGATCTTTACTTTCCCAAAATATAACTTAAAACAGCGATAATATATTTTCAATCAAGTCGTTTAAGTAAAATTGCAAAACAGTAAATTCAAAGGTAGAAAACTGCATTTCATGCTACTTGTGAAAATCATAGAAAATTGTATACTTCACGAAACTTTGCATTATTTATATCAAAATAAAGGTTTACAAGTCTACTACAATTTCTTAGTTATAAGTTTCCTCAAATACTGTATCTATAACCCTGAATTCTTCGAAATATACAGTAGGGTCGAAATACTGAAATACTGCCACTGTACAGTCTTGTAAAATTCATATAAAATCCAATTTTTTATGAAAATTTGAGTTCTTGGACTTTTCAGAAAGGTTAATGTAACACCCCAAATTCCAAATAAGACCAATTCGAAGTTCCACAGGATCTTTACACTTCACTTCGTACAATTTTACAAGGAATTTAAAACTTTTACTTCACATCAGAGTTACATTTACATTAATATTTGTACAGCGGAAGCAATTTTACAACAATTACAAGAATAAAATGTACAACACTTGAATAATTCTTTAAGCATCAATTCCTCCTTAGTCTTTTTCATGTACTTTATCTTGCATAAAAACTGTGGGCATGTCAGTTGCTTACAACCGACGAAATATTATACACGGCCATCCTCTCTATGCCAAAAATAGTATAACGATTCTCAAATACTTAAACAATCACAAACTTGATCACAAACAAAGCTAAGGGGACTAGCCTATTAATGTCGAGTTGTGAATGTGCACTTAGTTCTTAATACAATTATTTATTTTACATGACACTAATGCACACTTGTTCGGATTCTATGCATCTCATGCTACATAGATTCAAGGGCAAGCCCTTAATCGTTCTTCAACTTGTAGGGTCCAATCCATTGCCATGAATTAAACTAGTACGGTAACTACGGTAAGTATCCTAGGCGTTCTATGAGTTACGAGCCCACGTCTAGGCGCCGTGAAGAGAACCCCATGCACTGACACATGACTCATTATGCAGGCATCCTGTGGTCAACTCACCTCCTACCATAGACATGGCACCACACGTAGTCACTAGACCACCCCATAAGAGTCGGCACCGGGACGGTACTCTGGAGCAGTATCCACGTCCTACTCATGACGCATCTTGGGACATCCTGTGAATACTCTCACGCCGCCAATCCAATGGCCCTCATACTCATGTTTTTCTCTTACTTTCATCACATCTTCACTATGTATTTAACCCTTAATTTAATTGAATCATGAACAAAATCAATTCTTTAAGGTTAGCACTCCCATTATACCGGTCTTATTCATTCATTTAACATGATCAAATCTTGGTCTTTTCATTTCAAATATCATCTCAACATTTCTTTCATTGCCGGTATGAGGCTTAGCTAAACCCTAGTTCTCAATTTCAACTCATAATCACAACATCGAGTTTTTCATACTCTCTCTTTCATGATTGACGCAATTCTTATTTCATGTTCATAGCATTTGTGTATTCATATTAATAAGATCTTTCATAACTCATCATGACATTCAATTTCGATTTCATGTACAATCTCATGCATAAACAAAAAGAATTCATTTTTCTAACTTGTCACATTCAATAATTTATTCTTTCTACATAATTCTGTTACTCTCATTTTAATAATACTAATTTCACAATTCACATTTTCGATTAATTCCACAATTCACACTTTCAATTTTCCCATTACTAAATCTCATTTTAAACTCCTTTAAACAACTCATTTATTTATTTTTTCTTATCTAAAAGGCAATTTAATTTAATAATTAAAACACATCCTTTCTTGCAAAATAGTCTCAATTTTTCAATTCCATTTCACCAAAAGTTGCTGAAAATTATCCCATGAAATCTACATATTTTCAGGAATTTTCTTGTATTTTTCTAAATTTTTATTTGATTAGAAACTCTAAAAAAGAATTAAATTCCCAAAAAAATCAGATTTTAATTCGAAACCCCCACATCCGGATTCGAACCCACGATGCCAAGCCACGTGGCGCTACAGTGTCCACACTGTGGCGCCCCCGCTAACCACAAAGCCAGAGCCTCTAAGGCGACAAAGAGATGGATTATTATCCATATGAATCGACTTCCGGGTACTCGGGATTTTTGAAAAAAAAATAAAAGTAAAAGGCTCTTGCCCAGTATCGAAACCGAAACCTCAGAGGTCAGCACACGGCTACAGTAAACGCCACCGCACACTTAACCACTTGGTTTAAGGGACCAGATTGCCTCAAAATAAGTTGGGTTATCTTTTATATAGTTCTCTGTTCATTTCTTCTTTTTTTTTCCATAATTCTCAAAACGTTTTTTGTTCTTTTTCTTCACTTTTTGAATCAAAACTTTTCAGATTAAAAACTATATAAAATTACAGTAAACCAGTATTTTTATAATCATTATTTGCCTTATAAACCATGCATTTTTTGTCCTATTTCATGTTCTATGTCCATAATTTCGACATTAAGAACAAAACACATTTCTACAAAATTAGACACTAGATTTCCACAAAACTACTTTATTTCTTTGTTCTTCTACTTATTAACACCCTATAACATTTTAGAACACAAATTTTTCATCTTTCTACATTAGTGTTGCTTTAATTTAAACAATCAACTTACAAGATGCATTTAATCAATTTTTCATCTCATGAACACAAATTTCTCAATAAAGTATATTTCAAATCATATAGCATGGCAACATGATAGATTTTAGCACATTCATTCACAATTTAATAACTAGCAATCAAATTGTCAAACATTCTCTTAATTACTATCTTTTTTCTAAATAAGCAAACATGAGGCCAATTTCACTTAGTTTTCCCTTAGTAATTCTATCATCCATTCCTAGCATGGTAACTAGATTAGAACCATGAGAAACACCCACCTATTGGAGAAAAATGAAATGAAAAGCTTCTAGAATCTCCTAGAATGCACGAAAGTAGCCTTCTCCTCCAAGATTGTGTTGCCAACTCATCTCCTCCTTGTGCTCCATTGGAACCCGAGCCTTCCTTGCTCCTTTGGTGAAATGGCCGGCCTCTACTTGAAGGGACACACACACAAAATGCACACTCAATCTTTTACTCACTTTACTTCTCAATCTTTCTCACTTTAATCTTTTTCCCTCTTAATAATTTCTAGTGTGCTAATGAGAAGAAACTAGGGGTATTTTTACATTTTTGGGATGTGAATAGATGGCTAGGATTTAATCAAGGAGTTAAAGATCAAGGATCAATATGAAATGGGAAGTTGTAGTAACTTCCATGATCACATAACCACCCTTCAACACAACTCCACTCCCTCCATCTCTCTATCCCACAATCCGGCCACCCATGGGGTGTGCATTGCACACACTAGTGCATGCACGTGCCTCATCTAGTACGCCCTCCTAATAAGTTGTACTTTACAAATTAATTTATTATTTACTAAAAGTGTCTACACTACAAGTTATAACAATTAAAAGGTTAATTAATTTGTGGGCTTCAAATAGTGGGCTTTTAGACTCATGGGTTATTAATAAAACATTTAATTAATTAGAATGGACTTAAATTAGAAAAACAAGTTTAGGCTTTTAAAATAGGCCTTTTTTAGAAAATAAAGAGAAAGAAAGAAAAGTAACTGTCTGTTCATGTTATAAAAGAGATAATTTTTTTATAAGAAAAATATGTACAAGAATTTGTACGTGCACAACACGTAAAATTAAAAATTTCTCAATTAATAAAAGTTTAGGATATTACAGTTAACGTGTCTACTATAATTTCTTAGTTTTGACTTTTCTCAAACTATTTCATTTGTAATGCTGAATTAATCAAAAACCGAAAGTTGTGCAGAATTCCTGCAACCAGCCAACTACCAACCAGTTTTTAGTTTAGAATTTATTAAAATAGTAAACGAACTCTAAATCTTATGAAATTTTAAAGAGATGCTACTGACATATACAAGATGCCCCCAAAAAAGTTTTAGTTCCAGATTCCAACTATTTTATTAGTTATGATTTTCTGAAGTGCAAACAAAATTTAAAACAGTAACTTTCTTTGCAATAATTAGTAACTTTGTGTACAAATCTATTTTCATATCATTTAATCTAATCAAGATGTACTACCATGCAATTAAACAACATCAATTCAACTTATCTTCATGAAAATCTTTCAATTAGCATGCATCTTCATTCTAAATATCATCATTTCAATTTAATCACTACTCATATGCATATCAAGTTTATCTATCAATTTACCTACACATACAGGATACTATAAATTAGAAAGCTCGCAAAGACACCCACCTCAAATGAAGATTCTAAAGTAGAAGAAGACTCCTAAAAGTTTCTCTTAGCTCCAAGAATGGGACTTTCTTCTTCTCCTAGCAAGCTCTCCTTCCTCCAAACAAGAACTCAAACAATTCTCTCTTTCTTTTCCTCTCTTTCTTATTTTTATCTTTTGTTTCTTTTGATCTTTGGTGCAAGTTTATGAAGGAAAGGGGGTGGTATTTATAGGATCTGAGAAGGCTCTTCTACTACTCAAATTAAGTGTTCTAATTCATAACCTACATAAACCCCTTCACTAATTGCTCACTCACCATTACTCTCACAAACTCCCAACTCTTCCTATTCTTATGCATGGATAACTCTTCTTGTGACTTTTGGGTGGCACTACGTGCACGGGCAACCCACAAGCACACACTCTCATTTGTTAGTTGTTATTTATGTATTCGTACATGTTGTTTACATGACAAGTGTACAACTAATTGTATGATTTTTCTTAGTGGGCTTCCTCTTGTGGGCTTGATCTATTTTTATTTATTTAATTTATTTTAATTGGCTTAGAGTCTTCTATTAGGCCTATGGGTTCTAATATGCAACAAAATGACTGAAAGGAAATTGTGAATAACTTTTAAATAAAATTGAGAATAAAAAATCATAAGATGAAATTGCACGTGCGTTGCACGTGTAAAAATAAGAAATGTATTTTTTGTTTAAAAATTCTATACGGGATGTTACAACACTCCCTCCTTAGAATAGTTTCGTCCTCGGAACTACACTTAAAGAGTGAGAGAAACAAAGAAAGTGAGAAGAAGAAAAAAATTAAAAATTTTTATTTGAAAAGCTCGGGGTGATCTTTCATCATTCTCTCCTCAGATTCCCAAGTAGCCTCCTCAACAAGTTGGTTCCTCCAAACGACCTTGACCATAGGTATAGTCTTATTCCTCAAGACTTTCTCCCGTCGATCCACAATCTCTTTTGGACGCTCAGTGTAGCTCAAATCCAACTGTAGACCTTCTGGCACTTCGGGCAAATGGTGACTCGGATCCGAAATATAGCCTCGCAGCATAAACACATGGAAGACATTGTGTATCTGGGCCAACTCTTCCGGTAGTTCTAACCGATAAGCCGTCTTCCCAATTCTCTTCAATATCTTATAAGGACCTATGTATCTCGGGGCTAATTTTCCTCCCCTTCCAAACCGAATCACTCCATTGGTTAGAGACACCTTCACAAAGACAAAGTCACCTTCCTCAAACTCTAGATCTCTCCTCCGGTTGTCGGCATAACTTTTCTGTCTGCTCTGGGCATCGACTAACCTCTTCCTGATCAACTCAATCTTTTCTGAGGTTTGTTGCACAATCTCTGGCCCATACAGCTATCGTTCCCCCACTTCATACCAACACATCGGTGTTCTACACTTCCTTCCATACAGAGCCTCATAAGGTGTCATCCTAATGTTTGTCTGGAAACTATTATTGTAAGCAAATTCCACTAGAGCCAAATGCCTCTCCCAACTGCCGCCAAAATCCAACACACAACATCTTAGCATATCTTCTAGTACCCGGTTGATCCTCTCGGTCTGTCCATCAGTCTGAGGATGGAAAGCAATATTGAAATCAGTCTTCGTCCCCAAAGCTGCTTGAAGACTTCTCTAGAAATGCGAGGTAAATCATGCATCTCGATCGGATACAATCGACAAAGGAACTCCATGTAGCCTCACGATCTCCCTGACATACAGCTCGGCTAACTTCTCCATAGACCAAGTAAGCTTCATTTCTAGAAAGTGAGCCATTTTGGTGAGTCGGTCCACTATCACCCAAATTACATCGTTGCCCTTGGAACTCCTGGACAATCCTGTAATGAAGTCCATACTGATATTATCTCACTTCCACTCCGGAATGGGTAATGGCTGCAACAAACCCCTGGGTTTCTGATTCTTGGCCTTGATCTGCTGACAGACTGCACACCTGGCGACAAACTCAGCCACATCCCGCTTCATTCCTGACCATCAGAAATACTGCTTTATATCCCTGTACATCTTGGTACTTCCTGGATGTACAGATAATAAAGTGGCATGTGCTTCCTTTATAATGCTCTTCTTCAGTTCTGCTGGATTTGACACACACAGTCGCTCTCCAAACCACAATACCTCATCTTTCACCTGGAATTCTGTCAACCTGCCGGTGCTAACCTGCTCTCTCATCTCCTGAATCTCCAGATCGGTCTTCTGAACTGTTGATAATCCTGTCCCTCAATGTGGGTTGACGTCTCAACTGAGCTAATAAAGCCCCTAATTCTTGCAACACCACCTCAATCTCGGCTCGATCAAGTTCCTCTACCAACTTCTCCTGAGTTGTGATCAATCGGGACAAACTGCTGTCTCAACACTTCCAACCAAACTGCTGCGCATCAGCCACCATATTGGCCTTGCCTGGATGGTACTTGATTTCGGGTCAGATATCTTTCAACACTTCCAACCATCTCCGCTGTCTCATATTCGAGTTCTTTTGCTGGTAGATATACTTTAGACTCTTATGATTCGTGTACATCCCATATACATAGTGCCTCCACTGCTTTAGTGCAAAGATGATTGCTGCCAACTCCAGATCGTGGATTGGGTAATTCTTCTCATGCGGCCTCAGCTGTCTAGACCCATAAGCTATTATCTTCCCTTCCTGCATCAGCACACAGCCCAGTCCGGTTTGGGAAGCATCGCTGTAGACATCATAGTTGACTCCTATTTTTGGCGAAGCCAAGATGGGAGCGGTAGTCAACCTCTCCTTCAACTCCTGAAAGTTAGCCTCACACTGTTCTGACCATTTTAAACTCACATTTTTCTTTATAAACCCCATGAGCGACACAACTATCTGGGCGTAGCCCTTAATGAACCTTCTGTAGTAGCCTGTTAACCCTAAAAAGCTCCTGATCTCTTTCACTGTAGTCGGTCTTGGCCAATCTCTTACTGATCAGTAGACACTCCCTCCTTAGAAAGGATGTGACCCAGGAAGGCGACTTCAGTTTTCCAGAAGTCACACTTGGACAACTTTGCATATAGCTTCTGCTCCTGCAACTTCTTCAGTACCTCTGCTAGGTGCTCGGCATGTTCTACCTTTGTCTTGGAGTAGACTAGTATGTCGTCGATGAACACAATAACGAAAGAATCGATGAACGGTCGTAGGACCCTGTTCATCATGTCCTGAAAATAGCAGGTGCATTGGTTACTCCAAACGGCATGACTAGGAACTCATAGTGGCCATGTCGAGTTCTAAATGCCGTCTTGTGCACATCTTCTTCCTTTACTCGGACCTGGTGATAACCCGACCATAGATCTATTTTAGAGAAGACAGCTGCTCCTTGTAGACGGTCGAATAGATCATCAATTCGAGGAATCAGATACTTGTTCTGAACTATTACCCGGTTCAATTCTCTGTAATAGATGCACATTCTCATCGATCCATTCTTCTTCCTTACCAAAAGAACTGGTGCTCCCCAAGGTGATGCACTCGGCCTGATGAGTTCTTTGCCCAACAGCTCTTCAATCTGCTTCTTGATCTCATCTTGCTCAACCGGCGCCATTCTTTTTGGTGCCTTAGAAATGGGTGTACTCCCTAGCTGAACGGATATACTGAACTCTACATCCCGCTGAGGTGGAAACCCGGGTAGATCTTCTAGAAACACTGTTGGAAAATCCCGGACTACTGGAATCTGCTTCACTTCTTCGGAAACCTTCTGCTCAGATAGCACTGCTACCAACTGTTTGCACTTCCTTCTCCCTTGAAATGTCACTGCTGGTCCCCCAGTCTATGCCAATGATGATGTCGACCCCCCAAAACTGCCAACTCAATGAGGTCGATGCCCAAGATTCTGCCTCCGATCTCAAGATCACACCCTTCATAATATCGGTCAGTAGTCAAATTTTCTCCTGATGGGGAGAAATTTTGCTTTTACATCCATTCATCACTTTAACATAAAGACATCCTAAATTCTACAGTTTCTCTTAGTTTCTCTGAGCTCCCCCGTAATTTCGGGATTTCTTTCTTCATGTCTTCATACTTTTGATGACGTTCCTGCTTGTCCCAGTAAGTCATGTGTTCTAGCTTGGCGAAGTGTTGAGCATTCACGTGTCGGTTTTGAGTTCCCATACTTGGTGACTCAGTTCATGAATGTGTTCCCTGTCCTCTGCTTGCTGTGATTCAAAGTGGTTTACTCTCCACTTTTGGGCATCTAACTCCCTTCGAAGACAAGTAACAATAGCACCTTGGTCATCTTGAATGGGTTCTTCATCTGAGGATTCTTTTGTGGAATCAAGTGGAGGTGATGTAATCTCCCTAGACTCGGGTAGTTCTTCTTCTATTTCTTCTGGGTCTTCTTCTTCCTCTTCTGGGTCTTCTTCTTCCTCTACTGGCTCTTCCTCTTCTGGATCTTCTTATTGTTCGAAAGGAACGAACCATTCCACGTCATTCTCGGGGTCATGATGATTGGCCATCTTATAGGGAAAAGGAGGAGAAACATCATTATATACAACAACACAAATGTAAACTACTTACATTTAAATCTCTGTAAGCTGAACTCACACTCCAATGTCCACCCTAATGTGTCGTCCTTGTAAATTTGTACTACTTATTGAAGCGTGACTCTGATACCATTTGTAACGCTCCGAATACCAAAATACGGTAATTCGTAGCTCAACATGATCTACACTTCACTTCGTACAGTTTTACAAAGAATTTTGAAACTTTTATTACATCATTATTCTTTTACATCAATAACGCAACGGAAAATAAATGAAGTAAAACATGATAAATATACAATTTCAACAACTTGAACATGTAACTAATCATCAGCATCAAATTCATCTCTATATCTCCTTGTAAGATCCAAGTCCTGCATATAAAAATGTGGGCACGTCAGTTGCTTACAACCGATGCAATGTTACAAACAGCGATCCTCTCTATGCTGTATTATAACGAATCTCTTACTTTAACAAATCACAAACTTGAATGCATTTAATAGTGTAAAGAGTGAATACCCTAAATATGTTAGTGTATGACATGACTTAATACCTAATGCAGGTGTTATATTACAATGACACTAATGCATACTTGTTCGGATTCTATGCATCCCATGCTACATAGCTCCGAGGGCAAGCACCTACGTACTCCACATTAAAGGGTTTAATCCCTCGCCATGATAACTACCCAGTAATAAAACAAAGTTTAGAAATTCCACGAGTACGGATTCAAGTCCCGGAGATCAACCGCCCGACTATACAGAATCATCGTCGAGCGAACATCCCGCAAGTGTCCTGCTAGCCTGGGTATACACATATACACTGGAGTACGGCCTACTATCCGCCTGACTATTCATGATACCGAAATCCACCGCCCGATCAATCATAATCCCGAATTTAATTAAGGCTCATCACAATCGCAAACAACCACAGTCCCGAAATCTACCGCTCGACTGGGTCTATAGTCCTGGAATTCACCGCCCGACTATATAGAGGCCCTCCACTTACATTTGCCCAATTTTATTACATCTTCACTTAGTGCCTAATTCTTAAGTTTGAACATGAATAAATAATACTACCTAGAGCTAGCTTACCTTCCTGCTAGTTTTACACAAAAATACCGAGAACGACACCCTTATTGGCCACTTCTCAAAAATCAATTATTCATTATCATTACTTTTGCCGGTACCTGGGTATCACTAAGCCTCTAGAATCTACATTTTTCTATGTTCAATAACTTGGGGTACTCATCCCCTTATAATTCATATTCTCAAATTTCATGTATTCAAAATTTATTCAAATTCTTTCATGCATTCTTATTCATGAATCAATAGGTACAATCTCAACCTATTCATTTTCACAAACACTTTTCATATTCATCCAAAACTTTCTTGAATCAAGTTAATTAAGATTAAGACATAATCTCTTTAAAATTTATCTTCGAAAATCAATCTCATCATCTTCTTTTGATTTATTTTGAACTAATCTTAACATCTTAATCCTATATATATATATATATATATATATATATGTCTTTCTTAAGTCCACATTTCATCTACTCATGAATATGATCTTTACTTTCCCAAAATTTAACTTAAAACAGCGAGAATATATTTTCAATCAAGTCGTTTAAGTAACATTGCAAAACAGTAAATTCAAAGTTAGAAAACTGCATTTCATGCTATTTGTAAAAATCATTAAAAAATGTATTCTTCACAAAACTTTGCGTAATTTATATCATAATAAAGGTGTACAAGTCTACTACAATTCTTAGTTATAAGTTTCCTCAAAATACTGTATCTATAACCCTTAATTCTTCGAAATATACAGTAGGGTCGAAATACTGAAATACTGCCATTGTACAGTCTTGTAAAATTCATATAAAATCCAATTCTTTATGAAAATTTGAGTTCTTGGACTTTTCAAAAAGGTTAACATGTCTACTATAATTTCTTAGTTCTGACTTTTCTCAAATTATTTTATTTATAATGCTGAATTAATCAAAAACCGAAAGGTGTGCAGAATTCCTGCAACCAGCCAACTACTAACCAGTTTTGAGTTTAGAATTTATTAAAATAGTAAACGAACTCCAAATCTTATAAAATTTTAAACTAGATGCTACTGACATATACAAGATGCCCCCAAAAAAGTTTTAGTTCCAGATTCCAACTATTTTATTAGTTATGATTTTCTGAAGTGTAAACAAAATTTAAAACAGTAACTTTCTTTGCAATAATTAGTAACTTTGTGTACAAATCTATTTTCATATCATTTAATCTAATCAAGATGTACTACCATGCAATTAAACAACATCAATTCAACTTATCTTCATGAAAATCTTTCAATTAGCATGCATCTTCATTCTAAATATCATTTTCAATTTAATCACTACTCATATGCATATCAAGTTTATCTATACCTACACAAACAGGATATTATAAATTAGAAAGCTCAAGAATACACCCACCTCAAATAAAGATTCTAAAGTAGAAGAAGACTCCTAGAGGTTGCTCCTAGCTCCAAGAATGAGACTTTCTTCTTCTCCTAGTAAGCTCTCCTTCCTCCAAGCAAGAACTCAAACAATTCTTTCTTTCTTTTTCTCTCTTTCTTATTTTTATCTTTTGTTTCTTTTGATCTTTGGTGCAAGATTATGAAGGAAAGGGGGTGGTATTTATAGAGTTTGAGAAGGCTCTTCTACTGCTCAAATTAAGTATTCTAATTCATAACCTACATAACCGTCTTCACTAATTGCCCACTCACCGTTACTCTCACAAACTCCCAACTCTTCTTATTCTTATGAATGGCTAACTCTTCTTGTGACTTTTGGATTGCACTAAGTGCACGTGCAACCCACAAGCACACACTCTCATTTGTTAGTTGTTATTTATGTATTTGTACATGTTGTTTACATGACAAGTGTACAACTAATTATAGAATTTTTCTTAGTAGGCTTCCTCTTGTGGGCTTGGTCTATTTTTATTTATTTATTTTATTTTAATGAGCTTAGAGTCTTGTAACTACCGTTCCCGCCATTTTTTATTTTTCACCTTTGTAAAATTTTATTTGAAATTGAATAAAATACTCTATTTTTGGCTCTTGATTATTTTAATTTAATCTTGTTCATGAAATTCTTCATTCTTGTCGTTGAGCTGTTCGTGATGTTCCTATTTTCTTCTATTTAATTTCGGGTATTTTTATTTGAACCCTATTGATTTGAATCTATCTCTTATTGAACCCTAAAACCCAATTTCATTTTCCTTAACCCTAATCTGCTGTTATTGGATCCTAAACCACTAACCCAATAACCTAATTGTACCCTAAAATACAACCCAAATGCAAACCCTAAAAATTGCACTATTTTGAAACCCTAAAGTCGTCTACTCTTTCTCTTCTTTCACTCTCTCCTACTGTTTCTCTCTCCTAGCTGAGATTCCCGCCCAAACTGAACCCAACTTCCTGTTCCCCTTCTCCGACCATTTTTCCGGTGACCCCCTGGCCTTCGTCCTCTGGCGACCCTCTCCTGGCGCCGCCCTGACCTCCTAGCGCCACCACACCCGAACCCCAGTCTCCCCCGTCTTCTTCCTTCTGTGATTGTGCCAAACCCCAGTTGCTGCTGTCGTTTCCCTCTTCCTGTCGACGCCGCAACCTCGCGCCTCCGCCGTCGATGCCTCGCCACCTGCGATGCCATCGGACCTCGGCCGACAACGTCAGCCTTACTGATGTTGTTGCTAGCCCCTGCTGCTACGTTGTTGTGTTTTTGTGCTGTTACTTTGGGTTCTATTACTGCACGTAGTTTATACGTGCTATTTTTTGGATTGGCTAGTTCGTGGGTTCGTTGCTTCGGGATCCTTATCCCGTTATTCTTGGTATTCGTTTTCACCGTTTATAAGGCAAGTTACCTTCCTCTTGAATTGCTAATTGTATCAAATTCAAGTTCTGTTGAAACTCTTGCAAGTAGATCTCTTTGTTATCGTATTATCCATTGTTCATCTCTTCGTTGGGTCGATTGAGGGTTTACACGAGTTAACCCCAATATTCTTGGCATCGTGCCACTTTTGACTCTAAATTCTGGATCTTTCATGAGTGCATATAGAATTAATAATATGGTTGTTCATATAATCGTCACACAAGTAAATTATTGTAGAGACAATTGATAGGTTGTATGTTGTTTGATCGATTGATGTTTGATTGATGATAAATTGATGTATGAGCATGTTCTAGTTTTATTTATCATTTTTTGACACCCATCATGCTGATTATAAAATTTATTGACTAAAGAATCGATATCCATCATGTTAATTTAATTTATTTCAAGAAAACTACACAAACCCTGTATATTGCTTGCTGACCTGTATATTGATTGTTGTTTTTGAACCAGTAAATGATCTTAAAATGAAATACTTTCTGAATATGAATTGTAGGCTTATCTTTCTAATTTCCAGAACATCTTGAATTTTTGAATTTCGAGTTTTGTAGCAAAAGTTATGCCCATTTAACTACAGTTGTGTTTTTACTTTCAGATTTTCAGATTCTCGTACCTTTCATGTTTAAACAGTAAAAAGGCTGATCAAATGATAATATTTTTGCCCTGAAAATTTTCAGATTCTTAATTTACATGTTTAGAAATCTAATAAGTATTTTTAATGAATTTAATATTGAGTTTTTGCTGATTCTAAAATTAAAACAATAAGATGTCGAATTTCTGCTTGAACATAAAATCTGTAAAGGACAGTGTGTTTGACCTAGCTATTGTTGTTGGAATTTGAACTTTAAATATGCGTTGGAACCGTGTGGAAGTCTAGTTTCCAGATTTCCTAATGGATTCAACTTTCAATTTCTGAGTCGGCAGGAAACTGTATTTTTGTGCAGACTGCACTTGCTGTCCAGAATTTTAGATTCCACTTTTTAATAGATTAATTATTTCTTTGTTGTACTATTGCATGACTTAATGTATGTATGTCACATTGCATGATCCTAATGAGTTATTTTCATCATTCTAATTGTCCTATTTCATGTTACCAACCTATTGTTCCCCTATTGATACTATGGTTCACCTCATGTCCCAAATTGCATATTGTATTGTTGCATTGATAAATAATTAACAAGATGGGATTAAGGGATTGACTAGAGTAGTTGATGATATGGGGACTGTACTTGGATGATGGCCCGTGTTATTATTGATGTCGTCATTGTGTAAGAAAATTTCACCTTAGCCCGTGTTATTATTGATATCGTCATTGTGTAAAAAATTATACCTTGGCCCGTGTTATTATTGATATCGTCATCATACCCAGTACATAAACTATAGAATCTACCACTTAAGTCTAAACAAAATTGATTGTATACATCGAACCTGTAGTATAAGATGCAGTAGTACATGCATTAGCTAGGATTAAAATGATTAATAGATATACGGATTACATACCAACACTGCATATTGTTCATCATTATTCCTATTGATATCGAATATTGGCTAAGTGTTATCGTTATTGATCATTGATTACCTTTACCGACTATTGCATCATTGTTTATATCAATTGCATCGATTATCATAATTATTGTCCCATGTTATTCCATTGTTATACCGTTATTCCATTGTTTCTTGCTTTCTCTACTTGCTGTCTATGACTTGCTCTAAGGATAATTTTTCTCCTCTTTTTAGATGAAGTGTATGCAGATAATGAAGGAGAATTTCCTACTGGAATTGGAGAACAAACATTCTGAATACTACTGCATTCTAATTGCTTATTGCTCTAATAAACTTAATGTATTGAGACTTATTATTATTTTGATTTGGATTATTATTATTTTGGGCTTATGTCCCGGATTTTATTATTGTTTCCAGACGTTGGATTATTATTATTATATTTGGATATTTTTATTGCTTCATTCCAAGTACTATTGTTAATGAGATTATTATTATTGCCTGCACAAATGTTCTGTATTGATTACATTGTTGAGTTAATCGGATAAACAGCATATGGGTGACGTTAGTCATTCACTGGGCTTTTGTCATGTACACGTATTCCGTATTTTTGGGAAGTGGGGCGTGACTAAGTTTTTAGTGGTATCAGAGCCCGGGTTTGGATAATATATCAGTCAAATGTGACTAACAAAAGAAAGTTTGGTTTTGATTGATATATTAATCAGATTTGGGATTTTATTGGTTTGACTCAACAGTATGAGTAATACAGTGATCGCATGAACAATTGATATCCAACTTATGATCTGAAAACTAGTCTTATTTGATTCCTCTTTGATCCCCTCCGTTCATTGATTCTTTGTTGGGTATTGATTCATTCTTTTCATACCCATATTCTTTTGATTCCGGTGTCATATGTTCTTCTTCTTTCTGCTTGGTCCGTCGATTAGCATTGCTTGATTTACAACGACATGCCTACAGCTTGGAGTTTCGCCATCAGAGTAGCGCAGTGGAAGTGTGGTGGGCCCATAACCCACAGGTCCCAGGATTCTCATGTTGTTTCTCCTTCCTTGCATTGTTGCTTCCTTTTTCCTTACTATTTCATTCTTCTATCCTATTGTTTATTCATGTTAGCCTTCCATCCATGTCAGTGTCCTGCATCTTGTTTCTGCCTTTTGTGTTCTCACATTGACTGCTTGCTAGGCATCATCCTTGTCCATTCTTTTCCTGCTTATGCTCTCTTTGATTCTGGTGCAACTCATTCATTTATTTCTTCCCGCTTCGTCGATCTGCATCTTTTGGCTAGCAGCGCTATGCCAGTGGCTTGGCACATTTCTACAGGTGGAGGTGTTGTCGTGTGTTCTCAGATTTGTGAGCTGAGTCCGTTGGTTATTGGTGGTGTGGATTTTGTTTCCGATCTAATTGTCATCAGCAACTCTGGATTTAATGTTATTTTGGGGATGGATTGGCTTGGTGCCACTCATGTTGTGATTGACTACCGCAAGAAGAAGGTGGTGTTTCGTATGCTAGAACGGCAGGAATTTGAATTCTGTGCTGGTGAAACGCCGCTTGTGTGGAGAAGTTGGCCAGTCAGGAAGTTAAAATTATGGAGGAAGTGTGTACTGATGATGTTGTCCCACCGTTAGTTGTGCGGGATTTTCTGGATATTTTTCATGAGGAACTGTCGAGATTATCGCTAGATGTGAGGTGGTGTTCTATATTGACGTTCAGCCAGGTTCAGCTCCAATCTCTAAGAGTCCGTACAGAATGGCTCCTGTTGAACTAGCTGAGTTGAAGGAGTAGATTCAAGAGTTGTTGGATAGAGGTTTTATCAGGCCAAGTATTTCGCCTTAGGGAGCTCCTGTTCTGTTCGTCAACAAGAAGGATGGTAGTCGGAGGTTGTGTATTGACTATCGCGAGCTCAATAATGTCACAGTGAAGAATATGTATCCATTGCCAAGGATTGATGACCTATTTGACCAACTGGGAGGCATTTCTATATTTTTGAGGTTGGATCTTCGTTTTGGTTATCATTAGGATAAGATGAAAGCCAATGATGTACAGAAGACTGCTTTTCGTACAAGATATGGGCACTATGAATTTTTGATGATGCCTTCTGGAGTTACTAATGCTCCAGCTGTGTTTATGAGCTTGATGAATCGGGTTTTCTCTCCCTTTTTAGACAAGTTTGTTGTGGTGTTCATTGATGACATCCTTGTCTATTCTCAGAATCGGGATGAGCATGCTGAGCACTTGAAGGTTGTTCTGCAGACTTTGAGGGATCATCAGTTGTATGGGAAGCTTAGCAAGTATGAGTTTTGGTTGGATCAAGTGACTTTCTTAGGCCATATTATTTCTGGTGATGGTGTTTCTGTCGATCCATCCAAGATCTCTGCTGTTAAGGATTGGCTGACGTCGAAGTCTGTATCGAAGGTTCGGAGTTTTCTTGGTCTAGTGGGTTACTACAGGAAGTTCGTTCAGGATTTCTCAAAGATTACAGGGCCGTTGACCAAGTTGACTGGGAGGGATCAGAAGTTTGTGTGGGATGAGTTCTGTGAAGAAGCCTTCGTTGAATTGAAGAATGGTTGACATCAGCACCTATGTTGACTATACCGGATGGATCAAAAGGTTTCATAATTCATTGTGATGCTTCAGTTAGAGGTTTGGGTGCTGTTTTGATGCAACGAGACAAGGTTGCCGCCTATGCATCTAGAAAATTGAGGCCGCATGAGAAGAATTATCCTACCCATAATTTGGAGCTTGCTGCTGTGATTTTTGCCTTGAAGCTTTGGAGTCATTACTTACTTGGAAACCGAATGGAGATCTTCACTGACCAAAAAATTCTCAAGTATGTATTCACTCAGAAGGAACTAAATATAAGGCAAAGGCAATTGTTGGAATTGAAGGTAGATTATGATATCAGTTTGTAGTATCACCATGGTAAGATTAATTCAGTGCCTGATGCTTTGAACAGAAGACCTGTTGCTACGGTTCTTACTGAGCATAAGGAGCTTGTGGAAGCTATGAGAAGATTGGAATTGGATGTGGTATTGCCTGGTTCTGAGCAGAGTTGTATGGTGCTTCAGTTGCAGTCGTCTTTGGTGGATCATATTAAGGAGGCACAGTCTGGTGATGTGCAGTTGCAGGAGTTTCGAGCTGAAGTTGAAGCTGGTTCTCGAACTAATTTGGTGATTCATGAGGATGGATCTCTTCGCTTTGGGGCTCGACTTTGTGTTCCAGAGGGAGAAGTCAGGCAGAAGTTACTTGGAGAAGCTCACCATTAACAGTATTATATTCATCTCGGTGGTACGAAGATGTATCGGGATTTGAAGTTGCATTTCTGGTGGCAAGGCATGAAGAGGGATGTTGCAAGATTTGTTTCTCAGTGTTTGATTTGTCAACAAGTGAAGGCAGAACATCAGAGGACTGCTGGACTTCTTCAACCGCTTCCTATTCCAGAGTGGAAGTTGGAGAATACCACTATGGATTTCGTGACTGCTTTGCCTAGAAGACCCAAGGGTCACAATGCCATCTGGGTGATTGTGGATCGCTTAGCGAAGAGTTCTCATTTCATTCCTTTCAGAGTTGGGTAGTCTACAAAGAGCTTGGCAGAAAGGTATATGCAGGAGATTGTGAGATTGCATGGTGTTCCTGTCAGTATTATATCAGATAGAGATACTAGATTCATATCTCAATTCTGGGAGAGTCTTCAGACCAGTCTCGGGAGTATGCTGAAGTTCAGTACTGTATTTCATCCGCAGACAGATGGTCAATCAGAGAGGACTATTCAGACTTTGGAGGATATGTTGAGGTTCTGTGTACTTCAGTTTGGATGATCTTGGAAAGATCATCTGCACTTGGTGGAGTTTTCATACAATAATAGCTACCAAGCTAGTCTTCAGGCAGGTCCGTATGAAGTCTTGTATGGTCGGAAGTGTAGATCACCAGTGTGCTGGGATGATATTGGTGAGAGGAAGCTTTTGGGGCCAGAGTTGATCACGAAGAATGTTGATGTAGTGGCCCAGATCAGGAAGCATTTGCAAGTCGCACAGGATAGGCAGAGAAAATGGGCAGACATGTACAGGAGACCGTTAGAGTTGGAAGTGGGCGATCATATGTTCCTTAAGGTGTCTCCATGGAAGGGTATGATTCGTTTTGGTGGTGGGGGCAAGCTGAGCCCTAGATTCATTGGTCCGTTCAATGTGGCGGAGCGAGTAGGCAAGGTGGCCTATAGACTCGCATTGCCGCCAGTTCTTTCTGGGGTGCATGTCGTCTTCCATGTTTATCAGCTCAGGAAGTATGTCAGGGATGATAGTCATGTTATTGACTATTTGGAGTTGTCGATTCGACCAGATTTTTCTTGTGAGATTCATCCAGTGTCGATTGCGGATCCGCTGGAGAAGATTTTGAAGAATAAGGTTATCAAGTTGGTTCGTGTTGCTTGGAAACCTCACTCGCCTGGTAAGTCGACTTGGGAGCTTGAGAGTGTGATTCGGAAGAGATTTCCCCATCTTTTTTAGTAGTTCTCGTTCTTGTTCTTTTATTTCTTTCGGAATTAGCCTACTACCACTTGCTTAAATTTCGAGGACGAAATTTTATTGTAAGGTGGGTAGGATTGTAATTACCGTTCCCGCTATTTTTTATTTTTCACCTTTTGTAATATTTTATTTGAAATTGAATAAAATATTCTATTTTTGGCTCTTGATTATTTTAATTTAATCTTGTTCATGAAATTCTTTGTTTTTGTCATTGAGCTATTCATGCGGTTTCTATTTTCTTCTATTTAATTTTGGGTATTTTTATTTGAACCCTATTGATTTGGATTTATCTCTTATTGAACCCTAAAACCCAATTTCAATGTTCTTAACCCTAATCCGTTGTTATTGGACCCTAAACCACTAACCCAATATCCTAATTGTACCCTATAAACACAACCCTAATGCAAACCCTAAAAATTGCACACTTTTGAAACCCTAGAGCCGTCTACTCTCTCTCCTCTTTCTCTCTGTCCTACTGTTTCTCTCTCCCGACTGAGATTCCCACCCAAACTGAACCCAACTTCCTGTTCCCCTTTTCCGACCGTTTTTCGGTGACCCCCTGGCCTTCGTCCTCCGGAGACCCTATCATGGCGCCGCTCTGACCTCCTAGAACCACCACACCTAAACCCCAGTCTCCCCCGTCTTCTTCCTCCTATGATTGCGCCAAACCCCAATTGTTGCTATCATTTCCCTCTTCCTGTCGACGCCACGACCTCGCACCTCCGCCGTCGATGCCTCACCGTCTGCGACGCCGTCGGACCTCGGCCATCGACGCCTCGCCGCCTGCGACGCCGTCGGACCTCGGCCGTCCACGTCAGCCTCGCTGATGTTGCTGCTAGCCCCTGCTGCTGCGTTGCTGTCTCTTTGTGCTGTTACTTTGGGTTCATTATTGCATGTAGTTTATACGTGCTATTTTGTGGATTGGCTAGTTTGTGGGTTCGTTGCTAATTCTAAAATTAAAACAACAAGATGTCAAATTTTTGCCTGAACATAAAATCTGTAAAGAACAATGTGTTTGACCTAGCTACTGTTGTCGGAATTTGAACTTTAAATATGTGTTGGAACCGTGTGGAAGTCTAGTTTCCAGATTTTCTAACGGATTCAACTTTCGATTTCTGAGTCAGTAGAAAACTGTATTTTTGTACAGACTGCGCATGCTGTCCAGAATTTTAGATTCCACTTTGTAATAGATTAATTATTTCTATGTTGTACTATTGCATGAATTAATGTATGTATTTTGCATTGGATGATCCTAATGAGTTATTGTCATCATTCTAATTCTCCTATTTCATGTTACCAACCTATTGCTCCCCTATTGATACTATGGTTCACCTCATGTCCCAAATTGCATATTGTATTGTTGCATGATAAATAATTAATAAGCCGAGGTTAAAGGATTGACTAGAGTAGTTGATGATATGGGGACTGTACTCGGATGATGGCCCGTGTTATTATTGATATCGTCATTGTGTAAGAAATTGCACCTTGGCCCGTGTTATATTGTTATTGTAACATCCTGAATTCTTATATATAGAGTTTGTTGATTTTTACGTGTTTTTCACGTACAAATTCATATGCATTTTTCTAGAAAACTTTTCTTTATAACATGAACAAGTAATTATTCTCTTTATTTCTAAAAAGCCTATTTTTTTAAAAGCCTAATTAAATCCTAAGCCTAATTGTTTCTTTCTAGCCCACTATAATTTATTTATTTATTTATTTATTAAGAGCCCATGGTTAATTGGCCCATTAGTGAGCCAATTAATTTAATTCCCCTTTTAAATAATCTAACTTGTAGTGAAGACTAATCTAGTATACAATTAATTAAATTACATAAACAAACTTATAATGGGGGGTACTAGTATTGCATGTGCATTGCACTAGCACGTGCATGGTGCACTTTGGGGAGTAGGCCGGATTTCACAAAGAGAGAGGGAGAGATGGGAGTAGTGGTGAGGTGGTTTCTCCATCATGGGTAGTTACTACAACTCCCTAACTCATCCTAGCCTTTGATCCCTAACTATTTGATCTAATCCTAGCCATCTATTCTCACCAAAAATTAGTATAAGTACCCTTCCTAGTTCTCTTCATGTAGCACATTAAAATTTGTAAAGAAAGAAAGAAAAAACAATTTGTGAGTTAAAAGATTGAGAGCAATTTGTAAGTTAAAAGATTGAGAGTTTTTCCATCCAGCAAACTCCAGCAAGCAAACTCTAGTTCTAGAAAGAAATATTAGTTAGTATAGTAGTGCAAGCTATTAAAGAAAGCCTATCAAATACTTCCATTTTCTCGTTGGGTCGTGAACTTCTTTTCTCGGAGAAGAAGCAATGACGGTATCTGAGGAATAAGCATCGGCTAACTCTGTGCCAGCAGCCGCGGTAAGACAGAGGATGCAAGCGTTATCCGGAATGATTGGGCGTAAAGCGTCTGTAGGTGGCTTTTCAAGTTCGCCATCAAATCCCAGGGCTCAACCCTGGACAGGCGGTGGAAACTACCAAGCTGGAGTACGGTAGGGGCAGAGGGAATTTCCGGTGGAGCGGTGAAATGCGTAGAGATCGGGAAGAACACCAACGGCGAAAGCACTCTGCTGGGCCGAACATTTGAAGCTTTGCCAGGAAGCTTCTACTTGTTGAAGCTTTGCTCCCCCTAATTCCAAAAAACACAACACACAATTTGCAACTATCGGAAAAAGCTTATCTTTGATAGCGGTCATAGGGAGGGTTCAGAAAGGATCTGATTGTAGATAGAGACTGAAAGCAGTGCGCGGGGGTAGGGGCGGATGTAGCCAAGTGGATCAAGGCAGTGGATTGTGAATCCACCACGCGCGGGTTCAATCCCCGTCGTTCGCCCATAAATAAATGGACCATTTGTTACGGAGACACAAGACAAACCTTTCCCAACGTCAATTTTGTTTGCAAGAGTCAATTCATCTCGAGGCTTTCAAACGCATACAAGCAATTGGTATCCGATTGAAAATCTTCACCATAGATTCGCGTCGCCTACTTACGGAAAGCACAAATGAAATGGCTGATCATTCATTGATTGAAGTTTTTTCTTTTGAATACGTAACTATAATGAGAATCTCTCTTACACTTTTGAGTTCATAATGAAGAATAATCTTACCCTCGGATGAAGAGAAAATCTCCCAATCAGTGATCATAGGCGGTCGGGTGAGGCCGGAGTCTCGATCGAATTCCCTACCTGCTGATGAAGAAGCAGTGCACGCAGAAAGGGAGAGTGAGGTTGGTCCGGGCTAATACCAATATAAGCTCATAATGCTTTAGGATGCAAGCACGCCCAGCGAGAAAGGCCCTGGGAGTTTCACTCATTGAAGGATACACATTCCTTCCATTGGTAAATAATATCGGAGGGGTGGGTGATCCCGATTCGATCATCGGATGATGGGCTGTCCATTTCACCAGAATAGTCATCTTCCTCGCAAGCAAGTCAAGGTCAATCAAAGAAACCAAGAAAGACGCTACTAAACACCATTTTACACTTCAAAAGAAAGCCTATCAACTTTAGGGAATACAACGCACGGAGTTCTCACGTCAAGAAGTAGATAACTTATATCTCACTGTGAAAAAGCCGTGTGCACGAGGCAAGCATATGACACCAAAAGTACTCTTTCGGAATCAGGTTAGTCAAAGGTAAGGAGCTCAATCAAAACTAGCAACACTTGCCTCTCAGCCTGTCCGTCATCCTTCCTGGCTGGTGAAACTCTTGGACGAACAGGACTCGTCTTTCATGCGGGCTCTCTTTCACTGGTTAAGCGACCTACGGAAGTCTTCTCACTTGGAATACAGCTCACCATCATTTTCAGAAAATAGAAAGTCCATAAAAAGAAGTACGAAGGCTATTCAGTGAGTTTACACGGAAGCAAGCAAATAGCTGATAGTTGTCTGTGCCCAAGGTCAGATTATCGACATCGGTATTGTCAAAATCGGGTAGCAAGAAGATGCATTGGCTGATAACAAGTAGATCATATCCATCGCACTTTCCAGGCCCGTCCGGACTAGACTAGACCGTAGCAAGCTTCCTATTGGCCTGTCACCTATCATCCCCCTCCTGGTTAGAGTAGTTGGACAGAGACTCGCTTTTCTCGTCCACTTTACCAGAAGAAAAGTAGTCTTCCTCATGTCGACCAGGAGCTCTATATAGCTTAACTAGTCATCGCATCGGTCTTTGGCACCAAAGAAAGTTAAAAAGCAAGAAGGTTGGGACGCAAGGTGGTTGTCGCTCAAGCAACTGTGGAAGCAGACTCCGTGATTCGTATGCAGCAAAGAAAGTAGGAAGATTGAAATCAGTGCTTCAAAAGTAGAATTAGCATATGGTGCATCAAAGAAATGGAAGGCTTGACCTCTTCGATGAACTCTGAGTCTAAACTTATGACTTCGAATTCTGAGGCGAGCGAAGTGAGGGAGTAATCCTCCATTTTTCTTTAGGAGTGCACCTCTTCATCAAAGCCCACGAACACCGGTGCAGCTGTTGTGGTCTCTTCTTCTGAGTCATTGAGGGTAACCTCATTGTTCTTAATCATTTCCTACCGAAGCACTCTTTTTTTTAAGGTGTGACCAATAGCCCTACTTATAGAAGGGGTATTTGCAGAACTTTGGGTCATCTGTCTTGTCTGCCTGCTCCGGTCCTACTTATGCCTGATCCGGATAAGAGAACTAATCCGTCTCGTAAACACACCTAAACCACTTTGTGGAAGTGGAATGTGAGCACGATGTTGTGGAGCAAAGTCTCTCTTCTAGCTCAACCATTTCGTTCGAAGATTCAGAGAAGAGTACAAATGATATCTACCTTCATTCGACAATCCCGGGCTCTCGTAAAATGTTTAGAAATGGTAGGTGCCGCTCTGCTTTTTTTGATCTTCCTTCTCGCAAGCTCCCCTTTGTGCAGATGCTTTCATCAATTGTTATGTTTCCTCGATCCGGTTCGCGCCCTTCCCTGCCAGAAGCTTGAGCTCTTTCTCGTCAGTTGCGGCGAGCGGAGCGTATCGCTCTGCTTGTGAGGGTGAGGGATTACATCGCCTTTCTTCAGCCTGTGATTCGTAAGCCTTCTTCCCCGGCACGTAGATATTGCTTGCCTCTGGTCCTAGAACAAGCCTTTTGCTTGGGAAGAATTCATTTCTTTAACCACCGTCCCCGGAGCCGAGTTAATAACTACTTAGTTAGTGTCTGGAAGTAGCCCCCGCCTCAAAGAGGCAGGGCTCAAAAGCGCTATGCTTTTTGTGATCTCCTTGCCCACAAACTACCCCTGGCCACAAAAGATTCGTGAGAAAGGGCGGCCTGGCTTGGGAACAACAAGAATGCTTCCGGGTTTCAAAAGCCCGTTCCCTCTAAAAAACTCAAGCTAGAGGCTTTTTGGTCCCTCCTTCTTTCTTCCTGGCTGCCCAATTGTCACTTGCAGGTTGGCAGACTCACGAAAGATCCTCATTGATCCGCAGGGGGAGTCACCGCTGGAGTGGGACAGACTGAGCCGGTGATGGTCGTGCCGTTAAGAGACTCGAAAGGTTCAGCATGGTCAGGCAATGCGATCTCCTGGAAGAGAAAGAAAGGGAAAGAGGATGAGGATGATGAGGCCCATACGTCTGCGGAGAAGATTGAGTTGGAGCGAGAGCGCTCAATGAGGCCGCGGATCACGAGCTGAGGGTCTCAATCTGTGCTATGTCGGTCATCTTCGAATGATTGAGGGTATTACTTTATATTACGAAATGTCGTTGCCATGTACGTCTCTCTCGCTCTTCAGGGACCTGGACGCCATTGGTCGCTTTGCTTGGCGAGCGTCAGTGTTGGCGCATCTTTAAATCGTCTATTGAAACTGGGAGAGATGGATCGAAAGCAGAGGCTCGAATCCTACCTATTTCCCTCTCAACTGGAGCTTCAAAGCGGATCAGAGAGGAATTTCATTGAATCGGTTAAGCCCAGCAAACTCCAGCAACCTTACTAGTCAAGGCTTTCGCGAACCTATATACCTGCGCGAACTACTCAAATAGTTGCTTGTTGGAAAGCGAAAAGCAAATAGAAGTAGAAAAACGGATGATGCTTCTTGAGAGCCCTTAAGTAGTTCGAGTTCGAGTTCCTTCTTAGGATGATTCTTATTCTTCTTGTAACCTGGAAAGCCAGCCTAGCTACCTTAGGAGTTGTTCCTTCATGAGACTTCCTTATTCGAGTTTCAAACAAATTCTCGTTCTATTACTAGTACTAGGTGGATATAACGAAAACGTCTTTTGAAACCACCGTGCATGTGGTCCCATTTCCTGTTAAGGTCGTTGAAATGCTTGCTAGAGGTGCCTATAATGAAACAGAAAGAAAGAACACCTGTAGTAGACTGAATAAACAGAAAAAGGGTTTGAGCATAATTGTAATGAATCTATAAGGGTAGATATAGGGCTTCTCAGGGCTTTTTCCAGGCGAAGTTAGCTCAAAAAGTTCCTGGGTACAGAGGAGCGAGATCAAACGATAGGGATCTGAAAGCCATGAGCGAATAGAACTCATAGCGGATAAGTTCCAAAACATCGTAGGGAGATGAGCTCTTAAATCATTGTTTGGGGTACGCGTTTTTAGTACGAAAGAAAAAGCCTAGTGGGATTGGGTATGACCTAGACTAGAACCGGATCCAGGCAGCTTACAGCTTTTAGCTTTTAGAGTTAGCAAATGACCACGGCTTCGGCCTCCTTCTAAGGCTGACAGGAAAAGAAAGCACATGATAAGTTAAGTGTATTTTCACTTTCAACTAAAACCAATGCAAGAATAAGATAGAGTCCTCTGGTTGCGCTAGGTGTCGCCTATCGCTTCTCCCACGTGCATTCTACAAGCAAGGCGCTGAAAGCGAGTATGCATTCATTATTCCCGTTCCCGTGTCCGGAAAGAGAAGAGGAATTGGTTAGTGTCCTGGCTACGCCCTTGCACCGAGGTCTTGTGAAGAGCCGGGAAGTACTACATAGGCGCGGCACAGAGGTGATAAGTGTTTAGATTATAGATACGAAGGTACGAAGTGGATTTATCATGGCCCTCCCAATGAATCATTTTTATGCTATACGAGTAGAAACAAAAACCATTTATAATACCTGCAGGCAGAGGGGTTTGATTCATTTTCCACGTAGGGAAGCATAAAAGGAAAGCTCTTCGAGCTTCCCGTACGGTCGCCTATCGGCTCATCAACCTAACGGTTTCCTCTACTTCCCGTAATAGAGCCTTCCACAGAAAGCAGCTCGCACTCGGTAATAAGACTTGAACATGGATTCTTTCCCATTGGACCTTTCACAGGGACCAGGACGAATAGGGAACGGGAACTACTCTTTTCGTTTCGGGATTTCAGTGGGGCAGTGGGACCAGCAACATGAACAATCGGACCAAGCAAGCTATTAAGCCAACTAACAAAGCCACAAGCTACAGGCAGGATCCTTTGTTAGCTCTACGATTAGGGAGTACGTAACCTTCCCTTCTCTTGAGGAGCCTCGTCGTATGTTGAGTTTGACTATACTAAAATAGTTGGCGTATTTGATTCCTTTCTTTTTCACTATAGGCATCGGCACAGGCACAACACAAGCAAAGAGGGAAAGAAGCAATCTACACCATTAAGGATAGAATTGCTCGCCACTGAATAGAAAAGAAAGGAAACTCTTTCTTTGCCTCTGGTTAAGCCCCTTATTACGTAAGACATCGCAAGCTCCTCGCCTTTCGCCAGAAAGCAAAGGCAGCAAGATATGGGGCAGGCCATGAAATAGGTATAATCAGAATTTAGAAAGCCCTATATAAGCAATAGGACCTTTCACAGAGACCAAGGCCAGAACCTCCACCAGCTTCCGGTCCTCCTCCGGTATCCCATGTATCCCATGAAATCTCTGATTCGCGACTGAGCCTGATAAGCTCAATTCGCTGATCCGAGACCTCATGGCTTGCATACCGTATGGAGCCACCTTAGCCGTTTTTAGCCTGTTACGCATTGTAACGGTGTTAACCTTACCCGCTCAGAGGAGATTACCAGCCGAAACCCCCACCGACGTGGGAATCAGCCTCGGCCCCTTTGGAGTAGCCGATTAGGTTTCTGAAGAGCACCTTTGGAGTGATTCATTGTTGGCCGGGGAGTCAGACACCAACCACAGCCTAATTAATCTGTCAGCTCAACCTTTGCTACGAGCGCTTCCTAACCCGTCGATCACGGGTCTGACGCAGTCTGAGATCTACAGGAAAATCACTGTCACAAAGGGAACTGAACAGGTTCAGTGGTCACTATACGATGACAGTGAACAAGAGATCGGATAGCAAGGATAAAGAAAACCAGTTGTTCATCTCCGAGACAAGTGAAGGGGTTCCCGGGCTTTCGCCTGGACTGCCTGGCAGATACTTTCTTCACAATCTTCATCTTTCGATGGTTCGTCTATAGACTTCAAAAAAAGTCGATTGGTTCACTTTCTTTGCTAACCTAACCAAATCTTTTCAGAAAGAGAATCTGATAGCAAAGAGAAGTTCTTCTTTGTCACGTATGAAAAGACAGAAAGCGTCGTACGATCGAAGTGAGAAGGAGTAGGGAGGAAGGAAGGGAGAACAAGAAGCCATCAGTCTCTGGCTTCGTTGATCTCATTCCAATAGGGAAATCCAAGTCATGACATGAGAGTTCGGCACCTTGTACTATATCTCTCTCTCAATCCATCATTGGCCCGGTGAGGTGAGTCAGTCAGCAAAGCAAGTAGGACAGGACGCAGGAAAGAAAGAGATGGGACAGAATCTCTGGGATTACATCGCCTCAATCTCAATCAAGTGAAGCTTTTCAAACCAAGGGCGCCGAAGGCGCCTATGTAGAATGAGATTTGAGCTGAAAGAAAAAGCACTCGCTTGACTACATGGTTGACGTAATCCGTCTTCAAGTCGTATGTATAGTAATGCCTTGTCTCAATCAGTTGTCAGCCTACCTCACCTCAGGACTGTATTCTCCTTTGATACCAACTCATAGACAGAGAAGCAACCAAGGCCCAAGGCATTCCTATCAGTCGCCTGAGATAGCAGTCCTAGCCTCGACCGCTTGACTGGTTCATTCATTTCGACATTTCGGTCTCTTACTACAGATCTTTGTTCTGCTCTGACAGATGCTTTCAGACCAGACTAGTCAGACTAATGTAGACATAATTACTTTTCTTATGAAAAGAGGAGAACCACCACTAAGTGCTTTTTTTTTGAATCTGCGGCTTTTATGAATAGACAGCGGAGGTAATCCGATGGGTATCTTTCCGTTAGTGGAGCGACGGGCTTCCTCAGAAATAGGAAGAAGAAGATAAGACCCACACACAAGCCTAGAAACTACACAAGAGGTCGCACTAAGACTCCCCCTCAAGCTGGAGAATGGATATCCTTCATTCCCCCAGCTTGCCCACAAGATACTCGAATCGATCACGCCCAAGAGCCTTGGTGAAGATGTCTGCTGCCAGCCCTCTTTTAGAAAGGTCTTGCTATCAACATATGGAGTAATGATCTCTCCTGTTGTCACTTTCTTTCTTTCTTAGAAAGTGCCCTAAATGAGTAAGGCAACTTCAATATGCTTGGTTCTTTCATGAAAGACTGGGTTAGCGGCAATGTGAATGGGACTTTTGTTGTCCCTTTCGTCTAAGGGGGACATCGACATGGGCTCACCTAAGCTCCAATCTCACAGAGGAAGAGCTTGATCCAAGTCAGCTCACAAGCAGTGTGAGCCATTGCCCTATACTCACTCTTACTTCTTTAGGTTTGGTGCTTGATCTAGATACACCTTTAAATACTATGGGCCGCTTCTTGCTATTCCATGAAAGACGGCTATCCCCAATAAAGACAGAGTCTCCGGGTACCGGTGGTGGACTTCAATTCATTAGGAGATCCAGCCCAATCTGGATCACTGAAGGCAGTAAGACATCCATTTTTTTTTTGCTGGATAAAAATATTCCCTTCCCAAGGGAGCCCTTGATATACCTTAAAATGCGACTCAATCTTTTCCTCCCGGCTAAACCCTTAGTAGTAGTAGCTAGTAGTAGTAGCGTCATTGCGCCTGCATGAATTGCCCATATAAAATTTGAGGCAACTCCAACAGCATAGGAGATGTCAGGTCCAGTAAGAGTTGCGATAGACAAGCCCACCAACCAGTCTTCGGTACATATTCGCATCATCAAGCCCCTTTTCTGTCCATTTTTTGTTTTGTTGGATTGGGAAGTCACAGGGTTTGCTTCCCAACATGCCACTTCTGCTATAAGAAGATCAAGAGCATACTTCCTTTTATTTCAGACAATTCCCTTCTTCGATCGAGCTCGTTTCCAAGGAAGACTTTCCATATCCTTGATCTCAAACTTAGAAGTAGCAGGGGTAGCCGGGAAGAGAGCTAGCAGCGGTTGAGGAGGGTGGTAAGCAGAAGTCAGGAGCTGTTGACAATAAGTTGAGAGTCGCCATAGACTATAAGAGTGTCAAACTCGGGCAAAGACTATGACCCTCAAGCCGAGACTCCCATTTCTTCTTTCTTATTTATATAATAATAAGAATAAGGTTTCGCACAGAGCAAAATTCCAATAAAACGACTATGAAGAAGGTCGTGAACTATTTCATCTGCTGGAGGAGCTTGCCAGGGTTGCTTGCTTACCAAGCCGCCCGCCCTCTGCTTTACTTCATTTTATTTTTTATTTGAAAGGCCAGCTACCATTATTTAGTTAAGCCCAACAAGCAACGCCAGATATATTAGTTCGAGTTAGCACAAGATATTGGAATAGGTCTTGCTCCTTCTACTCAAGCTCCTACTACAGCTCCAATTCCGGAACCAGCTTACTTGCCTAACCAGAGGTCAACACAGAGCCTGCTCGGGGGAATAGAGACCCGTTGACCCCTTTTTGAAGGTCATAGAAGGTTTCGTGTGCCTTTTCCTAGATGTCTGAAGGCGTGTGTCGTGGTTCCGCACTCGCATTAGGTTTCCGATTCCGTGTTTGTATAGAAATCCCGGGCTCTCCTGACTAAGTCTGCCGCCTGTCTTCAGCTAGGGCATCCCTTTTTAGGGCTATGCAATCTACTTTTATCTATTTCCAATCTAGCTTTTTAGCGAAATCTTAAGTACGGAGATCCTCTCTCGCCTATCGGCTTGCCAACCTGAGGGTTTCCTCTACTCTCGCCTCAACTCCCGGACCTGGTTCTCTTGAATCCAACCTTCTTCTATGCGGAAAGGAACTATGCTTGAATACAACTCTCGAAGATCTAGGAAAAGAAGGAAAGTCTTTACGCATGTTATATCATTAGTTATACC